>CM029560.1:14707694-14929584 GCA_017141385.1 Sogatella furcifera | reverse complement strand
TCTCAAGGCCATCAGACACTGTTGAATTCCACAACATTATGTTACGATTTTGCAATCAATAACTGTACTAAATGAGTGAGTTTGTGTTTCATTATGATTCACAATTTCAAAATGTTAATTGATAATTTTCTAGCTTCCAACTAATTATTGTGATGGATTGTTTCAATTAATTCCTCATGTCTCCATTTCAAAGTCTTAATTTCTTTGGGACCAAAAATTCTCTGTTGAAGTAGTGCAAGTGAACTCAACTTATTATTTTGGAGTCTCATTCCAAATTTAGAGAGGAATAGCGACTTCTCAAGCCTGTTTTTTATTTTCCTAAATTATGCGCATAACTTATGTCAATATTTGAATAAATATTTTTGTATGAAGCATATGGGGTCTTTGTTATTGATTCGGAATAAGTTTTTATTTCCAATTGAATTAGAAAAGGCATTCATATAGAATACTGTAAAAATAATGCAATTTATTGTAAAATGACAAAGATTATAGATTTTGTGATAAAGGCATATGTAATTAACACAATTATATTCATATTAATATTTCTATATTATAATCACTCCTTCCTTTGGGAGATTGGCTGTCGTTACTTCGTTAGTAAAGATAGGCACTAAAGATAGTCAGTCGTTTTCCGTCTCTGGAGGAATAGTAATTGTTGCATTACACTCTAACTGATTAACTGTATGTTATTCAGAGTCAGAGCAGAGGTGTTCTGCAACGTCACTTGGTTACAGAAACTGGCTTATGGAGTGGCATAACCACACGTTACCTCTATCTTGGTTGATAATTATTCACCTCTGTTGTACAGTGGAATGAGTATGAAACTGGCAACCAGCTGGTAAGCCTAGGCTTTTCAGAGTAAGTGGTAATTGTCAGCCACCAATAGAATCAAATTTTAGAGGGGCGTTACTTAGCTTCCTTCACACATTGATCGTGGTTTTTCGATTAATCAATTCATTATGATGAATAAGTGATGCAGAAAAAATATTACTTGTGGCTTCCAGTTATTGGTAGAAAATGTTTTTTCAAGTAAAAAAACATTCTAATAATTGAAATTTTGAAAATTCCAGTTTTGCTTTGGCCGTCGTGGCGCCCCATTGGCCACAGCACCGATATGCATCGATAACACAGCACTTGCAGCGCAGCTTGTGCCAACGAAACAGGTGAAGTGCCCGTATCTTTTACTATACAGCACTTCGCCTATTTCGTGGGCACGAGTCGTCAGTGCAACACAGAGTATCGATATTATATAGATACTGAAAGCGGAAAATTTGAATGGAGATTTTCATTGTGATATTCTTACGATTTTTCTATCAGATTTTCATGTATTTCAGATGAGTTTGAAGTCAAATTAATAATAAAAATGTAAATTGAACCGAGGAATCCGAGTCGAAAATACATTAAATTTACATTTTTGCGTAATACAAAAATATCTAGAAACTGATCGACTATTTTGAAGCCTGCAGTGCTTTTCATATTATAAAAATGCACTGGGATCTAGGTAATAGAATGAGGAATCAGATAAAAATGCAGCAGATACCTAGTTCGTATTCCTGAATTCAATTCTAAGAAGCACAAAAGGATTTCATCAACTGAATCAAGTAAAGAGTATTCAAGTACAAAATTTATTATTTCACGATGATACCAACACATTAATTGAGATAATTATGCTGTATTAAAATTATAAAAAATCATAAGACATTTCATACGATATAGAAATGTCACAGTATAATACGAAAAAAATAGTAAGAGAGAATGTTACAAATATTCAATGATTAATAATTTAATAATGATAATTTAAAAAAAAACAACAGTTAAAATTTATATTTTTATCAACACCACAATTACGTAGTAGGAGATCAGCAGATGGTTGAAAGTTTACAATGTATAATATGTACAATTTTATATATTAAAAAAGTGGCCTCACAAAATATTTCTGTACATAATATGATCATATAATGGAAGTGATGTATCTAGAGGAGCAAAGAAAAAATTCAAATTGGGTAAGAGTAGGGCAGAGCCAGAACCATTCATTAATAATACATGGAAATTATGAATGAATTTTCAAACTGAGATGCACAACAGTATAGTGAACGTTTACTTCCACTTATACAAATCAAAACGTATGCAAAATACTAGTATACCTCCAACGTTTGGCATTGTGATGTGAATAGTAGACTCATTAATCAACATATAAATTATACAATCAAAGATTTTTCTAATGCAGGTTTCATCGAATATATCGTATCTTTTTTAGACTAAATGAAATCGAGTTTCAAGGATCAAAACGGCCAATATAATAGCCAATAGGGACTGATGATTTCCTATACTTTCCATTCAACTCTATTTCATTGAATTCCAATTGATACGGTAGATTTCATTCAAATCATAAAGGATTTGAATTTAATGCAATCCAGTAAAAATTGATTACGTTACGACTAATGATTGGTCCCGATAAATGAATGAATTATACAACAATAATATAACCATTCAACTATATAATTCTAATTTTTACACACCGTAAACAAAAATTGTCAGTTATATTAATTAGTAACATACTTTTGTGGGTTTCAATTTCTGGGAAGTGATTTTTGAAAAAGCAAAACTGGAAAAACTTGTAAGAGCTCAAGTCTAATAAAAATTAAAATTACTAATCCAGAGGATACGAATGAGACCTAACCATAGCCAACCTAATTCACTGAAAAAAGCTGTTCTTTAAGAGATATTCAAATTGATTTTCAACCTCCAAGCACTCTAACATATGATTAGGCCTACCGTATCTCTAATTAAATGTAGTCTACTATTCTCATTTGTATGTTAAATGTATTCAACTAGTGAAGACGTTGCTGTAAATGTTCTGCTAAGATGCATTATCATCAAAAAACTGAATTGCAATGTGTACAGGAAAGCTTGTCTATTTAAAATCTTTAAAAGAAAGTTTTTAGTTTCTAGAATGTTACATCAACAGATTTGGAGATTCAGTAATCTTTAATGGGACGCAACCACTTCAATAATACAAACTTTACGAAAAAGGTGAAATATTCCATTGAAATTAACAAAAATGTTTTTGATATTACTTTCAACAACAATAATTATTTATAATATCTATGATTGTAATATGATTTAGCTCAAAGATAATAATATTAAAAGAAATGAGCTTGAGGCTTAATGCTCCAAAGACTAGAATAACACACTTGATTAATTTGCATGCAATTAAGGACACCGTTTTCAAGCTTATTAAATTACTAAGAGGACAAGAGTCTCACTGTATTTTTATATGTAATACCTTGAAGGATAGAAAGTTACCTGGAATATAATTATTATTAATGGCACTGAGGAGGTGAGATTGTAAAGTCCTCACTTCATTTTCTTGCACTATTGAGAACGTTATAAAAACCAACAACTCAATGATTTATAATCCTTATGATTTAAAAAATTGAGATGAGACATTTACTTGATACTAAGACTCCTTTCCATAGCTTTGATAGTTCATTCGATAAAAGAAATACTACTACAACCTGACATCAGACTACAGAATATTCTTTTCCTGACAAGGATCATTCTCCAACTGATAAAATTAGTTCATTGATAAATGAATGAGCAAACCAATCTGATTAAAGGAATTATAGTTAATTAATCATTATTATTTGAAACACAAGTTTTATGAACAAATTATAATTTTGTTCAATGGTTAATTATGTAATTTTAGTAGCAAAGTAAACTTTTCGGTACCCTTCAGTCAATTTCCTTAGTATGTAAACTTTCCGGAATCCTTCATTTAATTTCCTTAGCATGTAAACTTTCTCATATTATAATTTATAATAAATTGGACTTCAGCTTATTCAATATAATAATTGAACTAAGCAGTTAGTGTTGTATGAGGAATTTCAATAGATAATATATAATTTGAACAGGCATATTCCAGATAGCCAAATCTTTGACAAGCTCAAATTATTATAATGTGATATCCTTTCATCTACAAGATGTAACACATTAGTTCTTAATCTGCCCATTTTAACGATAGTGAGGTCTTAGCTCGTAAAGTCACCGTAAATTACAAATTTCTATTTAAAAACAACTAAAAAGATTTTATCACAGATCATTCGCTTTTCATGTAATCAAATCCTTAGAATTTGTTTTCTTAATACATCATGGATCAATCATCAACAACTCAGAAGCATTATTTACGAGTAAAGCCCTAAGAATAATGCGATGCATCAAATGAGAGAAAATTAAAAGAAACATAAATAACTTGCTCACAAATATTATATAAAAACTAAACTAGCGAAAACTAATAAGCAAGTTACAATATTTTATTTTAATTGATACACAACCAACATTTTTACAACAAAGATTCAAACTCTTGAGTAAATGCACTTATAAAGAAACGCCTATAATAAATAACAATTACCCGCTCAACGGACTCAAATGAAGGTATACATGGTTTTGATTTCATTGATATTTTTGACTTCAGTTGAAAAGGGGCAAATGGTAAAAATCATAACCTCTCGTACCTTTGACTGCTAAATATATATAGACTACATGATAAGCTCCCGGTATGAAGCAGATAAATCCGGCTATGAAGAAAACTAACCCCTGGAGATCCGTTTCATCGCTAGGTAAGAGGACGACTATCACTGCTGTAGTTAAAAGAGCTGAAACAAAAAAATCATTTATCGTTGATATCCAGGTGAAAATTGTTGCTAATTACTTATTGTTCGTCACATAAATTCAGTTATCAAAATAGAATTCTGACATTCAGTAAATCCAAAAGCATTCAGGATTACAATAAGTTCATATTAGCATAACGGGTAGACATAAATCATGAAAAGACGTGCAACTTGACAATACAAGATGCTTCAGAGGAGCGGAAAAATTCGAGATTAGGATTCCACAGTAATAAATTTATTAGTCTAGTGAACAACGCTGTTAAACCACCCATAAATTGGCCAAACATTTCCTCCCAATAATCCAGTATAAAATAAAGGAGTTTATTTATAAAAAATACACTTATATTTTTGAGTAGCCTAGGCATAAAAGTGCTTCATTTATCAAAATTAATCGTGAACAAGAGATGAATAAAATATTACACATACTAATATAGCCTACTATAGGAGAGTTCTTTTTCTCACTATACATAACATAACATTTTATGTTACAACTTTATATTTATTTCAACCTTTCACATTGAGTTTATTCTAAAAACTAACTTGTTATTTATTTACTACTCATAAGTTGTTTATTACAAATGTTATTATCAATCCATATGTAATGATTGATCAACTGATATAATCATCCTACATCTCGGCCATCCTGAAAAGAGAGGCTTGGCCTCAAGCCGGATAACAAAAAACTCAACAAAAATAATTAACAAATAACTGATCGTCCCCCGACACGATCCACATCGTCAGTCAGATGCATGCTCATTAGATTTGAACACACATACGCACTGGGAACAAGGATATGTTTTCTTCTTCCTTTTCTCCTTCCCCTCCTCCTCCTTCTTCTACTCTCATCCGCATTATTTTTTACTTCCGCTTGCTGCTCAGTGAACGAAAACGGTCTTCCCCTTCTGTCAATCCTATGCAAATCCGCCATATGCCTGTGATACTGTTTGGGCGTGCCGTAGGCTCTGTAGATTTTGACTTTCGTACACTCAGGACACACAAGGACTTCGTCGTCCGTCTGCTTGTCTAGAGGCCTTTGGAATTCTTCTGGCAGTACAAAATCGGACTCCAAAGCAGCTGATTCATCGTCAATTGCCTTCTCCTCCAACTCCATGTCACCGAGCTTAGGTGGCAGTTTTTCTGGTTTATAGTTTCCAATACATTCTTCAAGTTTTTCACGTGTACTACAATCTTTGATATGATCAAGGCTTGGTTGTGAATTCTCTATTACCTTTATTTGAAAAATTCGAAAAATTTGTGGCTTTTTTATAAAATAAACTTCTTCCTCAGTTTTCAAGTCTGCTTGAGAAATAATATCTTTGCCTACAACAATACTATACTCCAATAAATAGTCAGGAACAACTAAAACATTTGATAAGTAACTGGCACCGTCAATATCAATTGATAACAGAAGGCATCCTAAAACGTTTTCACAATTCCCATGAAATACTCTCAACACAACGTCAGATTTTGAAATTGAGTGAATTGGTATTCCTAGGCGAGAAACAGCCTCCTCTTGTATTAAAGTTACTTCACTCCCTGTATCTATAGTAGATATGAACTTTATATTGTTTACCAAAACCTCCTTTTCCATACGATCCCTATTCGCACGTCTGGTCCCAATCATACACTCTTCCTCGTTCTTTGATTTATTAAGATCATAGGTAATACGTATCATATTGACCTTTTTCATTGTACCTTCTTCAATTGTACAATTATTTGCTGTGTGACCGTGACCATGACATCTAAAGCATTTAATAACGCTTTTGTTTTGTTCACAGTCATTGGATTTATGCCCAAATCCATTACAGGTAAAACACTTGACATTATTAAAACTGATATTTTTTCTAGAATCGTCTGAGTGCTTCACAAAAATTTTCTTGTCTGGGTTGTTGTTAAATTTATCTTTTTTTGTATCATTCTTCAGGTGACGTCTGGCAGCTTCGTATTCGTCTAGTTTGTTTACAAACTCATCAACTTTCTTGAGTTTTGGGAGATCATCAATGAAATGTTCTTTTAACTCTGACGGTAATCTTCTTTTCACTTGATCGACCACCATGAGCTCTTTGAGGTCCTCGTAATTTAATACCTCCAATCCTTGAATCCACTCATTCAACAAATCATTCAAATTCAAAGCATAATCTCTCCACGTAGCTGATTCTTCTTTCCGGAGTGAGCAAAATTTTTGTCGAAACTGCTCTGGGCTCAGTTTGAATCTTTTTAATAACATCATCTTGATGTGGTCGTAATCATCGGCTAAATCATCAGTTTCTCGGGTGATTAGATTTCCAATTTCTAGAGGTAGTAACCCAAGTAGATACGAAACCCATTTTTCCTTAGGTACATTCACTCTACTGATTTGTTTCTCAAACGTTGATAGGTACACGCTAATATCTACACTTGAATCGTAACGTATCATCAGTTTCATTAGGTCTCTCCTTTCGTCATTTTGAAAGACATTATTGTTACTATTAATTTTGGCTTCCATTTCCAGTTTCTTCAACTCAAACTCTCTCTCTTTTTCCTTTTCTAATCTTTCATACTCTCTTTCCTTTTCTAATCTTTCATACTCTCTTTCCTTTTCTTTTTCTAATCTTTCATACTCCCTTTCCTTTTCTAATCTTTCATACTCTCTTTCATTTTCCAATCTTTCTAATATCCCTTTGATACACTCTTCATCGTAATCTGGAGATTTAAGAATCAGTTTAGTCAACTGTATGACTCTCGGATTTGATGGAACATCTATTCCTAGTTCCTCTACTACCGATATCAGATCCGCCTTATTGGCCTACGATAAGTAACTCATTTTATCTACTTACCGAGCTGTTTTTCACTGAACAAATATCCCATCACTTTTTGCAAAACTTCAAATCTTCAACACTGGCAATAAATTCTTCTATTGAATTATATTCCTTCATTAAATCCTTTTGATCTTCTTGTTCGGACGAGCCCCCAATTTATAGGAGAGTTCTATTTCTCACTATAAATAACATAACATTTTATGTTACAACTATATTTATTTCAACCTTTCACATTGAGTTTATTCTAAAAACTAACTTGTTATTTATTTACTACTCATAAGTATTGTTTATTAAACATGTTATTATCAATCCATATCTAATGATTGATCAACTGATATAACCATCCTACACTACTATACAGCTTGTTCCAAGACCATCAGCTGGAAAGGTTATTTTGAATAACGTTTAAAATAAATATTAAGGTGCATATACACCATTCAAGTAGATGGTTTTAAGAAATCGGTAGGGATGCTGCAGTGCAACTGATTCAATCCGCTTATAGACATATCTATTTTTTAATTAAAATCTATTAAATTATGTCATACTGTTGTCTGAATCATTTGTATTGTTTAACAAAATTAAACATTGTTAATCAATAAAATTACAATTCTAATGTGGAATAAGAAAATATTTCAATAATTGTTGAATGAACTCATTCATCACACTCGGATTTCAGTATTTGTAGGCTCATTAGACCAATAAAGCAATAAAAATCATTTTATAAGTATAGAGAATATGATTTTGGGAATAGAGCATACTTGATTGATTGATATTACACACACTAGTACTAGTACAAGATAGACTACACTATCTTGTAATTATATAACTAGGCTATAGTTAAATAACACATAAACTATTGAAAGTGCAGTGTGAAAAAAATCAACTACGTCTATGTGTACATTGGTACAATGATCATGGAATTATTATTGATCCAATTAAGACTAAATGGAACTTCAAAGATTAAAATAATTCAATTCTGGTGAATGTAATAGATTTGTTGTCTTTTCCTGATCTCTATGCCTCTAAAATGAATTGGTGAGAAATTGATCTACTAATACCATAGACTATGTATATAGGTCTACTGTATCTACGCTGATACATTCATCAACCAATCTTGATTCTTATTTGACAATAAAAAAGTATATTTTTTATAAGATTTATTACTCAACAATTACTAATATTTCTTCTGATAATAGGAGTTTCTAATCGTTTATTAACAGACGGAACAATTGAATAAAAAAACTTTTTTTAAAAGCAGAATTCCTCTCGGGGTGACGAGAGATGAAGTTAAAAGTTCAGCATTGGGCTTGTGCAGGGGATTTTTTCATTATAAGAGATAATCAGCTGCTTTGAGACTGAAAATCTCATATTAATTTCAATTTGGATTGCTAATTTCATTATTTAATGCCTTACCACGACAGTAAGGAGATTTGCGTCAAATAGATAGAGAAGACGAAGGGAAGGAGGAGGCGGAGGAGGAGGAGGAGGACTAAATTACAGATGGTGTGGAACTTGAACGATGTTTGTGATCAGTTGTATTTGAAAATTGCTCCAAGACCTACAACATGTCATTCATTGAATTGTACCTCGCTTTTTGAATCATTGCAATTTAATAATTGGTCACCCGATATTATATCAAATAGAATATTTATATAGATCAACTCACTGGTTGATGATTACCCACTTCAGCTGTATAGTGGAGAGCAATGAGAAATATCAGAGGTAATCCGGGAGGCACCATTCATAACCGGATGTACCAGTGTCTTGCTTTTGCAGATGACATCAGCATAATTTCCCGGCGCAGGATGGACTTGGAGGAGGCATACATTGAAAGAGGGGAGCTGTAGGGTTGGGTTGCAAATCAACTCTGCTAAAACAAAGTATGTGTGGTCCTCAAGACGAGCAAATACTTGGGAAGATGCCACCCAGCTAGCGGGGGATACTTTTGAGAGGACCAGAAAGTTCGTGTACCTGGGATCCCTTATGACAGAGGACAATGTAGTTTCAGATGAGATAAGCGCAAGGATCGCAGCAGGGAACCGAAGCTACTTTGCTCTACAGTCAGTCTTCAGATCACGAAATGTCAGCCGAAATACCAAACTATTGGTATATAGAACAGTGGTGCGGCCAGTTGTGATGTACGGTTTGGAGACATGGTCCCTAACAATCAGGGATGAGGAGAGGCTGAGGAGGTGGTAGAGGAAGGTTCTAAGGAAGATTTATGGAGCTGTGTGTGAGGATGGAATCTGGAGGATACGGACGAACCAGGAATTGAGAGACCTCTATGGGGAGCCGGGCCTAGTCAGCGTGATTAAGGCAGGAAGGATCCGTTGGCTGGGGCACGTAGTGAGGATGGAGGAGAGCAGGGTGCTTGGGAGGTTGATGAACGGAAGACTGGGAGGCGCGAGAGTGAGAGGGAGGCCGCGGACTAGATGGATGGATGATGTGGAGGAGGACCTGAGAAAGATGGAAGTGCGTGGGTGGAGAAGAGCTAGAGACAGAGGACTGGAGAGGAATTGTGCTACAGGCCAGAGCCCTTCACGGGCTGTAGCTGTAGCGCCGTGGATGTATGTATGTATGTATAGTGGAGTGAACATGAAACTGCCAAACAGTTGAGCCTAAGCCCTTCATGGGTTGTTGAGTCTTTGTCTTACATAATATATACACTGCACTGCACATCAATTTGAAATCTGAATATTTAATAATTATCTTGAACAAACCTTTGATATGGGAATGCCACTTGAGGCGCTTGTCTAATCACACATCAAAATATTACATATTTTGGTTCTTTATCAATACTAGGGCAAGGCAAGGAGTTATCTATATACAGTTAATGATTTGAAAGAAACTTTGAATGGACTTTCAGTGATTGCCTGTAATGACAGGTTGCTAGGATTGATGAAAAAATAATAAATAAATCAATAAATGAAGTGTAAACAAAATATCTCACCTGCACCTACAAACAACAGAAGAAATGCTCCAAGAACTACTTTCCAGTTCTCTCTAATTTTTGGATGTTCCCAACATGTTTGCTGAGTTGAGTCGAATAATCCTGTGTAGTAGTCATCGTGCATTGGTGTATCACTGTCGACAGAAAGAGTCTGCAAAAAAATAAAACTGAGTTGTGAAAAAGTATCAGATTTCTATAACACACACTGCACAGTAACTTGTTTAAAAAATAAATGAGATGGGAGAAAAGATAGAAAAGGCGAAACTTTCAATACTCTTTTCTTGACAAAATCAATTTATATAATTTCTAACGTCTTCAATGTAGGTTTCAGAGAGGAGTTAGGCCTATATTAACTTATTCCAAAATACTAAAAATAGTCTGAAAAGATAACTTGAGGGTTTCTTTAAAAACAAAAGAAATAAGTTGGAATGAACAAGTTTTATATAATCTGAATCAAGGTTAGTCAACCTAGAATCGTCAGAATCTACTATCCAAGATTGATTGATTGATTGATTGATTGATTGATTGATTTTTATTTAGTGCTAGGTCTGGAAAGACCCATTGCACAACACAACATACATTACATCTCAAAGTTACAACTGTAATATGAACTTATATTAGTATATTACACTAAATACCTGAAAATTATGTAACACATATTTTAAATAATAGTTACAAGAAACGAAAAGAAAGAAAAAAAAAAGAAAAGAATAACGTACTGTAGCGTTGAAAAAGAAAATAAATGACTAAATACAAAATCAATGATAGAGTAACTAATACAGTAAAAATAAAGAGGCTATAAAGAAAGCTTATTATAAGTCATTCGAGGCTCCTTTTTAATCCTCACAGGCTTACTTCTGATACTTGTTAGTGGTCAACTATACGAGTCAATCCTACTTGATCAAGTAGAAAAGTAGCTTAGATGCAAAGTAGATAACTCTAAGTGTTTTCTTCTGGACAATCAGCACGCTCTTGCAAGAGTCTTTACAGAAAATTGGAATAACTTACATCAGTTTTTTTAGGATTTCATAGTAAGGGAGAGTGGGGAACAGTGAGACAAGATTTTTAATAAAAAATGTAGACACCCTACAGTGGCGCTGTTCAGTGGCAATAGCTTCTACTAGAGTACCAGATGTTTGATGGCTTCACGACAACGATTTGTTCATTTGAAGGCAATGTTTTGGCGGAAATATTTCTTTCCGCCCTTTAGTTTTTTCTTCTATGACAATGAGTTTTCGAAATATGACAAGAACCAAGGATGTTCTCAATACAGTTATTCATGCTGATTGAAGCAGCTTCATAAAACGCATTCCTTCCGTTTTTCACAACCTATTCAGGCTATACCTCAGACACAGGGCTTGATCAACTGAGATCAAGACAAACGGGTGAATCGTATATGAAATATCAGTGATATTATATCACAGCACTATTACTGTAGACAAAGAGTTTATTGTATTGGTTTGTTAAATTGTTTTTCTGTTGTTGTATTGTATTGATAGGTCTAACCTACTACAATAATAAAGCTTAAAAAGCTATCCCTCTCATTCGGAGCAAACATATTGTGGTGTTGGGTGAAAATATGAGTTGTGAATGCACCCTGAAGACGAATTAGTTTGTTCAACAAACACAGCACTGAAAAAGTGAAAAGAAATTGGCATCAAAGTACACACGGTACGTCTGACATTGTGACATAATCGAAGACATACTAAGGTACGCAGGGCAGGCTACACTTCTCTCATCACATTTAGAACAATAAATAATAAAATAAATGAGATGAGTATACTTACATCATCAGCATTTTTGAATCTAGCGTTTGGAGAACAATGTCTGGGAACGTCCACATGAACTAAAACTGTATCATCCAGAGACATTATATTGTTCCTAATTTTAGGTTTCAGTGGAGATCGTTCTGTTGTAGAACCATACACCTTGATAGCTTCATCATTTTCTTCTTCAAAAGCATCGTCGATAGAGAACCGTTTTCCACAAGTTACACTTTGCATAATTATTTCTAGTTCAAAATCGTGAAAGACTAATCTTAATAGATTGACATTGACATTATTGTTCTGTATTGTTACATTAACTTAGAACTTTGAATTACTCAAAAACTGCCGAGTACTAAAGAGCATCCAATTCCAAGATGATGACAACAAGAGTTTGCATAAAACTACATTATCTACCACAAATAATAGCAATATTAATTAAATTTAACAATTCTATCATAGATGATGACAATATTGACAATGGCGAATTGAAGGTTTGTTTTGTTTGAAAGTTGAGATATCGACTTTTGAAGAGCATCGACTATCGAGACCATTGGTATCGATATTTCAGAAATGTTTTATAGAAACAACGGGTAGCGCTGCGAGTGGTGATCTATGCAAGTTTTGATCAATGCTTTGACAATGAAAGATTGAACAGTCATGTTTCTGAGATAGGCCTATTAATATTATTGAATTTATATTCACAACATATTATTAACACAGCGATGCTTTCTATTGATATGTGATTATTGAGCATTTTTTTAAAATAGTTTTGTTCTAGTTAAAACCATTCCCATCAGAAAATCCAATACAATACGGTAGGCCTGCACTGCGCTACGATTCTTGATGTACATTATTTTATTTTCAAACATTCATAGGATTTTACTATTTCAGATACATACGGTACATCACAATTTATTAATTTTTGACCATAATGATTTATATTGGTTTTTGTTTTGTTTTTATGAGGGCGAAGCCCACATGAGCACAAGGGCTTTTGCGTGGGTAATGACATAAATACTTTATGTATTTATGGATAAATGACGACTAGGTACTTTTTAGGTTGTTTTCTCCTCCGAAAGACCCTATTTATGTGATAGTGCTGTGGTCAAATAATTTTGCCCCGGTTGAGACTCGAACCAGAGTCCAACTGGTTATCAGACCGGCGCTTTATAACTCCTCCAACGAGCCACCCTAATGGTCCATGAAGAGTACCTAGTGGTTTTTTAACAGGAGAATAAATTATTCAATCAATAATAATTACAAACTTGCACTGTTCAAATTGGGAGATGAAAAAGTGAATTGAATCAATAGACCATGTGAATAATTGGATAGTTCATTTATTTTTGTCAAGATATGACAATTTCAACAATATATAAGGCGAATAAAAAAATACAATAAATCACAAAGAACGTTTCTATACCACACCGTACAGTGTAATATTATAAAATTAGGCCAATATATCATTAATATGATTAAGAAGATAATTTTCTATTTCATTCATTAAGAAATAAAATCTGAAATGTTGGTGAAAGATAGAGAATAGAAACAATTGATGTGAATGTATGTAGGTAATTTTTATGTTAGAATAGAATTTGAGAATTGTGAATAGATCAATATTGAACACATACATTATTATTCGATAAAAAACTAGTTAATAATGAGCATAAACCCTTGAATTGAGAAGTTAACATTATTACGAAATAACAATAGAAACAAACTGTTGAAGTGAAATAAATAATCGATAGTTGACAGAAAGTGAATGATAGTTTCAAAATGATTGTACAATAGGCCAACTATCATATTTGTTTACAACACAGTATATAGGTACCGTACTATGAAATACAGTGAGCTTCGCATAGTGTTACCGCCACTAGGGAGCTGATTCTACAAGCAGAAATAAACAGAAAAAAAGTTGTCCCAAAATGATTTATAAGGTAACGATTACAAATTTTTCTTCAAATTTATTTATAATTTTGTGGTGCTCTCATGAGGATACTAAAATCAATAGTTATTTAAAATGAGCTGTTACATCGAATAGAATGAATGACTTTTTTATCTATTTCGAAGCTGGTTTTACATGTGAATTTTAGTATTAATGAGGCCCCAGTAAAATTTTAAAATTATAGATAGAATGTGCATTAATCTTGAGCTATCATTTACTCGGTAATAAAGTATTTCAGGATATCCTCTTATTAAAGTTTTTTTTTACTTGCAGCATCAGCTTCTCAGTGCCGTTAACACTGCGAATCGCTCTGTATTATATCTCTGTTCAAGACTACATAATCAAACACGCGATATTATTGAATTGTCCAAATACAATTTTGTATAATAGTAGCCTACATAGTGCGGACGAAAATCCAAGAATATATCAATAAAACCATTAAATGCGATAAAAATAGCTACATGGAATCACTCGATTGATTAAAATACTATATTGACGATTTTCATGTAACAATACTCACTAATTGGTGCTTCTATTGATTAAATGTTAATCACCAGGAATTCCATAAACTTGACTTCCAAAATAAAACATTAAAATATACTTGACTTTTTCTCTTACCATGAAGAACAATAATGTAGGAAAAAATAAAATAATTTCATAATAAATATAGGCTTTCTGCCTTACTATACCCAGATAGATTGAAGCTAATTTACTGACAACAAGCGTATATGTTAATAGTTCTTCCACGATACGTCAAAAGTACAAATACGTTGGTTTCATCTTTCAATAAAACTACATACAAATAATACATTAATTAATCCTATCAAATATATTGCAGACAATTCAATTGTACTCTAATTCACTCCACATCAGGCTATAGACAATTTATACAATTATGTTAAATTGTGTTTATTAATATACCTGAATTGATCAATTTAAATTGCATGTGTGTTTTTGTCTGGATAAATTGTTTATTCCTCGATAGATACAGATAAATTTGAATCTGCACTAGTATTTTCCTTAATAAATTAATTACATTAATAACTTTAGAAGACTACATAATTTGATAGTAGCTATTTCTTACAATAAACACAAAAATCAATTTCAATAAAATATTTAAATACTCAAAAATATGATTTCAATAGTGGTGTGATAGATTTTTGGTATTTTTATTTCTTATTTGTACACAAGCTATAGTTATACTTCTCTTTATAATTTGAAGATGAATTTACAATACGAATAGACGTTAACCACACAGGGTACATGATAATTGGATAGGAAAAGGAAGGGAGAAACGTGTTAAAAACTAGTTAGAAGAATCTTTGGTCGGTTCTTGAACTTCGTTCAAACTTTTGGAAACACCAGGTAGGCTTCTTTCAGCTGACTGGTAACTGAAAATTAGTTCAAAACAAATGAGTATAAACAATACATTGAAAACATATACTTCAAAGAGAAAATCACACACTCTTCTAAAGAAAAAATATCAGATTCTCTTATGGCAAGAAAAACAACACTTCCCAGAACAAATTCAAACACGAAAGAATTTTAGAAACTTGTGATCTGAACACAGAGTTTTGGCATAGATTCACTGATGTTCTGAGAGACCTGCTTGGAAGCCAATTAAATTTAAATGCTGTTAAGTAGCGTCATCAAAAAAAGCTCAGCAAAAAGATTATTGCATTGATTCGATAAAATGAAATTTATCAACCGGTTTTTTAAATTAAATAAGAATTTTCACTACCGTTCAAATAAATTGGGTTTCATACGATTAGTTAAGAAAATTATTGAGTTTCCTTCAATTCTTGAAATTTGTTTAAAAGGATCAAATTTCGACTGGTTGCATCATATTCTTTGCCAACAACAATAACAACTTATTTCACGGAGTTTTGATGAAGTTTAAAAAATGAACTTTATTTATTCGCCGAAATACAGAAACTAGAGACCAACCGTACTTTGAAGTCCTCCGTTCATTGTTATTGTTTTTAATAATAGAATATAATAAAATAAATACGCAGTTAGTCGATAAACAAAGATCTGCCTACCACATATCACTACTTTGACTACTTTGATATCACTATTTTGTAGAGATCAGTATAAGTTCAGTTATTAGTTGGTTGAATTTTTAGAATAAATTGATAATTTCGAGTGTTATTTAGTTGTAAGTATAATGTTGAAAATATATTAATAATGGATGATGAGGAAATTAAGTAACGTTAATAACCTACAATGGTGATGTAGAGTATTATTCGAATGTTGAATTCAACCATATTATTTTATCAACATGATATGAGTATAGTATGTTTACAATTGGAAAGGTCTGTCAACCTACTGTTAGTTTATTATTGTTGAATAATCAAATTTTGGTAAGAAAATGATTCAAGAAAACTTATGTTCCATCATATCCTTCAAATTAGTCAGTGATAACCGCTGGCACCATCAACATCAAAAACACGAAACATTTTTTTGCATTTTTTAAATATTATAAAACTATTTCAGTAGGTATCAATAAATAATAAGCTGTGTTATTAGCAATGTTTGTACAATAAGTGAAATACAGACGGAGACTGAAGCGTAAATAATTTCAAATTCATGTTAAAATGCTGTTACTGAATTAAATGGATTTCCGAACACCTCAATTATTATTTCACACGAATATTTTCCACAGCTCATCACCTCAAAAATTGAGAAATGCTTCATTTTTCCTTCCTAGACGATCAACTTTCAACATTCTCCAGAATTGGCATTAATCTTTTCCTTCTTCTGGACATAAATTAAAACAAAAATCGAAAAATAATAGGCAAGAAATAAAATAATTGAATAAATTAATAGACATTAATTGAAAAATATGTAACAAGAGATCAAAAGAACACAATAGTAGTGTTGATATTGAGCTAGGTATAGTTGATGAGAAAGAAACTGGAGAATGACTAGAACTAGAAGAACATTTTATTGATCTTTCTATTTCTTGAATATACTCTTTCAGCGTAGCATCAACAGTTTATTGAAAAACAGCATTCGCTAACCACCAGTTTCATTGTCATCAACTGTACTGCTCGGAGCTAAAATGATGACCTACTGGAAAAAATGCGATGCAAGAGGGTGGTCACTGGTCAGGTGTCACACAACCGACAAGATGACCGCTCCGATTAAGTAAAAAGCCTTCAGCTTTGAAGCAGCTAAGACTATGTCACACCAGGCTTGGACGACATCTATATTGACATTTTCTATATTATGCGCATTGCATTTTGTCCGTTTGTATCATGTACGACCGTGTGTGACACCATCAAAAACAAACCAGACATGAAAGTGGAGCTTCTATATCCAACGCACTGTATAGTAGGACACCTTAATGTCTCTTCTCTTCTCTACATTCAGTTGTCAGGTGATAACTTTTCAGATTCACGCAAATTCCTTGACTTGTGACCTTGACTAAATAATAATCGTGATTTTGACAGGCTTACTCTAGACTATATTGGACGTTTTAAACAGGATTATTTGAGCAATAAAGCAGAATTCAACTGTGAGCTCTCATTACTCATTCTATTAAAAGACATTGAATATTCCAGCTCATTGAATTGAATTGTTTTACTCCAAATAAATAAACATTACAACTTTAAATTGAAGTAAAATTTGAAAAAGAATAGTACTTCTCACTTAGAACAGGTCTGTGTGTGAAGAGGGTCGTATAGCGAAATTATAATCAAGTTATTGCATAACAAACATTTTTTAAAGCAAGTCCTAAGAAAAAAAATACTTAATGCTGTTTGTATGAATTACCTTTTTTAAATTGAAAACTAAAATAATAAAAAGAGCCTATTCAAATTTAACCCGCTATGAGTCAGAAATTACTAAAGTTCTACTAATACGTAGTGAGAGTAATCAACCGTATGGAGCGGATGAATTTTCTAATCATAGAATTGATTGGAAATCATATTTTCAAATTCTATTTAATATGGATACAATTCTCTACAACAATGAATACTACGAATATGAATTCGTTGCAGAGAAACAAGATAGGGTTGGCTATCTGCTGCAATACTGACTATAATACTGAAAAATGCGTATTTTGTTGTGATATGAAGAAATTGGCAACATATTTCCAAACACAAAGAAGTGGAAAATAGTTCTAATAGAAATGTTATTTATCCAACTTTCTGTTTGAACTGAGAAAAGAATGGATATAAGTTACTACCATATTCTACTGTCTCCCAAGACAGTTAAAAAAGCATGAATTCCACTTTTCTGTTTCTGTAGTCATTCTTTGTAACTGAAAATCTAAATCGTCATCCACTTGAACATGAATTCATTGAGAATTTGTGTAAAGTAATGGTGAATTACATTTAAGACAACTCATGCTAGCATAAATTATGTAGATGAATGATTAAAATATACCAACCTTTCAAATGATCCTTTGCTAGTACTGGGGCTGCAAATAACATTGTTTGTGAGATAGGTACCCAACGAATCATCTGAACTTCCACATTCAAGATCACTGAAAAAATAAATGAAATTTTATATTATTGTTACTCAACCAAGCTACAATAAAATGATTATACAGTACAATCAATAGAATAGAGTGTATTATTGTCATAGTCAAATTACACGAGAAAAAATCGATAATACTTTGTGAAAAATATTCACTGCCATTTGATATCGTTGTTTTAATAGATTGGTAGGCTCAATATTTTAGTCCACCACACTAATTCTCAATCACACATTTCTCTGATTTATTTGTGGGGGTTTGATTTTGAAATGGAATAATGATTGTTTACTATGAATAAAATTAATACACTCCAGACATTCTATGATTGTATGTTTTTGTATGTTTTAACACAAAGGAAGAATATCAGTCAATGAGGCTAAAGCTATGTTATAATTATTATCAGAACATGCGCGTGAGAATTCTTTTACTTATGATGTGATTTGCCTGATAATTTGGTGGATTTCTCATATTGGAATGAAAAATAGAGGGTGAGAGAATTCAAAAGAGGTTCTCTTTTGAATTTTTCTCCACAGAAGTACTTCATCTTATTGAGAAAGTGGAAAATGAGGCACTTAAGCTATTTAGCTGTGTTTTAGCGAAAGTTCCTATTCTGAATATGGTTTGTTTCTGAGAACCAGAGCTCTACATAGCGTTATGAAACCATAGCTGTTTTTCAAATAACATCATTTTTGGGCCTAGAAGTAGAAAGTAGATTGGGCCCGAAGTAATTCAAAATGAAAGTTTCACTAGTAAGTTGAATGTGGCATGTGGCCTTATTTGCATCAAGAATATTACCAAGACTGGAGAGTGAAAAGACGGTTCTTGAAGTTTATCATGCTTATTTTACTTTTCAATCGGTATGAAATATGTGGTTATCTTTATGGTGAAAGATTATAGAAAACAATGTAATATATATTATGCAAAATACTTATTTATGAAATGAATGCAAACTGTTCGAGCAAGCCTCTCTTTGAAGAAAAAAAAATTGTTAACAACTCCAGCCATATATATTTTGAATATGCAATTCTTGTGTTAAAAAATGGGGATATTTGAGGAGAGCCAATTCAATTATACCCATAATACTAGGTTAAGAGGTTTTGTGTACCAATTTACTAGAGGGAAGTACATATTATACGGGTATGAAAGTAGTCAATGCACTTCCCAACCATGTAAGGGAGACTAAGAGTTTCTAGGCCTTCAAGGGAAGACTACGAACATATTATCAAGAACTAGACTGATCAGAGTACTAGAACAATTTATCTTACAAATCAACTTTACTGAAAGTCGATTTCCAATTATTTGTTTTTGTCACCGGACCGACAACCGTCAATGTATCTACGCATGCGTCAATCAGCCCAGTATTCTGCTATGTATGAAATAAAAAGATTCTATTGCCATCAATTCATCAAGAATAGACAACGACAAGAAGTTTATAAGATAGCAGAATAAGAGCAGGAACATTGACGGTTATAGGATCCGTGACAAGTCGGATTACTTATGGGAAGCGGTTTGTCCCAGTGGTAGAGAGCGCCTAATCGGTGAGATTAGATAAGCGACGTGCCTCTACCATCACTGTTGTAATGGTGACCGATTCCTCTGAATTCAATTTATGAGCCTCAAAAATCGCTTCCCGGTGGTTCGAAACCCACCTAAAGCAGTAGGTCCTTTCATCTCTCATCATCATCCTTCCCATTACCCACGCACAGGCCCAAGAGCCCATGTGGGCATCACCCTCACGAAAAAATACTGAATTACATATTTCTTCAGGGAATCGACTTACTAACTTTCATCACAATAGATTTAATAAATGAATTTGTTTTTTAGAAATAGAATAGAAGCTATATTTTTGCAATGAAAATGTACAGTTACAAATATACAGGGTGTTTCAGGAGGAATGTGCAATACTTCTCAGGCTGATTCTTTGGCCAAGTAGACAAAAAAGTTTCATGGTACAAACCCCCAAAAACGCTTTGTTACCGAGATAACAATGGCGGAAAATTGAGATTTTTCAAAATATTTTAATATTTCTAATTTTTTAGAGGCTTCACTCAGGTTCTAAAATGATCAATTCTTATGTAAAATTAGCTGAGGAGTTCGAGGAAACCAGTTTGAAGCTTGTAACTTCAACGATTATTGAGATAATTGAAAAAATATGCTAAAAACGCTATTTTTCAACAATAAGGGTTATAACTGGATAAGGAATCATAAAATTGTATTTTTTATTAATGGAAGTTGAAGAGAGTTGGATTCTGAAGAAAAAGTTAAATGGCGGCGATTGTGTAAATCTTACCCAAACCTCAGAAATGGCGATCAAAAATCACAAAATCGCTACTATACACAATTCATCACTTGTGCTATGTTTTGTCAATTTTGCGATTTTTTATCGCCATTTCTGAGATTTGGGTAAGATTACACAATCGCCGCCATTCAACTTTTTCTTTAGAATCTGACTCTCTTCAACTTTCATTAATGAAAAATACAATTTTATGATTCCTTATCCAGCTATAACCCTTATTGTTGAAAAAATGGCGTTTTCTAGCATATTTTTCCAATTATCTCAATAATCGTTGAGGTTACAAACTTGGAACTGGTTTCATTGAATTCCCCAGCTAATTCTACATAGGAATTGATTATTTTAGAACCTCACTACAGCCTCTAAAAAATTAATATATTTTGAAAAATCTCAATTTTCCGCCATTGTTAACTCGGTAACAAAGCGTTTTTGGGGGTTGGTCCCATGGAACTTTTTTGTCTACTTGGTGTAAGGAATCAGCCTGAGAAGTATTGCACATTCCTCCTGAAACACCCTGTTTAAGAGATCATTATGAATTAACACAATTAAGAAAAAAGAAGAAGAAAAGTACAACTAATTGCACTTTTTTCATTTCGTGATGATTAGTGAAAAATAGAACGGTCTAAACTCTAGAAGGTAGATGAATTTCCCATTTGTCTTTAGTCTTTTCCATTATGCATAGTTATATTTACACTTGATAATGCCTCTAATGAGTGCAAAACATGCCGTGATCAAAATAATAAAAAAACTACTAAAGGGTACTGTGATTGCAATTCTTATTCACCAACTTATAAGAAGCCGAATGGTTTACCTGTCAGAAATGATATCTCCCTCAAGGGCACATTGGAGATCTTCGATTCTCTGCATAGCCAAGCGCAGGTCTTGTCTAACAGCTGATGTTTCAGCTTCAGATGATTCGAGACGTTTTTCAAGCTCCTGGTATCGAGTGTTGAGGTCCGCCTCACGAGTTAGCATCAATGCCAGTTCATCCTTTGCTTCTCGGAGTGAGCGTGATATTTTCCGTACAGTTTCTTGAGCTGCACTCTCCTTCATGCGAAGTGAAGCGTTCTCAGACTGCAGGCGTTCTGTTTGTTCACGCAAACGGTTTATCTGAGTCTGAAAACATAATTATATAGTAAGTCTATGTATAATATCATTATTGAATGAACAGTGTAGCCCCAAAAAACACGCATGAATTCGAGTAACATACTACCGATTGAAGCAACGTGTGACCACCCGAGTGATAGTTGTAGGTAAAACCCTCTGGTTCTAGTATAATAGACAAATGAACATCGCTTATTTGCTGTTGAATCAATATTTCAAATCGAATGGATTTTTCATTACCGTTCTAAGAATCTTTCGTATCGACTTTCAACGAAGCTTTCAGCTGAAGGCATAGATTTTTTAAGGGTTTATATGAAATTCAAAGTTTACTAATGTCAATCTTCAACTGAAACGATTGAAATACTATGATAAGCGAAGAAATTGCTGCTGTATCATACTGGAAAAATGAGTAAAGAGGCTTGTGTTGTACATTAATGCAGCAGGATAAAATATTATTATTAGAATAGTTGAATGCTTTGAAGTTTTTAATAGAAATAATTCCCAAATTGTGTCAAAAAGTGTCACATAACACTCAGAAAGCTTGCAACACAAAACTCAGGCATAGGTTGCAACGAGTGTGCAAATGGGCTTGCTAAGCAGGGGGCATTCTTCATGCCATTCTTCGGTCCAGAGCCAAGCTGTGGCATAAGCAAAACGACTGCCTTTCACACAATCAACAAATGGTCCACAGACTTACACCACCAGCAATGGTAGGGTTACTCTGGACAAGCACTTGGCAAAAGGCTGCTAGCAGACACAGGCTCTTACTTCACCAGCTGCCTGATGAGGCTGGGTACAGGTCAGGTCAAACAGCTGATTGCTATGATAACTGGACATGGCCACTTCAGGAAACACCTCCACACAATTGGACTCAGAAATGACAGTCAGTTGTGTAGGCTGTGCAATCAGTCTGAAGAGACTGCTAAGCATATCAATATATCATACTGGATTGTGAGAGACTAGGGGCAAGGAGAAGGGCTCTGTTTGGCTGCAAGCAACCAGTTGAGTTAGTAGCGAAAAACTCCTAGACCTAGTAAAGGACACAGGTATAGGTTTGTACACACTAACGTACTTGGGACACACAATAAGCTTCGGTTGACGTGTGAGGATCTTTGAATCTTTGGATATCTGAATCCGTCCCTTCTATTACAATACAATATCTAATCTAGATAATATCTACTTTATTCTAGATTTAGATAAATCGTAGTTACCTCGAGTCGACCCTTGGTTGTTTGCTCAAGGTCAAGTTTGGATTCCAGCTCCTTATTTTTGAACTGCAGCATTTTGACAGTGAGCGACGAACTGGGATCGCCGAGCGACTCGACGCGACAGTTCAGTTCGGCCAGCTGCTCGCGTAAATTCGCCCTCTCACTCTCCAGCTCAGCCACCCTACCGGCCTGCTCTTGCTGAGCAGCCTGTTCAGCAGACAGCTGACCCACCACCATTCTGTACTTCTTCAGAACCTGGAAAACATCGACAAAACAAATTATGACCAGTTGCACAGAAGCAAAGTGGATCTACAGTCCGCTAGCACTGCCGCAGGTCTGGGTTCGAATCCCAGTGGCATGGCTGTTTTTCACCTCATCAATCACCTTAGCACTCAAGATCCATTACCCACGCACTAGCTAAAATGCTTATGTGGGCATCATCCGCAATAAAAAAAATATATAATAGAACATCAAGGAATGCGAGAAAGGTGGAGCAAAAGTAAATTAGATCTACAGTTTGAGATCAACTATAGATTCAATAAAAGTTTAATATAAGTCGTTTAGAAAGTTTGTTTCATCATCAATACGAAACAATAATAACATCCAAGGAATACCAAAAAAGTGTAATCAAAAGTAGACAGACAGATCAGCAGTGATGAAGATTGGATTAAACTTAATTAAAGTTAATTTATTGCAATTTTCGAAAAACAAAATATTTCTTATAAATTGAAATTAGTCTTAATATTTTAGAATCTATAGTTTCTTTAGAGTAGATGTATTTGGCAGCTACAGTAAAGATAAGCTCTATTCGTAAAGGAAATTTTTAAAGTTCTATTGAATTATTAGTATTAGCAGCTTTAACTTACTTATAGGAACGTTTTAAAAGTATTTATTAATGTTTAGTTTGTAATGATGTCTTATATACACTTATCTTTTCTTAAAAAAAAATCCTACATTAGCTAGACTTGGAAGGTGTCTGCTTACTCGAAACAATGTAAACACTGTTTTCCCACTCCAAAAAAACTGTTTTGATGTTGTTTGAAGCACAATGATTTAACGTATCTACTTTAAACTGATCTGTTAATATGATGTTCAGTATAATATACTGATCTAGTAGGTGAAAAATTACCCTACATAACTCGCCTGGAAACGCGAGTTATGTAGGGTAATTTACATATTCATCATACGTAATTACTTTCATAACATAATCAATGTACATGCAATGTGTATATGTTCATTATATTATACTGATCTACTCTATGTCAAAAATTATCCTACAAATTAATTCGTTGGTAGTATGGTTTTCACATAACTTACTTATAATACTCAATTACATAATAAAAACAGTACAACTCGAATATACACGCCGTTTCCTCACACTAGTTACTTAAATGTACTATAACTCACTTCAGCCAGTTCCTCTTCGTTCTCCTCCAGCTGTGATTGTATCTGCCCCTTCTCACGGATAGCTGCACTAAGTCTCTCCTCAGCTTCAGTCCTTGATCTGACCGCCTCTTCCATGGCAGCTGTTGCTTCAGCTAGGTCAGCTTCAGCTGCTTGCCTGCCTTTAACAGCAGCTGACCTTGCGCACTCGGCATCTTCCAGCTGAAAATTGACAAGTCAAAACTCATATCAACAACACAATTCGAATCAATTTGTACTATTTAGTTGTTGAAATTTTGAAAAACATCATCAATAGAGAAATTAGAAGAATTGAACACAGCAAATTATCCAAACAGAATACAAGAATTGAATTGAATCCAGACTTATATCAAGCTTGTTAATTGGACTTTTCTGGGCAACTAGTCGCTTGACTACTCTCTGTTGACGGCCGCAATCACTGCAACTACGTAACCCAAGGTGTGTTGATTTCGAAATAAGTTCACGGTAGAGGCCTGGCTGGATTTTGAGAAGTTGATACTGTTCTGTGATCATCAATCTCCATCACAGTGGGCCTTCTCCTCGATTAAAAGGGTTACGATGCTTGATACCAAGGTCATTGCAGATGTTGTCTGGTGGAGTGGAGACGGCGACATTGATGTCGATTGATCCACTTGTGCAACCCTGGCGGATAGGGCGTGGAGATATGCAAAATTGCAATTGACAGCTCCTGCATATCGTCATCGATCTCGATTACCTCAACTGGTTGTAGTATGGCGGGCTCTCTATGCCAGCATCAGTTGTGTCATGCAGCCATCAATACCGATTACGAGTGTGGTTGCGAATTGACTCCAGCAACGGCGAGGGTGTGGTTATCCATAGCAGCTGACAATTCAGCTTCCAATGAATCTTCACTGTAGTAGGGGGGCGATATGGATAAATCACCCCCTCCCCCCTCTAGTTGAGCATCCTCCTTATGGAATGAATGGTGACTATGACCTCCTCCATCACGGCGCTTGCAGAGGTAATCAGAATTAATATGATGGCAAGGGGATCAACCTCCCTAGAATGGCCCGAATAGACCTCAGGGGGATAGGTCCATTCCCCAAGAATTTCCAGTCCAGGAAATTCGCTTTGCAATTCCCGGCATGACTTCTTAATGGCCATCTACGGATCCACCTGCTGTCCCTGTAGACTCCGGTGGACCCATCAGGGTGTCTAGCAATTTGCATGAATGAAATTCAAGACTTTTTTCAAGACAAAGTTGGAGTTTCTCTATGCGTTTTTAAACGTTGCAACTCGTGAAAAAGTTGTGATATGATTTTATGGCTGAAAAAATACCACCATTTTACGTCCAATAAAATAGGGTATATTTTAATATACACATAAAACATATTTCATGTTTACATATAGTACGGTGCAATTAGACTCGAACCTCAACGTCTAAAGACGTTGGACGTAGGACGATTCCTACTATACAACTATACAACCCCTTTATTGTTTGGTAAAAACTTACAATTTTTTGAACGTCGCATTTTCTATTTATTACGGCGGGATAAATTCATATATTATAATCAAAATTCGGTGAAAAACTCCAAAAATCAGATTTATATGATAAGCACTCTTGAATAATAATACCTGCACATTAAAAATTCAAATTTTTCACATTTCAATTCTCCCAATCCGACAGTTGTGAACGAAAAAATCCGAAACTTATCAAGAAATGTAGAAAAATCTTCCTCTTTCAGATGGTTACGATAAAAATTGCGACACATTTGACATAAGAAGGTACACAACCGGTTTTTATTATCCTTTTTCTGATAAATTCACTCATTTTTTCCAATTCTATTTAAATTTCTTCAACAAGCATTGAAAAAACAAATTTCAATATACGATCTTTTAAATAATAAATTACTCTAAATTTCTAGTCCAAGAACATAACTCTACCGCCAATAGTTACCGAGTTACAATTGAATATATTATTAGCATTTTTGTAACAATTGAAAACGCAGATATCCCAGTAGTATTATCATTAAGAATATTTATTAAAGAGTTATGATGGATCTTATATGATTTTAAAGATCAATTTTTTCTACAATTTGAGATCAAATTCATATTTTTTGAACAATTATTTAATTAGCTACGTACATTTTTAAACCAATCATCGTCTTCTTTAGCTCACCGAAGCGTTTGGATGTATCATTCATAGTGTGTGGAGCACCTCTCAGAGAGAGCCGAAGGAGTCGACAATTGGTTTAAAAAAAGGTTCTAGCTAATTCAGTAATTGTTCAAAAAATGTGAATTTGGTCTCAAATTGTAGAGAAAAAAATACTCTTTGATGCCATATATTATTTACTACATTTCCTGAATAACCTTTTGATGAATTAATTGCTGGAAAATCAGCTACATCAATTGTTACTTATTTTTAATAATTATTCATTTATCTGTAACTTTGTAACTTTTGAAGGTAGAGTTATGTCCTTGGTCTAAAAATGTAGAGAATTTTGTCCTCCATAATGATTATAGAATTATAAGCCAATTCCAATATTTTAAGTTAGTCTTTAGTATGATAAAATGTAATTTGAAGCTGCGGCCGAACTGTTGCATTATACAAATATGTTATTGTAAAAAATCAAGGAACCTCCTTGTAAAGAATAAATTCAAAATTGATATGATCACCTCTCACAAGTTTTTGATAGTCACGAACATGTGTTATAGACTTGATTGTAACTCAATTCACTCCAGCTGGATAGCTGGACAGCCATTATACGCAGTACTTGGGATTATGCCTGAATAAGGAATATTTTATTCTTTTATTAATCCTGCCAGAGAGTTTTCCCGGACATGATACCTGGTGCAATCTTATTTTTCCATCACGGTTATATTACATTTCAAATTTCAAGAAAATCGTTAGAGCCGTTTTCTAGATCCGTGGTTCCACATACAAACATATAAACATACATACATACATACATACATACATACATACATACATACATACATACCTACATACAGAAATTACTCGCTTAATATAATAGGATATCGGTTCAAAAACATCAATATTTGCAAAATATCGATGTTTGATACCAAACACTAGTTCAGGCCAGCCCAATATGAAAATAACTCAACTAATATGAAAAAATTAACAACTTTATAATCTATGAATTTTCCCGACTCAACTTAAAATTCCAGGATAATTCCCGACTTTTCCCGACCTTATTTCATTTCCAGACTAATTCCCGACTTTCCCGATTTTCTAGACCCATGTACAATTATGCGTTCAGCTTGCCATTTAATAATTTTGAATAATTGCCAACACATTTTAAATAATTCTCAAAATTAGGAAAAAGTACATTTTGGACTTAATTGTCTGTGATTTTATCATATAATTATATTGTATCTTTCTAATAAATAAATACGCAGCTCACACAAACTATAATAAAATTGATTCAATTTGAAAATTACCTGATTTCTCAGTTGTCTAACAACCGATTTGGAAGCTCCGTCGTTGGACGAGCGATTGATGGTCGACTGCGCGTCTCTCAGCAGCACTTTGGTGCGATGCAAGTCGCGCTTCAGTCGCTGCACGGTCTCTTGATGCGCGGCTTCGGCAGTCCGTAGTCGCTCCTCGCTCTCACCGAGACGCCTGTCCAGTTCGTGACGCTCTCGAAGCAGTCCTGTCCGCTCCTCATGCTCACTCTCCAATTGGCATTCCAGAGCTAAAAAACGAACGAAATATTAACAAAAAATATAATAATAGATTATAATCATGATTTCAATACATCATTAAATGTAAATTTGCTTCATTTTTGTCTAGAGCTACTATTAATGTATGTTAGTAATTCAAAATTGAAATCACAGTACCTTTTTTAGTAGTTTTTCTTATTAGAATGTGATTTAAATTTTCATTTACTGACACATTCACCCTTATCAAGTCATTTTTAAGTAAATTTCACTATTTATTGATTTAGTATATATTAGTAGCCCTAATAACTGAGTAAACATCTGTAGTATAATTATGTGAATAGAGTTATGATAACTGATGCAGTGCAGCTAGAGCTGGGCAGCTCTAGCAGCGAATTATAGCCGGGCAGTGCGAGCCGCGCGGCTCGAGCTGCCGCTTGAGAATCATACCTTAAGGATGATTATGTATTATTTTTGAATAAAATAAATATTCTATTCTACTCTAAATGATTGTCTTAAAGTAGTATATTACGTTACACGCACAGAAAGCCTTCTAGAAGAATTAGTACGAATGACGTCTGCAAATAAAGTTCCAGACGGTAAGGTGATTTTCATAAGGTAAGGCCACCTTAGGGGCCGGAAAACAGCTGCAGTGTGGTGAAAACGTTATTTTTTGTGATAACAAAGTACATTTTTGCATTTAGTAACCTCAAAGTTTTTGAATCATCAACATAGTCAATCATTTATTAATCATTAATAAATACATTAATTGAATAAGTAAATAGTAACATCGTTATCTTTGCGACCTATACCATGTCTAGAGACTCACATTTTGCCTTCTTGTAAGCATTGCATCGGACTTCTTCGATTTCATCATCCTTCTGTGAGAGTTCTCGACGGTACTCTTTCCGCAACTGTTCAATGCTCATCTCAAGCCTGAGTTTGGCTTGCTCCAATATTTGTACTTGACCAGCCAAATCGTCCAACTCTTCTTCCTGTGAATTACAAATTTATGAGAAGAATATTACAATAAGTACAAAATTGAAAAGCGAGATACAATATGATGTCTTGTAAGAATAATAGAAAACTCAGTAGCAGGCAAACTCACATACCATAGCTCAGGACTTTATCAAGAAATTAGAAACCAATCTTTCTTTCAGTGAAGTGAACGTTCAAGGGATAGAGTATAACTACATACTCTAAATAGAGTGTGTAACTTTGAAGGTGGAGTGAGTTCAATGGGTATCCCAGAACCCACACAAATTCTCATAACGGAACCCATTGGCGTATCGTCAGGTGAAGGGCCCGTACCATATACTTTACAACACTTCATCTTTTCACAAGGCATGAGCCGCCAGTACATAATGTACTGTACTCACCTTCGAATTTAATTGATTGAATTAATGGTTATATTAGGAAATCGGAAACTAAATGTTGTGGCATATGCTTAAAATTTCAGCGTTATCATACCAACTGAATAGTTGGATAATTATTAGATATTGCAGTTGACCAATATTGCTACAATATAATAACAATAATTATCAATTCGAAAAGTCAATGTAAGCTATATAAATAGTAGTGAAGACTGCAAATAATGTCAACATAACTAAATAGAAGATGAAGTTGATACCTTTCTTTGAATTTTTATATGATACGCTATATATTGGTAGTTATCGTAGAAAATGTTTGTTTTTATAATAAACAAATTCAAGATAATTTGAATTGATAATTCACCTGATCTGCTAGTTTACTTTCAAGTTGATGCTTCATCTTCTTGAGCTGAGCCACATCCTCCTCTGTATTGCCACTGAAAGTAAGATCTTCCAGTTCCTGACTCAAATTTGCTATTTTCTGGTCTTTTAGTTCCAGTTCCAGTTTTAGAGCCTGTAAAAATAGGAAAAATTGTTATAAAAATGAAAATAAACGAAGAAGTTAAATGATGTAGTCTGTCTAAGCAAAGAAGTCATTCTGGCAAGATGGGAAAATGACTCCAGCTCGGTCATTATTGGTTCAAAAATTTAATTTGGTTTTCAATTGTAAGGCAGAATGTTTCCTACAATTTGAGACTAGATTTATAATTGTTGAACCAATATTGACCGGGCTGGAGTCACTTCCCATCTTGTCAGAATGTCTTCTTTGCTTAGATAGTTGAGGAAGTTGAGAGTTTGAATATTATTGTAGTTATCAAATTGGAAAATGAAATAACTTGGTTAAGCTGTTTCGCTGTGTAAAATTTATGCTGTTACGTCTGTTCCTTGTGCGAAAATAGGCACCTTATTGCTTATAAGGAACATAAGACACAGCATAATGTGTCAGCTTATGTGTCTTACAAATAAGACACATTATCCAAATCTCAAGAGATTTTCGTGAGAATAGTCTATCGACTACTCTAATCCGATGTTATCGATTAGAGTTGTCAGTTAGCTATGACTAGATTATGTTTTTGAATTCATAAGAAACAATAGATGCTTTACATAGGTTGTTAGTAGGTTAAATCAGCTAGGAAATCACCCAGACATCCAATTTTTTCCCAGACATCTGTCATGTTTCCAATTCCAATAACAATATAAATATTTAAAAACTTTTTAACAATCAGCATCCATCCAGATTTTGTCGAAGAAACATAAATTGTTTGTGAAAAACCTCAACTCCTTCAAGACAATAGGATAGAACAGTACATATGATAGAGAGGAAAGTCTCGCAAGTTAGTATAACCAGAGGGCTCTCGAAACATAAAAGAGCTACTGCATGTTTTTAAAACTTACTGATATTCGTTAAATTCCGATTGATTATTTAATCAGAAAATGATTAATCGATTTTAAAAATGCTTGAAAAATGAATAAATAAAACGTAAAATTAAACTTTGAAAGAATGCATAAAATACGCATAGCTTCAAGTTTAGCCATAATTATTTCCCAATACAGACAGCACTGAATTTTTATCATAACATGTTCTCATTGGCTAACATGGTGTTCACGTCATATTAGCCCCGTTGAGTACACGTCATACTGGCCAGTCCACTACTGCTATCATTCTTCGACAAGACGTTCCACAAGCTACTTCGCGATCCACCACAATCGAGAGCCAATCAGAGCCGGTCGATTCTGTCCTAGAGTTGTTCGACTTCAAGCTATTTTCCCAAGTTTCTTTTCACAATCGATAAGTGTTCAGAGCCGGTCGATTCCGTCCAAGTTGTTCGACTTCGAGTTACTTCTAAAGTTTGTTTTCAATTTTTCACAAAGTTTGTTTAACCGAAATTTTCGAAAATGTTAATTTGGCTGGGACTTCTGATAGCGTACTTGCTCATCTCTGCCTTCAACCGGCAGAACAACAACCCCAGAATGATGATTGAGGGGCTTCCTTACATCGAACCTCCCGACCAGGACTACCACGACTACATGCTCTGCCCGCACTGCAACGGCTATGCGTTCGGACCGCAGGAGGACGGAGTACGTCGCCAACGTTACTACTCTGTGCTTGAATCGTTGGCGGCAGTCATCAAAGTCATCATGACTTACTACTTCATCTACTTCCTAGTAGATACCCTACTGACAGCGTTGCTCGAGAACCAGAAAATAGAGATCGTAGCAGGTAGGTCTTTCGAGATCAACATACTTTTCCAAAAAATTTTCGATAATTAGAATGGAATCGTTCAACTTTCTCAAAGAATCTTCGGATTTCCTTCCAATTTTTTATTATTACAATAACCAAATTTATGAAAATCATTCATTTCAATATATTTTCAGTGCATTCATTGTTTTGAATTGTTACAATGAATAGGTTACGGTTGGTAGTCAGTGATTTTCAGATTTTCTTACAATTTTTGGTTGTTACAATAACCACAATTTCATTCGTTCTGACATCTTTTCGATGCATTTTCGGGTTTCATTCATTATGTTAAATCGTTGCAATGAATAGGCTACGGTTAGCGGTCATTGATCGGTAGCTAAAAACCGTTTTTGAAATGATTCATTCCTAGTTTTTCTTCATTTTTCCAATTAATTTTCTTGTTATCTTTGTAATTATAGATTGCTTCAATGTATGGTGGCTAATCAACTGCAGCTTATTTGTGTAATGATTCACTCTCAATTCTACTTTTCTTATTCATTCTTTTTTATTTCAATGTTAATGAATGTTATAGCCATCATCACTATACTATGTCTTTTAACTAGGACTTTGAAATGATTCATCAATCGTAACGCGTTGAAAATGTTACAATGTTTCATCTATTATTCTCTATTGTTTTAATGAATAACGATTGTAGCGCACAACCTTCGATCTAGATTTAGGAAAGATTAATCATTCGCTATGATTTATTCTGAGAAAAAAGTATTTTCTTGTTTCCGTAGATGTTTCGACATTTTTCAATATTTTGAATAATTTAAGGATAGGTTCATTTCATTTGATAGGTCTAATGAACCTGAAAAAAATTGGAATAATTATTATTTATGTTGATTGCTAATTGCAGAATTTCTCATATGATTTAATTTTCTCAATTATTCACGAACGTAGTTAGACTACTGAATGTCTATTTGCTTACGTTCAAGAACAAGAATACGAACGCTTGCTAGACGATAATAAAATTTGATCGATAAAGAAATTGCAGAACTATTTGTTTCTCATTCGGAAATCGTGAACTAGTTCCTATGTTATGACTCATAATTCTGACTGCATTACATCATAGAACCGTAGCAGAAAAACTAGTCCCAAATTCAAATTTTACACAAGAATAATTTTTCAGTTAATTTAATTCAAATTTTTTATCGATACCCTTAAGCACATTGGCTTTCCTATTCATATGAATGCTAGTTATATTTTCATATAACTACATATAATACGCGTAATGATTGATTATGTTAACTTTGTGATAGCAAATGAATTACAGTGGTGATGATAAATTGATGTACAGCCTATATTACTTTCGAACCAAATACACAATATCAAGATGATAAAAAATAAGTCGTGAAATACAACGGAAGATTTCAAACTAGAATGAAGGCATTTTAATAAGTAATTATACGAGACATAATAACATAAAGGGAGACATAATTTGAAAGGAGATCCTAAGGATGATAAAGAGAATTGTTAGTTCCGAAAAAATTGTATGCACGAAAGCATTAAAGCGTAACAAACAACTTGATTTTTTCGTAATTCACGGTTTACCGAGCGATTGGCTTAAAGTTACCGGCCCTTTGGATGCTGATTCTAAGAGATATAAATAAATAAAAAAGTTCAACACGAGGTGAACAAAAATGCTTCGTCACCGAAATAATGATTGCGGTTTTCTCAGAATTAAATTTTCTACAATTTTAATTTATTTCAAATACTGTCAAAACAATCAATAATTATCCCATTTGAAGTTACCCTTTGAATTTTAAAAATGAATTTCAGCATAATAATGTTCCCCATTATCTCCAAAACCCTTCAAGCTACTAATTAGTTTTATTCGGTTTCTCAGTTACTTTCACAAAAAACTTGATGATTTCAATATTCTTACAAGACAACCACAAAATCATTAAATTAAAATTAAATAAAAAGTGCAATCTTCTGGCATCATTATCACAATAACAAAGCATTTTCGGAGCAAGGCTACTGAAGATGAACGGCCTTGTTTGGAAACCCTTGTAAGAACGTTTTTATTCATTTTTTCTAGCAGAATCAGCCCCGGAGTACCGGTAACTTTATGCGAATCACTCTGTATGTATAGTCTGTCCAAGCAAAGAAGACCCTCTGGCAAGATAATAGAATGACTCCAGCTCGGTCAACATTGGTTCAAGAATTATAAATGTGGTCTTAATAGTAGATCAAATAGTTTCCTACAATTTGATATCAAATTGATAATTTTTGAACCAACAATGGCCGAGCTTGAGTCATTTTCCCATCTTGCGAGAGGGTCTTCTTTGCTTAGATAGACTATACATAGTTCATGTACCATTTGCATTTCTCTCACAAAGGATTAAACTTGATACGGCGCACAAATGTCGGTAAAGTCTACACACGCGCTCTTCTGTTGGGATCAATCAACCGGTTGGTTTAGAATAGTTTAGAAACTTAGCCAAAATAAACAGACGAGCGTGCGTGCTCATCTTGAATTCATAACTTTTCATTGATGATGGGAGCAATTTCTCATCCTAACGAAGAGGTCTACCCCGATCTCGAACCAATTACAATCGAGGTTGATATTGACGCAGACGACGTCGGGAACATCATGATGCTAATAATGTACGTTGTTATTTGCTTCACCTAGCTGTCTTTATGGAGATCCTAGGCGAAAAATGGGAACGACGGGTATGCTGCATCATAAATATTTAAAATACTAACTGTTGTTAGGGTAGTTTTCATCTCAATTTTTAAATAATAATCATCAATGATATTCAATTCATAACCAGTGCTTTATTTTAAATTAAAGGTTCCAGAACGTTTTCAAAGTTTTTGCGTTTTTAGAGTAATTTTAAAGCTTTTAGTTGTTTCTTTACCATCATTTTACCATACTTTCAACAAAAAATGAAATTGTTCACTATAGCAGTAGCGAGTAATCTGAAATAGGTCCCAACTACGAACCTGGCGAATGAATCAGCTGATCAAACGAAGACCTTTCAGCTTAGAATCAGCTGTTTAATTAAAAACAACATTCGCCAGTCGCCAGTTTTGTAGTAAGGAACTGCATTTGATTCGAAAACCATTTCGGATATTATGTTTCTATCCTCTCTTGAGTTAGCATTCCCAAGTGGCAGCTCGAGCCGCGCGGTTCGAGGTGTCGCGGCTATATCTGCGCTGTTCGAGCTGCCCGGCTTTAGCTGCACTGTTTAGCTATCACAATTCTATTAACATAACTATATTATAAATTTTTACTTTGTTATTAGGGCTACTAATGTATAATGAATCAATAAATAGTGAAATTCACCCTTTTAAAGTGAATTTCATTATTTATTGATTTATTATACATTAGTAGCCCTGATTACAGAATGAACATTTTTATAATATAGTTATGTGAACAGAGTTGTGATGGCTAGACAGCGCAGCTAGAGCCGGGCAGCTTGAGCAGCGCAGATGTAGCCGTGGCAGCTCGAGCCGCCCTTGGGAAGGCTACCTTTAGTTTCAACTCTAGTTTTAGCCGGCCGGGTTGGCCTAGTGGACTGGGGCGTTAGAACCTTCAGTCCGCAAGCGCTACCCGGTCGTGTGTTCGAATCCCACCAGACGCATGATCGTTTAACCACCTCATTAATCACCCTCACACTTTACATTACCCACGCACAAGTTAAATTGAATACTTATGTGGGCATCATCTAAAAAAAACATTACTTCAATTTCAAGTTCAATCCCTCTCCCGGAACTAACTTATAACTTTGATCAAGGAATTATCACGACAAAAAGAATTATCATTTTGAAACTAGATGAACATATTATTTGGTTTTCTCAACGACTACAAATCCAAGTGTAGAGTGAGTGAATAGGGGAAAAGGTTTACTCTTACGTAGCCTGCGATTTCACAGATAAATCATATTTTATTATTAATAAATCTTTTATACTTGAAAAGGCTAAATGCGAATCATAAATGGCACTCAGTAGGCCTACAGAATTACCCGAAATATAATAAACAGAACGTTTTAAAATCGAAGTAAATTTTCCATTACTTTTTACACATAAAATTAATTTGATAGAAATCTTTTATAAATTCAATAATACTACTGCACAAAATAAAAAAACCGTGTTGTTTGAGTATATGAGATATTTTTATAAAGCGTGATTGTTATTTATGGAGATTTCAAATCCTAAAGACAATGATAGAAGAAAGCAAGGTTAATAATAAAACAATTCTCATTCTTTAAAAATTATTTTTTATGACTTGATAGATGGATACGAAATTAAATCAGTTTATTTATAAAAAACAATAATACTTTAAATTAAATGCTATCGATGATTTTGAGGAGAAAACTCCAACCATTATTCTGTACGAGAGAGAATGGTTTAATTTTTTTGAGATACCTGGCATTTTATACTACATAACAATTCCTAAACTAGTTTGAAAAGAAATGATGTCTCCCTAAGTTTATTTTTGCTAAATAATTTTTAAATGCTTCAATTCGGATTGTTATCAGCGGAAATATAAACGCAACGTATTAGTAAACAAAGACAGTGCAATGCGTCTACTTATTACGTAATAATGGCTAATAAAGTCAGACATAGAACAGACAAATTTTTGCCTCGGATTCTATACACACACACTCACACACACATTGAGCCTTCGATTTTTCGGGTCGGTCGATATTTTCACATAAATTATATATTATAGCTATACAGTATTTTCTTCCTCTGCATGCATCAGAAAATATATTATCGTCTACTGATTTGAGGACTTTCATGGAAAGTAATTAAAAACGTCTCGAACTCACCACCAGCTAGCTAATCATGATTCATGCCATAGAAAAACCAGACTTAAATATAAAAAAATAGTCGTTGATAAATTAATCATGAAATACTCCATTTTTATTCCAATTCGTTTTCCAGATATCCAAAACATCCATGAAAATATCAAGGATCTAAGAGTTTAAAATCCTTGTTCTAAGAGTTTAATCCTTGAAAATATCAAGGATTAGAGTTTTGTTATTCTGGAATGAGTTTCTCATACTTAGACACCCCAAACCGGAATAATACTGCTATGATTGATGTATTTCTTGTTTTGTATGTTTCAGTTGCTAAAGAGGCATGAGCGGGTGATCCCGGAATGGTGAATGAAGCCGATTTATCAAGAAATTGTGTAAGAATGAAAAAATAAATTATTTTTCAAATTGAATTTTTTTTAGATTCAACAGAAGATTTATATATTTTTGAAATGAAATAAATCTATTGAGTTCTAATCGCGAGCTATTCAATTGCAAACAAACTATTCTCATTAATTTATGTCTTTATCTTTGATATAATTCCAAGAACGATTTATATATATATATATATTTTTTTTTAAATAAAGCATGAGGCGTAAATCACATATTAGCTCTTATTAATCAGGGGTAGTCTGGGGCCTATTTCAAGAAAATATTAAAGTCTTTTAATACAGTAAGAATATGGACAAACAAAAACTAATGAATAGGTAATCTTTCGATCATTATAATAATCTTATAATATATGTTCGCATTTTTCCTGTAATGCGAGAATTTTCAAGCATAATGCCACTATTATCAGGGGCGTAAATTCAAAATTTTCATTGGGGGGGGGGGGCAAGCGGGGGGGCAAGATTTGCCTCTGGGTATTGGTTTAATGATCACTGATAATTCTGTTACGTATGTATTCTGAGACTGAGATACTGTTTTGTATTCTACATCAATACCAAACTGAATCAAATACTGTTGGCTGTAATGGGCCTGGGGGTGTACCTCCTCAGCCAAGCGGGGGGGGGGGGCCTCCCCCCGGGAAATTTTGTGAAAGAATACTGTTTTAGGAAGCCTTTTTTGTGGTCAATCAAATCCCGAAATCCCTATTTTTCAGCATAAAATATTGATGATATACAGAGTGTCCCACGATAGGTTTAACTTAGATACATCCGGAAACCATAGATTTTGAAATATTTTTCATGTAGGCCTACTTAAAGTCATTAAATTATCAATATCTCAAGAATCATTTGTCAAAATTGAATTTTGAAGATATTGTTGGGAAGAGGAAATAATTTCACATCAATTTAAGGTATTCTACATGCCAAATTCGATTATTCAGCAGTATTTTTAGCAATCAAAGTTGAAAAAGGTGATTTTTAAGTTTTTCAAAAACCTCAAACGGTTTTTCGCGATTTTTTTTTGAGGGTAAGAGAAATTTCTATAGATTAGAACCTTCCTTTTTATGATCTCCAAATGAGACCAAGTACAGGGGTCTAGCTCAAATCCCTGAGTCAGAATTTCATTATAAATAAGTTTTTTTTTTTTAATTAAGAACTAGACTAATCTTATTGAGTGTGAATAATCGTCTACAAATCGATAGCTTTGTGTCGTGTGATTACGTACATAAAAAATACTTTTTCTATAGGTCTGAGAACTTATCACTAGAACTGGTTAGAAGTTCGTATTCAGTGCGGTTATTGATTGTTGATATATCGCGTGCCAATATTAAATAATCAGTATTTTTCAAGTTCAAAGAGGCTTAACATGGTCACCTGGTGCTTTTAACTTACTTTTCTGTGGGTGAAACTTGTAGATGATTTAATTTTGAATAATTACAATTACTAGAACTAATTGCAACTTTGTATCATTGAATGTTTTGAGATACAATTATTTTAAAAATTAAAATTTTTTCTATTGATTATTATTTTGAAATTTGTTTTACTTAAAAAAAGTTTGTCACTATAAATTGAGACCCATACACGATCGTATTTCAAATATCTCTTGGCGAAATTAATTTTTATTTCATCTGAGACCAATTTCACACTTCTATGTTCAATAGTTTTTGAACTACATTTAAAATACAACCCCTACACCCCTAAACCCTAAAAATTGCATATTAAAAGACAAAAAACTTACTTAAAATATTGGGATAACTTACGGTATTTGCTTATATTTCTGGAATTATGTTCCTAAGACCCTTGTCATGAGCAATGTTATGAGACTAAAATATCATAGGATTCAAATACATCCCTATATTTTAAGTTATATATTCATAACTTTTGAACGGTAATTCGGATTCTGTGATAGCTCATTGTTCTCAGCTCATGGCAGCGATATAAAATCATATGAAATGAAATGAAATATATTATGTCAAATTAGATAAAAAATTCCAATTTTCAGATCTGGAATTGAATTGGTCAACTATCCGAAAGAGGAAGATTTCCTCTACATTTCATTATAATTTTCAGATTTTTGCGCCCACAGGTTGCCGTTTGGGAGTCACTCTAATGTAAAAATGTTCTGTTTTCAACGATGAGGTATTATTACACACAGTACCATTACAATCTGAAAAATTGGAATTTCTATAAAATTGACATATAATATATGAATTATATGACATATAATTTACTGGGACTCTTGGGGACTTTCAGTATGTTATTCAGTGCCCTTTTCTGATTATATTATCTGCAAATTTTCAGCTGGGTCCTCCGACTTTTAATTTTTCTGCTTAATTTGACTGGACTATTGGGGGCAACAGGAATGTTTGGGGGCAAACTGCCTCCCGTGCCCCCCAAATTACGCCCATGACTATTATAGTGGTTACGAGTTGAAAGCATTCGACTGCATTAACGTCCAAAGTTGAGCAATGCCCAACATGAAAAAATTATAATAGTAATAATAAATCACTTTCGACAAAGCTAACCACTACTAGATCACGATTCTTTGAATTTAAAAAAGGTTGGTGGACACGTTGAATAATAAGGTTGTATTGTTCATATATATATTAAATCAGACTTGTCTTGACTTTTATGAGATTGATCTGTTTGTTTAGTGTGAGTTTGCTATCTATGGAATTTGGACTGCAAGTTTTATGAAATATGCCCTAGATTGAATTTGATAATATATTATCAAAATGAGTATTTTATTGAATTTTAAAAGAATTCGTTGGATTTGTTGAAGATTGTTGAGCCAAGATTACAGTAAATCGAATCAGACTTGAAGTGATTAAGGAATCAAATTTCAAATCAATGTACCGGAATACGTTGGTATCTGATTTTCTTCTTTTTATCTATACATACACCTACAAGAAGGGGTCTTTTGGATAACCACATGAACAATTTTATGTATTTTTTCTATTAATTCTATAGGGCCAGTATAAAAAATCGAAATTTTACAAAATTGTAAAGTTCTGTAAAACGGGATCATCTAACTAGAAGTATAGTCTCAAAGTTGAATCAATAATCAAAATGAGATGATTCAATCAATTATCTAAATCATTTTAAATTTAGCTATAAGACATTGTATTGTAAGATAAGCTGATTATAAACTTGCTAAATTTGGATTGGAAATTTAACAAAGAACTTTTATGTTTTCGTATCTTCAACTCAGATAATCAGAGTCTATATCATACAAATCAACTTTCAATAGATTCTTGTCTTCCGAGGAGCCATCGGTCCCGACTGCCTAAAAAAGTGTCGCCATCTCGCATCATCATTTCTTCCATGCACATTGCACAAGCCTAGAGCTATGTGGTCATTATCTAGATTTCCTTTCCATCTTATTATTTTTTCACATATAAAAATCATTTACCAATTGATTCGAAACTACTATATAATTAGTCAATAATTTCAATTAGATTCAATTTTACTTAAAAGAAAATTAATGAATTTTCAAATACTCAGCATCTTTCCAGACATGAAAGTTTATCAATAATTTTACAATTTTTACAAATTATACTGGGCTTCTATCTGATAAGCATTTTTTATATCTATCGAATTAGAAAGAATAATTTCTTACGCTAAGCAAAACATATACTAAAAAGTCTATTTTCAGTGTGATCCTTGGGAAGAAATTCAACACCTTAACCGTAATATCATAAAAATTATACTATTCGTAATACCGCCCTATGAGACCGGTAGACTGAATTTGATGTGGAATAGATCTGTTTAATCATTCTTAATTCAATAATTATGTCTTTATACTTCCTTAACCATCGAAAATCACACAGTTGTAGAAATTTCCAAACATAAAGAAAAACATCTTGTCCTTATAAATTGACACAATCCTTGGTACAGTCATACCATGCTATTCAATTGTCCATAGCACAGTCTATGCAGACCTTCCGACTACAGATTAGAATACAGAAAGACCGGTAGAACTTTATAAAATTGGTGTCTCACGTCTAAACCACACGCCAAAATTAAACAAACTGATTGAACTTATAGAGGGATAGGAGAGGAGCGGTAATTACGCTGATCAGGTAATTACACCCCGTTGAATTAACATCACTGCCGGTCTCTGAGACCGTACATGGTTATGGTGTTAATCCTCAAGTCATAAATTTCATCCTAAAATATGTTATACACCATGTAATAGTTTTTTCTATTCAGCCTACAATAACATTGAATTGCCAGTCATTCGGATTATTGGACGACTCAGTCATATCAAGTTGTAATCAATTATAAGAATTGTAAGAAGTAGAATAACTCTGTTATATTGCTATTAATGGTTAATGAGAGTTAATGATGGTGAGTCTGTTACTCCAAACAGCAAGTATAAGAGAAATAGGCTTACTAGTACAAAATAGTCTATTGAGTGAATAAATAATATTATTTAAGAAGAAAAGTAAGAAACCGTGAATTGATATCTATAAGTTCGTCATGAAACTCACACTGAATGTATTTTCTGCTCTCTCGAATTTGTTAGATTTCTTAAATTTTATTCAAAGAAATGGAATTTTTCGACATTAAGTTGACACAACAAGCAAGTTATGAGTCATCTACTCCGATTGAACAGCCAACAAACATTTCGCAATAACTCCAGACAGACATTTCTGTCGAATTTGGAATGCGAATAATTTCTTATTTGTCAGTTGATTCATTGTTACTCTAAATAGAGTGGCAATTACACTTCCATTATTTATTAAGAGAGTTACGAATGAATTAGCTACAATTAACTAGTTTGAATGAATTACCTAGTAATAGAATATTTCTACTTTAGTCGCTATTTAGTCCGGTTCGGAAAACATTAGCTAATGTGGCATTAAATGACTTCAATTTTTTTATAAACCATTAGAAGTAAACAAGTCGTGTGGATTTTGGTGTTTTTCTGAATTTTTGGCTGCAGTAGGAACATTCTGATCTACATTTTGAGACTAAATCGATATTTTTGAACCAATATTGACAGAGCTGGAGTCATTTTCCTGTCTCGCCAGAGGGTCTTCTTTGCTTTGACAGACTATACTTTCAGATGTAGAATATTAGTACTGTAATTAAAAATATGTGTTTTAAGGACTACTAATAATAATTGTTTTTAGATAATAATAAAAATGAGAGCACTTCAAAGTATTTTTCCAATATCACATGTTTCAATATCTAAACTTTATACTATTAATTCAGAATTAAAAGTGATCTGAGGTGCCGGAACATGTTGAGATATTGTAATAATACCTCAAGGGTACTTTGATTTTTTTATTAATGTTTGATGTTTTCGATAAATCGATCGTAGGATGGATCAGATATGACAGATCAAACTGCAAACAACCTCAGCCAGTACCGGATTCAAGGGTAGTTAATTCAGGCGCGCGCCCAGGGCCTCGCACCACAAAAAATATATTTATTTGTTGTTTTTTTACAATTCTAATAAAAAAAGAAATTGCACATCAGAAACTAATTAATGGCCATACAAACTGTGTTATAATAATGGTATTCGTTGAATGTAATGTATATGGAATAATAATGCAAGTTAAATCTATTCAAAAACTTATTAAATAAAATTACTGTCTTTGGTGATAGAGCTGCTTAGCTGTTCACCTGCCTGGTTGACGAATTTAATTCCAAGCATGTACAATTACTTGAATAAATAGATGATTGATGAGAAATATTTATTTTTACAAATAATTAAACGACCCTACATCAGATGCGGATCATCTTACCAGGATGGCCCGGAACTGGGCTCACCTTGCCCTAGATAGAATGCACTTGGGAAAATTATCCAATAGACTTATTATAAGGCTAAAAACTTCTCTTTAAAAATATAATTGTAGAGTGCCTTTTCTGAAACCTTCTGGCGGAAGAAATCCTTATTCAGTCCACCATCGTTCATAGGTATTTAGGTTTATGACTGTCAGAAAGTACAAAATTGTGATATTGTTGTTCTATGAAAGTGAATAGTTATTGTAATAAGTTATATGCTTTGGCAGCTCGGCACTCATGGAAGTTATGTTGAACATTGAATCAATAAAATAAAAACTTAGATGAAATTTGAATAAAAATTGTGAGAAAATAACTATTTTTATTGTGATTTGGAAAACAAATCAGAGCTCTTGGCTTGAAAAAATCCTGGCTCTCACAATGATTTGAATGCGTGTTTTTACAAAAATGACCCATAGAATAATTCTGGATCAAATAATAATAATACATTTTTAAGACATTTCAATAGAGCTTTTCGGCTTGAAATATCAGCAAATCCCGTTTTTGATCATAAGAATTTTCGGTGGTTACACCCCTGGACCCATTTTTCTATATTCTCTCAAAGAATGAATTGTATACTTAAAATATATGATGTAACTGCAAGTGAACGTCTTTTCTACGAATCATCATGAATCTGTCTTTAATTTGTATTTGTTATTGAATCTGAACTTAGTATCGAACTGGTCTTTTAGTATATGATTATCATTATTTTATGCTCAAAGATAGTGGTTTCCTCATTCGATAGGACCAATAAAGGTCTTTTAAACGCATTTCCTGAATAATTCTTACATCATTTTCCGGGGAGGGTCTCTGTGACCCCACGCTGGTAGATGTGGGAGTACACCCCCCAGACTCCCCCAATTATAAAGGCCTTTTTGGATCCTAAATCCGGTCCTGCCTCTTAGCTTACACAAACAATTTCTCCACACAGCTTTTACTTGAATTTATATTTTTTTATATTGAGCAGATGGTTTTATAAGAAAATTCTTTCTTTTATAAAATCATAAGAAAATTGATATATTTATGTTGGCCACTTACAACATGAACAAATTATTGAATCTTTCATCAAGTTTTAACGTCACGTTAGCTAATAGATGTTCTAATGTCACACAAACTTTTGCATGAGGCAAATTGGATAGATACAAGTATGAGGTGTTACTCAGTGAGGAAATGTGCAATACTTCTCAGGCTGAGTTCTTACACCAGAAGTAGACAAAAAGATCCATGGGACCAACCCCAAAAATGCTTTGTTGCCGAAATAACAATGGCGGAAAATTGAGATTTTTCAAAAAAATATTAATTTATCTTAATTTTTTTTTAGAGGCTTTAGTGAGGGTTCTAAAATAATCAATTCCTATGTAAAATTAGCTGTGGAATTCAATGAAACCAGTTCCAAGTTTGTAACTTTTAACGGTTATTGAGATAATTCGGGAAAAAATATCTTTAAAAACGCAATTTTTTAACAATAAGAGGTTGTAACTGGATAAGGAATCATAAAATTGTATTTTTATTAATGGAAAGTTGAAAGAGAGTCGGATTCCTAAAAGAAAAGTTAAATGGCAGCGATTGTATCAATCTTACCAAATCTCAGAAATGGCGACTCAAAAAATCGCAAAATCACTATAAAACACAAATTCATCACTTGTGCTGTGTTTTTATTGATCAGTTTTGCGATTTTTTGATCATGCATTTCTGAGACTTGGATAAGATTTACACAATCCTTGCCGTGTTAGCGTTTTCTTTAGAATCCGGCTCTCTGCAACTTCCGGTAATAAAAAATGCAAATTTTTATGATTCCTTGCCAGTAAGTATAGCCCGTATTGTTGAAAAATGGCGTTTTTGAGATATTTTTCCCAATTATGCAATAACCGTTAAAAAGTGAAACTTGGAACTATTTCATTAGATTCCTCATCTAATTTTACACAAAAATGATTATTTTAAAACCTTACTAAAGCCTCTAAAAAATTAGATAAATTAATATTTTTTGAAGAACTCTCAATTTTCCGCCATTGTTATTTCTGGTAACAAAGCGTTTTTGGGGGCAATCCCATAGAAATTTTTTTGTCTACTTGGTGCTGGGAATCAGCCTGAGGAAGTATTGCACATTCCTCCTGAAACACCCTGTATGATATTTTTATCAATGGATAAGATCATGTCGAAAAATGGTATACCCTTAATAGGATAGAGAGGAATAACCTAAAAGAGAATAAATAACAGCCTAAATAAAGAATAGAGTCAACAAGTCCACGTAAATTGGTCAATCCATGATCAATAGTCTGCCAAAAATGGTTTTAGCGGATTATAAATGGTGGATTCAGGTAGATCAAAAAACATTATATACTATAATTTATGCAGAGCACTATTTAACCTCTCTGATACCCATGATCCTATACTTGAAATATTATCTATTAAATGAACGTACCCTCATAATCAGATGACTAGACCTCAGCCTTTCCTTTCATTTCATGGACTAGTATGAATTTTAATTGTAATAAAAATTCATCACGTATACTTTTAAACAAGAGATCACATTGATTGTAACTATAATCAATAGTTTTGAAATCCATCTCTAATTGCTATTCAGTATTGTAATTAATATATGTATATTGATAAGATAATGAATAGTGATACTATCACTATTAAATGAAAGCAAACGTGATGAAAACGTTTTTCTATAACTCATCAAACAACAAAAGCTCATTAGAATAGAGCATTCACACAAACCAGACAAAACGGACAACACACACAAATGAGCGGGATTGATTAAAAGTATTTCTCAGTCCAAGACTTCATTTATTTGTTGAGTATTTTCAAAATCAAGAAATTTCCTGGAATTCCTGCAAGCTTAGCAAATAAATTTGTCCATAAAACACAAGATTAGTCCAAATCAGCGCACTTGATATGCAATAGAATAGATAGCTCCCGCAGAACAACGTACGAGGGTAAGTCAAAAATAATCCGCAATATAGGTATATTTTTGTTTATGTTGGCAGTAATGTCCTCTTGCGTTGATGACATATGCTTAGTTAATTTGTTGTTATGTCCATGCATGTTTCAAGCCACTAGGATGGTATTGTTATCGCTGCCACGCTGTTTATATTGGCCGCTTCACTTTCAATTTGCACCAAAGAAAAGTACCGTTCAGTTATCTGTTTTTTGTCGTTGAAAAGGAGATCAGGGGCGAACCATCGAAGACTTTTGGTACAGTACGGGAACAAAAGTCTTCGATGAATTTCGGCCAATTCTTGCTACCATGGAGTGTCTATCAATGGATTGAAAAATGGTCGCACAAGTTTTACACAAAATGAAGAAGCTGGACGACCAGTCACCGCCAGATACGAGAAAAACGGTGAGCATTCACATGAAATGATTCTCTCATTCATGTGGCAATGATTCAATCCATTTATAGACACTCTCCGTTGTGACAAACAATTGTTCCCGTACTGTACCAAAAGTCTTCGTCTTTTCGATGAATTCCGCCCTGATACACTTTCCAACCACAAAAAACGGATAACTGAACGTTGCTCTTCTTTGTTGCAAATGAAAGTGAAGCGGCGATTATTAACAGCACGGCAATGATAATGAAACTAACCTAGCGGCTTGAAACGTGGATAGACATAACAACAAATAACCTAAGCATACCTCATCAACGCAAAAGGACAGTACTGCCAACATAAACAAAAATATACCTATATTGCGGATACTTTTGACTTACCGTATATTGTATATTCAAAATACGTACAGCATCTTGGATACGATTAAAGACTTGCCAGTGCTAGTCTGATAGCTATCAAAGGAAGAACTCGAAAACTACAGAATGAAAGAACTCAGAGAGGTTGAGAACTATATAACAAATATATAAACAAGTTTTTAATAATTGGAATAAGACACTGGTTGATATTGTCTTTTCCACTTGCAATATTTACAATACTGGACCGGTTTCGTTATTAAAAAACTGTAAAAATAGTTATAATACCAATACTGTACTCCATTTTCATTGTTTACAATACTGTAAACCGTCCAGTATTGTAAATGATGAAAGTGGAATAGACAATATCAACCAGTGTTTCATTTCAATTATTAAAGACTTGTATAATGCAATATTTATTGTGATAGAATAATCTAGTAGTAATCATTTTATTCCATCATAGGTCCACAACATACTCAAGTTTCTACAAATATCCTCAATTATTTGAAGCATATGTTGAATAAGGAGAGAGCGAGAAAGAAGAGTTAAATGCTTATTCATAGCATACAGATAGATAAGAAAGAGAGAAAAGGCATTTCTTACACTAAAATTCTGCTCCAAGTACATTTTGTCTCCTAGCGTCATTTCTTTTTCCCTGTAAGCTCTTTCTCGATTCGCCTTCTCCTGACGCAGATCATCGGTTAAAAGTTGAAACTCAGCATCGAATCTGGAAAAAAGTGTTACTTATTTCAACTTTGAAGTCTTACAAGATGAAACGTACAATAATAGATATATTATTGCCTAATAGATAATACAACATCAGAAACATAACTATTAGGTTTATACAGAATAAAGCTGTTCAAAGATTACACTACCAATCAAAAACGCAGATTTAGTCAAGAGCGCAGATGTAAATGGAAAAATATCCACTCATACAGGTAGAATTTGAATTCAAATAAAAAATTCATTGTTTTCAATTAGAAACCCAATAACGAATTCAATAATGCGAAATGTTGAAACTCAATAAACGAGAAAAAAGTTTATTTAAGTTTCAAGTATTTGGTTAGATAATCAAAGTGAAAAAATTCAAATAAGTAATACTTAAACTAACAAATTGGAATGCTAGGAGAACCAGACAGATCTTTACTACGCAGATACATATTCCAATAGGTATCGAAACTTATTGAATGGAGCATGTAGTCCCTATAATAAGGATAGTGGGTCAATCAGCTGATTGAGAAGATCATATTGTGAATATTGTAAATGATCAAATATAGGTCACAAATTTTGAACCATATAATGACTTCAGTTCACTTGTTCAATTGTGAAGGCGATATTGTACTATTTATCCATATTAAATGAAAAGACTAGATATTATCAAACCATTGATTCCCTGAAACCACTGAATCACAGAATTCACTGATTCACTGGAACCAATGAATCAGTGGTTTGACAGTATCTTGTCTTTTTCATTTAATTAATTTGAACTACAGCTCAGCACTACCACACGATCAGTACTTGCTTTCTCTGTTTTTTCTAGAAGATTATTCCTCGAGTTCTGCTCTTCCAGTAGAAGACGCAAATCGTTTGTTTCAGCTGTTAGTTTTTGCACTTTTCTTTCCATTGACTAACAACCTGCCTCTGTTCTTCAACCTCTTCGTAAGCGTCACTCAACTAAAAGAGTACTTCAATTGAATTTGAAATAATATAACCATTGAAACAACCTTCTTATAATTACTTTCCAGTGACAAAGACCATTACTGAGGTACAAATAATGTATCAAGTAGTCAAATTCAGATGTATAATTTCCCCTAAAGCTGCAGCCACACAGCAGATGGGTTATTATAAAAGATTCATCGGATTATACATGGATGTATTGAAAAGTAGAACAGTAATGAATTACACATGAAATTAATTGGAAATTTACTAGTTTTAGGCTAGCCGCTGAAGTTTAAAGTTGTTACCGACAGGTAGCAAGCACTAGCTCGAATTTCAAAAAGGGTGTTTTTCTGTATGGATGAACCATTTCTCCAAGGAAAAATGCAATCAACACCAGTCTAAGCATTGTACTACACCAAGTACTCTTAAGGTACTTGCTTTTTATAGCTTTTATAGCTTTCAATGGACCAATTATTATTAGAACACTGTCACCTTCTTCTCAAGTTGTTTCTTCAAGGCGACTAGCTGCTCAAGATCTTGCTGGTGTGTCTGTTGTAGACGACGTCTTGTAACTTCCAGCTCTCTCAGTGCCTGCTTATAGCGTTCCTGGAATGTGTGCTCGCCACCAGACGTATCCACCTGATCGGCTGAACCACTGCACAGCAGTTCAAGCTCTAAACGTTCGCTCGTCTCGATCAGCCGCTTCTTTTCTCTCTAGAAATATATTTAAAACAATATTATAAGCATTTATTGAAAATAAATATTAATATAACAATGGAAATTGATATAACAAAGTGTTATATAACAGACACACCAACCATAGAACATGAGTGAACTATAATAATGATTCGATGTTTTGTTATGTTAGTTGAATATCAGAAAATTTTAATTTTAAGAGATATACTATAGTCGTGAATAGTTGACATTACTTTAAAATGGAAGGTATTCAATGCTGTCAGCAGTCGAAATTAAAATAGTTCCACTCTTAACATTTATCTATCAACACATCTCACCAGCGGTAGGTTGGAAGAAGTGATTTTAAGAGTGGGTGGTAGTGGAAAACTGCCGAACGGCAAAATCAGCCCCATAAGAATGTAATTTTTATCAATCTCTTGAGCAGATTTATTGCCTCTATTTATGGACAGAATTTCACTTTCTTTATGTCATTGGAAAGAGAATTTAATTCTCCAGGGGCGTTACTTTTTACTTTTTCGATTTTTAGTTCATTTCAATAATTACAGTTCAACACTTTTTTAGTTAATTAATTAAACGATAATTATTAAAATAAACTAAAAATCGAAAAAGTAAAAAGTAACGCCCCTGGAGAATTAAATTCTCTTTCCAATGACATAAAGAACGTGAAATTCTGTCCATAAATAGAGGCAATACCTGCTCCAAGAGATTGATAAAAATTACATTGTTCTTATGGGGCTTGATTTGCCGTTCGGCAGTTTTCTGTCCACTACCACCCACTCTAAACTAAAATTTCCAGATCTGTGCATGCACAGTCACACTCTCGCTTCAAGTGGCCATCTTGAAGGAATATCAACAGTGTGCGACCATACTACAGTCTGTCCAAGGAAAGAAGACCCTCTGGTGTCAAATTGGAAAAACATTCTGCTGAACAATTTGAGACCAAATCAATAATTTTCGAACCAATATTGACCGAGCTGGAGTCATTTTCTCATCTTGCCAGAGGGCCTTCTTTGCTCAGACAGACTACACATCCCTTAATTGTTCAAAATTTCCTGATTTCCTACTAACATAACAAATCATTATTATAGTAGTCACTCATGTTCTATTCTTGGTGAAAACGAAAGTAGCAAATTAATCAGCTGACTAGACGAACGCTTTCTCTTTCTATCACTTTCTCGAACACTATCACACAATTAAATGAAAAGAAGTATTGTCGAACCACAGATTATTAGGAAATTGAAATAGGTATACATCATTAGGTTCCATACCGAACTGAAACCAGTATCTCTATTTTCTAATAAATCTGTGGTTTGACAATATCTTCTCTTTTCATTTGAATATCACAATATGATAACTATTTGATAACTATCACAATATCACCTTCACAAGATCACAACTAATCAAAAAGTGAAAACTATCACTCAACTTTCAGCTTTTGATTCATAAGACATCATTCACCAACCACCAAATTCGCTGTCACCAACTAACTATATCATTATTGCGATCACATTCATGCTCATACATGTATTTTTTCTAGATCTTATTTCTTTATATTTCTTATATCTGTTATTTCTAGATTGTTATTTGAGCAACAATCCAGTTATATACATTTCACACAAGCATGAGTTACAAGTACAATCATGATGATTTTTATAACTTTTGAAGCTTCAGTATGAGTTATTTAAGCAATGAAAGCAAATTTTGTTCAGAAATAATACAGAAAGCCCCCACTGCCATGCATTGAGTCACAGTGATCAAGTGTTATTCATTGATTCGTTTCTAGTTACTTAGAAAATAATGAGATACATAATTATAACACCATTGATTGACCTCCAATACTTAAAACAGACATTAGTCACCTAGTTGAAATAACATCACGTCGTTCTTAGATTGTATCTAACTACCGTAAAATTATGTTATCCAAGGATGCGTTCACATTCTACAGTGGTAAAATAAGATCTAAGGTAAGAGATAAGTAAGTAAGGTTCAATAAGATCTTTGTGCAACTGGCTGTCAGGGTTATTAACATGTTTTTCTTAAGAACAAATGAACAGCTGATTTTCATGTAATATTCTATTATGGTTCATTTCTTACCAACTATTGAAAGACTTGAACTTTCCATGGTTGATAAGTTCATGTGTCACTAACAATAATTCTTTCCATAATAATTGATGAGCTCTGAAGTTTATAATTAATATGTCGAACAGAGCTCAAATGCTGTGAAATATAGTTTTCTATTAAAATCTCGAAAAATTTACACACCTGCATTTCTATTACTTCTTTTTCCAGTCGCATTCTTTCGGTAGTCTCCAGCTCCAACTGATTCGATGATAATGCTGCGCAAGATCTTTCCTCTGCAAGGTCTGCGCACACTTCTGTCAACTGAAACAGTCAGAAACGATTTGTTGTTTCATTAAAAATACAAACAAAACTGTATTTAATTAATTGAATATTCATTCTCAACATGTGAAAATGGATAATGATTTCATCCTTTTTAAATTAATTTATTATCTCACTTCACATAAGATGACAAATAACATAGTGCGTATAGCAATTCACAGTTTGAGGTATCAAGTACAGTACCATTACGGTCTATTCCCCGACTTTGAATCATATTATGAGACTATAATAGTGAATAAGGTGGTTTCTTGATCCATGATGAGCTGCTGTGTGTAAATATTCACTAGGGTTTATCATCGACAAAAATCTTTTACAGAAAGGAAAGTTTTTACACTCCAGCAGAGTAATTTGTGCAGTTCCCTTTCTCTAGAAAACCTTTTGACTGCATTGTCGGTGGAAAATCCCAGTGAACGATGATATCTCTTAAATATTAGTCATTGCTTAGTAATTTCCCTCAAAGAAGCTACCGACATTTCTATTGCTGTATTTTCGCTCTAAGAATGGCCAAATTTCCATTTTCTATGAAATACCGACACAAATCATGAATATTCATTCTTTCATCAAATAATCCATCTAATGAATCGTTGAAGACAAGTGAAGCCAATTATATGCGGAGCGATATCCAATGAAATTTTGATGAAATCTTAAACAAGAAGCCAAGCATATTTGTGGATTGGTGGAAGGAATGCAAACACATAAAACAATGCACGAGTTGGCAACTATTCAACTAGAACAATAAAAATTCTAGCTTAAGAGTAGCCTTACAGAGGATTTGATTGGAAGGAATTTTTTTAGGTACAAGTGAATTCGCACAAAAGAGTTTTCAACTTATTAGAACTAAAATTCCAATCATTATTTTAGGCAGATTTGTATTCAATTAATGATAGAAATAAAATTATAGGTTTCAACACAATATACGACCTAGATATGGATTAATGAAAAAGAAAGAAGAAGATATTTCTTACGTAGTATACATTTCAATACATACCTACATCTCTAAAGAAAATCCCACATTTTCAACCTACTTATAGTTCAATACTGAACTGACCCACTCAATATTCAACTCAAAATTAATTTAAAATCCAAATAAATTCAATGAAGCTATTTCATGAAGATTTATCAAGTACAATAAAAGAAATTTATTGATCAATCATCTAAAAAATTGCAATAGATGGAACATCTATACTTTGTTTTCAATCAGTAATTCAAAATTCTTCCTTATTAGTTAACATGAGTGAACATCTATCTGAAATAACGTTTTTTAAACTTACTATATTTTCATTATCGGTATTTTTCAACTGGAAAATGCTAACCAATTCTATACAGTAGAGATACTACCTGAAAGATCCTAAGATACTACCTCATCAGCTTATGAGTAGCCTATATAGTGGGGTACACAAAGAAATTTCATTTTACAAAGTACAGTATATTTTCAATTTGTTAATACTTGAAGGTAAATTTGATAATCTGTGGTAGTGAACTTCCTTCCCTTCACAACCTGGAAGTCTTTAAATCGACTATGCACAGGCGTCAAATGATGTAAAACAGACCTGCTAAGCTGGGGTTACATTTAGGACAATGCTGCCTGTGACTGCGGCTTAGAACAGAACTACACTCACTTATTACTAATTTGCTTGGCACAAACTGTTTTCATGACAACCTACTCAAATGCAATGAAAAGGCCCTTCAGGTGGTAAAATTTTGAAGGGAAATTTCACTACTGATGATCTAGGGCACGAAAAGAAAGTAATTCTTGAAGGTAATACTACACCTCATTTGTAAATATTTTCAATTCTGAACGTTCTGAATTCTGAACAGCCCGTGCCAAGAAATAACATTTATAAAAATATTGGAATATATTAATGGCTCTCGAAATGATCCCTCCATAGAAAAGTGCATAAAATCTGCATAAACTTGTTCAAAATTCAATGCCCAACAACAAAATCTAGGAATACTTTAATGTTCAGACAATAAACATCCCCTTCTAACATTGTTCCACTTCTTATGTTGTCCATTTCACATCAATATAAATATGATCTCTTTACAAAACTATCCATTTAATATAAATAATTTAACTCTCTTGAGTTGGACATGTTTACTTTGAACAATAAATAATTTATTTCATTCTGAACGATGAAACCCTACCTTATCAAATCTAAGTAAGTATAGACCCCTATCTCATCAGCTTCTTTGTTTGTCCGCGGCTTATCAGCTCACAAAGGGCCTAGGCCTACCAGCTGGTTGCCAGTTTCATATTCACCTCCACTAGCGCCCTGCACACGGGAACTGCAGCGCCGGCCAGCCGAACACCCGCAGCCACTCACAGCTCCTGTCATTGAGTCAAACTACAATCCCCGCGTACCGGGCGTTATACAGTTCGTCCAAACAAAGAAGACACCTTGACAAGACAGGAAAACGACTCCGACCCGGTCAATACCGACCCAAAAGTCATGAATTCTCAAACAGAACCCACAGCCCCCGAACCGACACCACAGAGGAGGACAGACCTCAACCATAAGCCAGTCTTCAAAACCAAGTGAAGGAGCAGAACACCTTTGAATAACATGCAATTGATCAATTAGAGTGTAATGCAACAATATTACTATTCCTTCAGAGATGGGAAACGACTGACTGTCTTTACTTACGACAGCCAATCTCCCAAAGGCGGGTATTCATCAACTTCTTAGTGTAAAACCCTACCTCATCAAATCTAAGTAAGTATAAAACCCTACCACATCAACTTTTAGTAAGTATGAAACCCTACCTTATCAACTTTTGAGTAGGTATGAAACCCAACCTCATCAAATCTGAGTAAGTATAAACACTTATCTCATCAACTTCTTGGCAAAATTGTAACACGTTAATATTTTGTGCTCCAAGTTTTTCTTAAATTCAAAAATTTTCGGGTTTCGATTAGTGATTTTGACTTGTGCTTTGGTGTTTTTGAACCTTCTAAATTGGAAATGACCCTTCCGAATCAAATTATTTGTGAACATATTCAAGAAATTCAACCATGTTTCCTACTAAACAAGGTTATGTCGGCGAGGTGGAACGCCTTCGGGTCTCTCCACCAAATAAAGCAATAAGCTAATAATAATAATAATCAACTTCTTAGTAAGTATGAAACCCTAACCTATCAAATCTGAGTAAACCCTAAAACCCTATAAAACCCTACCTCATCAACTTCTGAGTAAGTATCCCTCACACTGGACGCCCGTGAGGATGAAGGAAACTCGTTTCTCAGTGGGATACTACGGCATTCACTCATGCACCGCTTCCATTCCCTTCGCGTTTGGTCGGTTTTGTTCAAGAATTCAGTGATTCTTGAAGAAAGGGACGCCGAGGCAGGAGAGCCAAAGGATCGTCTCCTGGAGTTGATAGGTCGGTAGGACCATTTCAATTCAGGCTCAGCACTCCTCCGATACAAACTTGTCGAGATGGGCATTTTTATTTCTTCCAAAAATTACGTAACAGAAGCAATAGTTAGTCAGAGACGGTACAGGGATCTCCCAATTTAAATGCGCAACGTTTAATAGTTATAACTGCGCAATGTTGGATTTTATAATTAATGAGATAATTTTAAAAAATTATCAAGATTTTCAAAAACAATAAATGGGCCAGGTTGTTTTTAATTCTGTGAGTTTTTGTTGATAGAGCAAGGTTTGCTTTCAGATAAGAGAATTAAAGAACTGAATATGTGAGAGATACTATTTAATTTATCGAATTTATGTTATTTATAATTTCAATTTGTGAAGTTATATTATATTTTTCAATAAAAGAGCTTGCAAGGTTATACTTTTAAAGCAGGATTTAAAAAAAACTTAATTTTGAAAAATAAGTAGCCTAATATTATATTAGTAATAATAAGAATAATACTATAAGTAATATTCGATTTTTCAAAAAAGTATTTCTTGTTAATTGAAGTATGAGCGAGGTGTAATTTGAGAAGGAAATTTGTGAGTACAAAATTTTATCTCAGAAGTTTCTTTTTCTAGGTAGATGAATAAGAATCACAGAATAAGATAGCACTTTCACTGCGATTTCAATACTTTCCCTAAATTTGTGAACTTGCAAACAAAAATTGATAAACGAAGCACACTACTCTGAACACTAAGCGGAATGATACTGTGGAACTGATACTTCTGGTTTGGTTGGAATCGGAACAAAAAATAAACTGGCAAATCTATTTCTGAGGAGCAAGTCGAACGCGCAGAGCTGCAGAAAAACAAAAGCTACCGACTGGGCATCGGTGGTGAGGGTCAGTTGGATAGGGGCCAGCTACCAGCCCATTGTAGAAAAAGCCGCTCTTACTGGGCAGAAAAAAATCATGATTTCAACGGCTAAAAGAAAGTGAACCGGTGCATGTGACTGACATTCAATCATCCATTGAATTCAACAACAATATCGTCACTAGAGAGAATCTAGCAATTGTTTATTTTGGTGAAGGTTATTCCCACTAGTCGTAGAGTTGAATATTCTGGTAAGAATGACGATTTGTGATTGATGATTGTTTAGATTAATGCAGGGTATAAATCCATGAAGATGAATAGGCCTACAAATTTAGCTAAGTTCTGAATAAGGTGATTTTGAATTGGAATGTAGAAAAGATGGAAAAATGACACTGTAAACTGAAGAAAATCAAGCCACAAAATTAATCAATTTTTTTCTATCATGAGAAAGGACGTTCGAACAATGTTTGACAATAGAAAGTAATGGGATACGTTGTGTGAATGTCTAGATCAGAAGTCTGAATTGGTGAATATGAATTCACAATTTAAATTCAAGATGATGACGATTATTATTATTATGATCAAAGGTGAATGGAGTTGAGTGTTTATGACGAAGAAATTACATAACATCTGAAGAAAATCGAGACATAAAATCGAATTCAAATTGTTATAATAGGCTAATCATGAAAAAATTCGAGCAATGATTGAAGAAATTGAATTAAATTGAGATTATAGCAAAAATTAGCCAAAAATACTAGGTTGATTGGTAATTCCACACCAAACAGATATTATAATTAATATAGTACAGCTTTACTTATTTTCTCTTAGGGCTACTATATTCATTATTACTTTAAAATAATTCAAATCAGAGTACCCTTTTTTAAAATATTTTCAAAATGGGTATTTTGATTTGAATTATTTAAAGTTTCAATAGTACAGCTTTAGTATCTCAGAAATCTTTCTTCAAATTATAGTCAATACTAGTGATTATTTTCAATTGTTTATTGTTGATTCGTTTGTCTACGAACCGTTTCATAATCGATAATCTACTTGATATTAGCTTCAAGTGAAAATCAACGCAGATTGATACAATTACACTTTGTAAATATATGAAATTAAAAAATATTCATAATTCAGCTCGTATAAATTTAGTATTGATTTATAAAATGAATAAATAACATTAAATTTTGCTATAAATGCACAAGCGACAGTTGTTAAATTCATCTCAATGTTTTGCTTCAACGAATATGTCTCAATATGTTTTTATACAGAAAAATCCGCTTTGATAAATACTTGAACAAATTTGTTTCAATATGTTTTGTAACCGGAAGTACTTGTAAACTGTATTGAAAGTAAGAGCGTGAACATTGAAAGACCTTTGAGTAAGAAATCAGATATGGGTCTGCTGATTAATGAGGTAGCACAGTTCGGAAGCTAGCCAAGTGGACCAAGCATCAGGAAATGTACAACTCTCATTTGTAATGCAGGTTTATTCGTTACTGAATCATGGATATGATCCAAATTGCAGAATGCCTATCAATAAACAGTTATTTACCTTCTAACCTGATAATACTGGAGGCCCACCCAATATGTTTGGGCTTCAAGGTAGGAATTTCAAACGAAGGTGATGTAGAAGCAACTATACGACATTGGAAATTAATTATAAAATTTTTTATGCATTTCTATGTTCCGTAATGATGACTAAGAGTGAATTCATGTCAGAGTTGTGATAAGCGATCCCAGTAATACGTAGATAATACCAACGTGCTTTCTTATGAACCTGTTTATGTCCGAGATTTTTAATATTAAAACGTAAGCGTTACTAGGATCACAGTTAGGATCGCTTATCACAGCTCCGACATTAATTATTCAACCCTAGTTACAGGCCGTATAGATTAGTTACGTTATTAGTTACAGAGCCTTATTTACACCCTCTAAATATTTTACCTCTTATTTTTAACACCTTTTAATTTATAATAATAAACATCTGTATGCCTATTATTAACACCTTATAATTTACACCCTGACTAAAATACTTTCATAAATCCCTCTCACTGCAAATTTAAGAAATTGATAATTTCAATGCATGTTTCACATTATTTCATGAAATTACATGAATGAGAGGAGAGATTTATTAAATTTCATTCTTTGTATTATAATTTTACCAAGTTTGGACTGAAAAATGTCAAAATACATAGAAAATATATTAAATATGACACAGTATATTCAATGTAATACATGTATAGAATATATTACGAGATATCAAGATGGAACTTGTGTGCTAGATGCAAGTTTGTTTTCTAAAATATTAAGACGTAGAATTGTATAATAGATTGTATAAGATGTATAATTTTGTTGTAATTCTTTTTTTCCTGTAATGAAGTTATTATTTATTTAATGAATCCCAGAAAAAATAATGTAGAATAAAATGACAATAAATTTTGTTAGCAGAGCAGCCATTCTGTATTATCTGAAAAAGGTAAATCTAAAAGATTGATAAATGAACAAATTAATTAAACAGTTTCAAAGATATGTAAACTCATAACATTTACAGACATGCAGAAAATAGTTGGAATAATTTCATTCCTGTTCTATTCATTCATTTCATACATGTTATTTCAGAATAAAAGAATACATGAAATAAAAAGTCTAGAGCTTCCTATATATAAAAAATCATCACTGTGATGAAAAAATTTATCACTGAGTGATTGAATTGAATGGATTATTGAAATTACAGAATAATATAAGTTTTAATTTTAAGAATAGTGTAAATTTTCATCGAATGTGTAAACATAGTACTTGTTTTGATTAAGACTTTCATGAATTATTTCACGAAACAGAACCTAAGGTACTAATTCAATGTCAAAAAGTTAAATGTTTTTATTTACTAAACAAGATTAAAGAGAGAATTACTTATGATAATAGTTGTCAAAAATAAATTGAACGGCCAATTAAAATAAAATTCACGACTTGAACAGTTTTTCTGGCAGAAAATCAGAAATTCGCAATCTTCTATGCAAACGTTTCTCTTAATGAGATCTTTATTTGAAGCGCCAGTCTATTAGTCAGATAGATCCGCCACTGGAGTAGCTGAGAAACCTATTTCTATCACTAGTCAGTCTCCGTGCTAATTTTAGAACTACAACATACTGCACTCTTATCTTCCTTGATCCAGGCAGAAATAAATAAGACGGAATCGTTGCATTTGTTCCAGACAGATTCATTATTATATGTGTCCTCACCAATAACACAATATATACAAAGTTGACTATTTAATATATGTTTTAGACATTCAAAGAAGCAGTCAGTCACAAATTTCAAAAAAGATTTATTAAAATAGCGCGTTTTCAAAATTTTTGTTTATAATAACATTGAAATGGTGGAATTTAACTTCAAGAAGTAGGATGTAGCCTAGTAGCACTTTCAATACCAAACTTAATTCGGCACTTGATCAAAAACTATATTGAATACTTCAACTTGAACTCAAATATCGGCTGATTTTTTTAAATTTTAATTATTATTTTTTATCGAATATTAGAAACAATAATTTCGTATTAATGGAGAAAATACTGCAAGCTTTTACAAGAGTTGCCTTAAAGGAGTAGAACAATAATTCATATTTTTATTTGAGTTTTGATAGATTCATGGATGTATTGCAGTATTTTAGCTGATGGCTACAAATATCGATTATGTTAACAAATTAAAAAAACACATGATTCATATGTTTCAAGTGAATTGAATTTCATTGATTTAAGATTAATATTCTTATAATATGATTGAAGAATTATAGAGGTACGAATAATCGAGTTACGAATCATCGTAGCTACCTTTCAATTCATGAGTGTGATTTTTGTACAGTGGTTCAACTCTTGTTATGATTATCAGATTTCATTCAAAATAATTAATTTTAAACTAAATTAAATTCTATTTTGGAAATCAATTCAAGTTGTTTTGGTAGTTTTCTCGACCAAGATTAGATATCAAAGTCTTCTCTAGCGTATAAAGCCTTTGTTAAAATCACTTTTTTTAATGGAGGACCGAGTAATTTTTATGTGTTTATTCACTCACCGTTACCTCTGGCTCCTGCTGGTGGGGGCGCCCCTCGCCGTGTCACGTTCTTGAAGATGTACAAATATAATGAGTGTGAGAGGTATTGTGTAAGTGTTGAGTTATATTATACGAGTGTATTTTGAGAAGGATAATGCTGCTCTTGCCTGCGACTCTTACAAAGACAGACTGCCAGAGATGAGTAAAATGGTTAGCAGCCGGGCTTCTTATCTTATTGATAAGATTAGCCGCAACATACCCCTCGCCTTGAACAAACCGTTCAACATATGTGAATGTGGAACAAACAGTGAGACAAATTGTAAGAATTTACAAGAGTAAATTTTGAGAAAGTGAGTTCTCTTATCAACAGCAGCTACTCAATCCACCACTGTGACAAGAGAATCGAGAAGAATTTATTGATCAATAGGAAGGCGAGAAATCTAGACAGCGGGGCGAGAGAGGACACCATGACTTGTTTTCACGTCTACCACTCGTACGATGTTGTCCTTGCCAGGGTGCGTTTTGATTATCCGGCCGAGTCGCCATGAAAGAGGTGGTGCCGCGTCTTCGTGTATGATAACGAGGTCGTTTACAGTGAGGTTCTGTTGGGGTGCTGTCCATTTAGATCGCTGTTGCAGAGTATGAAGATGAGCTCCACACAACTCAAGTCGAGGTACAGAAATACGTTTTAGGGGAGCCACTTTAGACTTGGCCAACAGGAGTTTGACAGTAATGTTACCTTGAGCATCAATTATACGCAAGTAAGTGGAAGCAGATAAGCCTGTTTCGCTTGCATCACAAAATCCATGGAGTTCTATTCTAGTTGCATGAATTACTCCAGTGTGACGGGGTATATGAACTTCTCTGAGAGAATGTAGAGTGCTAGTGAAACTATGCCACTTTTGAATGAGGTCATCAGATAATGGAGTACCCAATCAGTTCCGTTTATCCATAGATGTTGGATAAAAGCCTTTGCCCAGAGAATGACAGGTGAGAGCCATCCCATCGGATCATAGAGTCGAGCAATGCACGAGAGAATACTGCGTCTTGTAGGAGTTGATTTTGGAATGGTGACCGTATACTGGAAGCTGTCTGTCTCTTGATTCCAATACAGGCCGAGAACAGTGTGAAGAGGCGTTTCATCATCATTATAGAAGCGTGGAGGTTCACAAAACTCCTTAGGAATATTCTTAAGAAGTTCGGGATGACTACTTGACCACTTTCTAAGCTCAAATCCTCCTGCTGACATGAGACCAATAACTTCTTCTTTCAGAGAAACAGCTTCAGCCACAGAGTTGCTTCCAAGCAGGCAGTCATCCACAAATATTCTATTTTTGAGAGCAGAGGCAGCTAGAGGGTAGTTTTCTCCTTCATCTATTATGAGTTGTTGTATTACTCTGTTAGCAAGGTAAGGTGAGGAAGTCACACCATACGTCAATGTTGTGAGTTGATAAGTTTTGAGAGGCTGAGAAGAGTTTTCACGCCAATAAATCAACTGGAAATTTTGATCTTGAGTGTGTATTTGAATTTGTCGGAACATTTGACGGATGTCACAAGTAAATACAACTGGAAATATGCGGAATTGCATGATAAGAGCACATATATCATTGTGCAGTTTTGGTCCAGCATGCAAGAGTGAGTTTAAAGATATCTGAGTAGATGTCTTTGCAGATCCATTGAAAACAACACGAATCTTATCATTTTTAAAAACACCATGATGAGGGAGATAATAGTGAGGAGTTTGAAGAAGCTCAGAATCAGCAACACACATGTGTCCATTCTGTATGTAGTCGATCATGAAATCCTTGTAGGCTGCATGGAAGGCAGGATTTCTTGCGAAACGCTGCTCCAGTGAAGAAAATTGCTTGCGAGCCGAGTTAGCTGAATTTCCTAATTTCATTGCATCTTCTTTAAAGGGTAGCCTGACAATATAACGCCCAGTAGGATCGCGCGAGTGAGTGAGCTTGAAGTGATTTTCGCATTCTTCATCATCTTTAGAACGTTTAGTTGAAACAGGGGGCTCCTCAATTCTCCAAAATTTTTGAACTTGAAAGCCGAGATCCAAATCACTAGTAGTAAGAAAATTATAAGAAGTTTTATTAGTGAAAGCTTCAAATACTGTTGCACCAATTAAAACTAGGCCCAGCGATGTCTGCCATGCAATAGGCATATTTGTTCCCAACTTCAAAGTTTCGCCTGTTATGAGCTCTGAGACAATATCTGCTCCCAATAATAGATCAATTGGAGCTGACTTATAAAATTCAGGATCGGCAAGAGTATGGTTTTCAGTTGCCCTCACAACGGAGAGAGAGAGATTCTGTTGTGGGAGATCTCTAGTAATACGTGAGAGAATCATTACCTCATGGTCTGTGACAATAATATCACCTTTTCGATTTTTTAATGTGATTCTTGTTGATCCGCGAGATTGCGTGCTGGAGCCTGGAATTCCACATATTTTTGTCTTGGAGCAGTGTAATCGTGTTATGTTTAGAACTGTTGCTATATTCTCAGTGATAAAGGTGGCTTGTGCTGCTGTGTCTAAAAGAGCTCTAGCAACAACAGAATATCCATCACGTGTAGATAAATGGACAAGAGCAGTAGGAAGAAGTGTTGTACAAGAATCTTCCTGGGTGGTGCCGGCAAATATTTCCTGAGAAATTGTATTATCATGAGTTTGTGAGAGTAGTTTATTTTCATTAATCGGTTGAGAAGAGTTTGATTTGAGATTCCAATATACACTATTCCGAGTTTTGAGGTCCGAGTTTTGTATAGATAGTCATTGTTGTGGACTAGTAGGTCGGCTGCAAGTAGAAGTAGGCTCAGGAGAGTTCTCTATGTGAAGCAAGGAATGATGTTTTTTGCTGCATATCTGACAAGAACGTTGAGAAGTGCACTGTGAAAGTTCATGATGGTGACCAAGACAATTTGAACAACTTTTCGAGATGGATACAAAGTGTGAACGCCTTTCAACAGAGAGTTGGAAAAACTCAGGACAACTATAGATACGATGTTTGTCCGAACCACAATATGAACAGCAATCAGTTTTAGAGTAAGTGTTAGACAATCGACGTTGTCTTATTGGCGATTTAGAACTTTGTTTAGACGAGTTATTTACATTAGCAACGACATTTGCATATGTAATAGGTGGAACCGGCCGGTTGGATATGCGGCTACGAGGAAATTGGCGAGTGGGTGTAGACTGAGAAACTTTAGCAGCATCATTATTTGACTTTCCACTGATGCGAAATTGAGATGGAATCGAATAGATGGGAGAACAAGGATTCAAAGTCGCTTCTTCAATATCACAACATTCTTGATTGATGAATTTTATTATTTCGTCTACTTTTGGTACAGAAGCACGAGTTTCATTATCATGAGCTGATGAACGGTAATGTTCATATTTTCTTCTAAGGCCAACATCCATTTTCCTCAATAGCATAGTTGACAATAGAGGATTTTCTGTCTCATTTATATCCACGGCAATGCCTTTAAGAGCTTGGGTATTCTCAGTGTACATATTCAGAAAGTGTCTCATTTGAGTTGGATTGTTGTTAACTGTAGGTAAGTCGAGAATTTGATTCAGATGCAAGGATGCGAGTCGTCGTGGTGAATGATACCTCTCTTTCAGAATATTATACGCGACTTGGTAATTAACATCTGAGATAGGGAGAGATTTAATGAGATTCAATGGTTCATTTGAAAGAACACTTAATAAATATTGTAATTTCATGGCTTGAGGCATTGAGGTATTATTGTGAATGCTTGATTCAAATAGATTTTTGAATGAGACCCATTCATTTAAATCCCCATTGAAGTGTTTCAATTCGAGCTTTGGTAATCGTAAAACAGACGTTTGTTGTGCAGAAACATTCAGTTCGCTGCTTTTCTTTGAAGAATTCATTTTCGATTCAATACTATTCAAATGAGACTTAATATAATCAACAAGTTCATCCGCACTGTTAAGAGGTGCGTAATTAATAACGTAATTTTCATCTTCCTGAAGCATCAATTCGTGGTAGGTATCCAAACAATCAGAGAACTCACTACGCAGTTTATCAACTGATTTTGCACGAGATAGAAATTTTATTAATATTTCTCTGTCTGCAGTTTTCTTGGCCAAATCATAAATAGCTTGAATTTGAGAGAAGGCATTATTCTTTTTGGCTTCTATGACTGGGAGCGATAACGTCATTTTAAAGTGAGTTGAGACAAGTTATTCCGTCCAATAACAAAATTATAATAGCGTTGAGTGTAATAGAGTAATCGAGGTGAAACGAAACTTGCAATAGATTAAGCAATGTCACAATGAAGTGGCAAATGACAGTATGCGCATGCGCCAGAGAGCAAGGATAATGCTTGGTAGGGAACAAGACAGGTACCTGGCAGCAGAATTTATCTAGACGATAAGATAAGGAAAGAGATAAACCAAGTTGCTTTACACCACAAAATACTATTAAGAGCAAGCCATTTAAGAAAAATTTCAATATTATGGAAATTTCAAGTAATGCGTGAGAACGAGAAATGGACTGATGGTTCAACCCAACGATTTTTTAAGCATCGGGCCCGTTGAGGATCATGTTAAAATCACTTTTTTTAATGGAGGACCGAGTAATTTTTATGTGTTTATTCACTCACCGTTACCTCTGGCTCCTGCTGGTGGGGGCGCCCCTCGCCGTGTCACGTTCTTGAAGATGTACAAATATAATGAGTGTGAGAGGTATTGTGTAAGTGTTGAGTTATATTATACGAGTGTATTTTGAGAAGGATAATGCTGCTCTTGCCTGCGACTCTTACAAAGACAGACTGCCAGAGATGAGTAAAATGGTTAGCAGCCGGGCTTCTTATCTTATTGATAAGATTAGCCGCAACAGCCTTCTCTAATGTATTACTATTTTTATTGAAAATATAGTCTGTTATGAATTGTCAGACAGAGACAGAAACTTTTTCATCCCATTCTAATTATCAATTGTGAATTATTAGTCGGACAGACAATTCATTCTGCTTCTAATCCTGGTCTCGTCAACAACTTTCTTGTTGCATTATTGCAAAATTTTCTCTTTTAAGTTTGAATTTCCATTAAGGATGTAATTCCATTAGTTTCATTTTCTGAAATTTAAATAGTTGAAGTTTAAATTTTATTTTAGTAGTCGAGTTTTCCTTTTTTGAAGATGATATTATGAGAGACCTTTGCAGTTTATTTTGTTCTTGAAATGTGCAAATCCGCTTCAAAAGGTAACTAAATTTCACTACTTCTATTAACATATTTTTCTTTTGCTTTGTAAAACCTCAATGATTATTCTTGAATTATTTATACAGTTTCTTTTGAGATCAGAAATTCATATTTGGTATTTTATGAATGATGTAAACTAAACTTTGGAGTATTGAAACTTATCTATTACCTGATTTTAAATTAGTAAAGCTATTGTGCTAGTTATTTGAAGATTTGTATTAACTTTAATTTCTTAAAAGAATTAATAACGTTTTGATAGTAGTATTCTGTATTGTTTGTTATTCTATATTGTATTTGACAGGATAGATGAATTAAGAATAGAGTAATATCCTAGTTTATATATTTTTTCTAACAGCGGTCCTTGAGATTGGTTCCTTGAGATTGTTCCTCGAGATTGGTTCCTTGAGATTGGTTCCTTGAAATTGGATCATTGACTTGATTTCGGATGTTTTCATCTTTGTGGAGAGTTTGTTAGACACAACGGTCCATCATCACGTGGTCATCCAAATTACATCTTCATGGGGAAGGTGCACCCCTGGTCTTTCAATCAAATTCATCGTATCATCGCAAACTGGTATAAATAAATATTAAAAAAGTGTTGGTCCCACACTATCTACGTACAAGGTATTTTCTGAATATAATTTTGTGAAGATTTTTATTTGATTTTTTTGTTTGTTTTAATACATGAATCTCGACTACTAATTATGGATTCCATTGTTTTCCTCCTGCTCCTTTTTAATCAGATGAGAGTTCAAAATTAATTAATTACTTTAAAATTCAACTCTCTTTTCTTTTCTTGAGCAAACCTTTGGTGTGTTTCAAAATGTCTATTTTATCTTTTAGTTTCACACGAAGCGTTTCACTCTACTACTTGTGTGTGGATATTAGGGAGTATGATGATGAGATAAATGAATCTTTAGCTTTAGATAAGTTCCAAACCACGGGAAAGCGATTTTGATAATCATGGATGAATGAAACTGACGTGATGATGAAAAGCCTCAAGTGGACACATGAAAGTGGTCATCCATACAAGAGAAGGAACAGATGTGCGTCTATCAACACTATCGTTCAACAAAAACTCAAGTATCAATAAATTATGATCACTACGCCAACCGATTCTCAAATTTATTAAGAAAATGTTAAAGAGCACATTTTATAATCCAATAGCCCACCAATCGAGCAAAATAAGGATAAGGTAAATTAATAAACAGTAATCTAGTTTTTACCTTAGTCTCCAATTTGGTGTTCTCTTGTTTCAGATCAGTCCGTTCTTGTTCCAACTTCTCCACCTTGGACCGTAATACTTCAAGCTCCTCCTGAAAAATAAGAACAAAATTTCAATTTTAAAATTGATTTATGATATACAACTCTATCAATTTGTAAAGAATTAGGTGTACTTAGAGCAATACTTAAAGCTTCTCACGAACAATAAGAACAACATTTCAATGTTAAATTGGCTGTATGATATCTATCGTTTTGCAAAGAATACGGTACAGATATACAAGGCATAACATTCCAAAAGCTTCCTCCGAGTGCCCAGTATCATGACATCAATTAAAAAACGATTTTCACATTTGTTTGAGGTTATGATGATACTGCTTTAGGTAGGTTTCACAGGAAAGAGCTTTTGATTCTCATGAATGGATGGCATTCAGTAGAAACTGAAAGTGGTCACACTTACAATGCGAGTGACAAATTAATGTAAAAATTGGAGGTAATAAGTCATCTATGCACTCTCGCTGACTTGATAGATATGTTGAAAATATTAAATTTTGTAAATACAATTTAAAATAAAACTAATTACAAATGCCTCGATATCCCCAGATCCTCAATGATTTGCCTCTGACCTCATTTGGGCGTTTAGACATATTCTGCACTCCTGGATATTACTGAAAACTGAATTTCTGTTGAAATTCTTTCAATTTTTTTTGAGGATCGCAGAAACTTTAAATTTGAACAAGATAAATTTAGAATATTCACATATACCGAAAATTCAGTCACATTTAAAGTAAACTGATAGATAGTGTATTTGAGTGCGCATTTAGATAGATTGACGTAAATATTATTTTTATAACAAGAACAAATCAAGCTTTAAATACTAAGAGAATGGTATAATTGGAAACTATATTTTATTTAAAAGCTATTTTATTTTGCATTTTATATTATATAATTAATTGTTTTCTGATTAGGTGACGATATTTTTATAATGACACTTATCATGATTGGAAACTATTGAATGCAAAATAAATACATTAATACAGGGTGGAGCAGAGCCGACTGACGAGTTTGGAAGGGTTATAAAAATGAACCGAACGACTTAGAAAAAAATGGTTCACTTCAGTGTGAAATATAGTTTTTATTGTTAATATTTTTGAAAATTTTATCAGTTGAATGGTGGCCATCAGCAGCGATACACTGATATAGCCAATTTTTGAAGTTTTCAAACTCATTTTGTCACAGTGCGATTGGTAGGGTACGTCCGGATTTATCTTTCAATTCTTCCAAGGTGTGGAGGCAAGGTTTGTTAACTTTATCTTTAAGGTAGTCCCATGGAAAAAATCGCATATACTTCGCATCGGGTGAGCGTACCGGCCACTTCACGTCCCCCCTCATGTTGTCATCACCGTCGATATCACCTCCGAGCGTTGTTGCAATGTTACAAACGTTTCTGCGCCCCAGGAAGAACTTGCTGAGGAACAAGACTTGTGGGAAACATGGTTTCAGCAGGACGGGGCTGCAGTCCACACAGCGCGCATTTCAATGGTTGTGTTGAGAGAATTGTTGTCAAGGCAATTCTCAGTGAGGGGGATGTGAGATGGCCGTTACGCTGACCCGTAGTGAAGTGTATGCGATTTTTTCTATGGGACTATCATAGAGTTTTCAAATCTTGCCTACACACCTTAGAAGAACTGAGAGAGAAATTTAGAGAAGAGATTCAGGCCCTACCAATCGCACTGTGCTAAAATGGGGTTGAAAACTTAAAAAATCGGCTACATTAGTTTATCGCTGCTAATGGCCGCCATTTAACTGATATATTATGAAGAAATATTATCACTAAAAACTATATTTCACACTGAATTGAACCGTTTTTTTCCAAGTCGTTCGGTTCATTATTTATAACCCTTCAAAACTCGTCAGTCGGCTCCGCCCCACCCTGTATTTAATTTAATTTGGCTAGAAAACAATCCAATATCAAGTTGAATATGAGTGAGAAATAAAACAACTTAATTTCTATAAAGATGGTTCCATAGCGAGTCGTAAATCAGACAGATTTGACTACACAATTGAATGGGTAATATTGAATACTAAACATTCGATGCCAATGCTATCTTTTGTCATTCAAGAGGTTTTGTTACTTAATAGAATGCCAACAAAGTTTTGTTTCTATGAGTGAGTGACGAGCTTACAGTCTTTTCCCTAAGCTCTTCTTCAGTCCGATGAATATTCAACAAAGGTGTAATTTTGACAAGAAGTCGCCACCAAGGCCAATTCCTGACTGAGAGAAATTTCCGGACATTCCTTTGAATGCATTTCACAGCCAGCTCTTGAACCTGAAAAATAAATTGTGAAAATATAATACAGATCAAAAAAACTCCCTGTTACAATATTCTATACCGATTTACTGCCCTTTTATAAGTAGACAGCCCAAAACTGAAAATAAAAATGAAAATACAATAAAGTAAACGGAAATTTGTTCACAATGTGTTTAAAGCAAATTCAAACTTTAAAGACTTATAAAACTCTTGAGTGTTTCAAATTCCTTTGGAGTATTTTTTAATGAAAACTACTAAAACTTTACTGGTAAATGATAGCTATGATAAAATGACGGCGATGTCCCATATAAACTAAATTAAAAACCATTTGCTGAATAGTTGATATTGAAAACTAGCAATTTTTCACTTCTACAGAGAGCGAATTTTAGAAATTAAAAAATGTCCTCACCTTGCGTTTCACTATCTTTTTCCTTACTAAATAGCTTCGACAGTAAGCTTGGAAATGGATCATTCTGCTAGTCAACTTCTCGTCTCTTTGAGCTTCTATCACAGCCAATACTCCATACCTGAAGAACACCTGTGAAAATAGAAATTATATCACTATTGTCTACATGGAAACAAGCTCAGAAACTGGAATATAGTTAAGAGGAATAAATAATGAGATTAACTTTCTTAAGGTAGCATTCCCAAGCGGCAGCAGGTTTAATTGCGCTGCTAGAGCTGCCCGGCTCTAGCTGCGCTGCTCTAGCCATCTCAACTCTATTCACATAACTATATTATAAATGTTCACTTTGTTATTAGGGCTACTAAAATAGAGTAAATCAATAAATAAGTGAATTTCACTTGAAAATGACTTGAAAGTGCTAATTTGATTATTTATTGATTTATTATACAATAAAAAAGTTAACATTTATAATATAGTTATATGAATAGAATTGTGATGGCTAGAGCAGCGCAGCTAGAGCCGTGGCAGCTCGAGCTGCCAATTGGGAATGCTACCTTCAGCTGAAAGCTGATGAGGAAATCAAAGTTCATATGAATTGTGAATTTGTATCTCTTAGCTAAAAGCTCATAAGTAGGAGTAAGGCTGTCGACAGAGAGGAATACACATATAAGAAGATTGGCATCTTGAGGAGGCCAATACCCTAGATGGACTGTATGGAGTGAGTATGTAAGTAGCTAAAAGCTTAAATATAGAAATTCAAATTAATATGTTGAGTTTATATCTCTTTGCTGAAATTTGATGTGAGAAATAGTTTCTTTAAAAGCTAGAATGGAGGGGAATTAAAGTTCCTTTGCTATCGCAATAATATACAAAAATTCATGAAAAGTTTATTCTTCTTAGTTTGAAGAAACGTGTTGGTCAACAAAAGTAAAATTTGTAGGTTCTTTGGAGAAAAAGAGAATGACTAAAAAAGAATAGAAGGAAAAACATTGAGGAAAGCAGAGAAGTATATAACATGAATTCTCTCATATGAGAATCAGTGGATTCATGAAGATAATTTCTTAATGGCGTTCGTTAAAAAAGTCTACAGTCACGTCATTCTTTTTTTTACTATTATCAACTCCTTTCTTAGTCTACTGAATCCATCCTTTCAAGCGTCCTAGAAATTAAACTGATTGAAATCGTTCATTAATTTGAAAATGAACATATTAACGAGCTGGGTAAGTGTAGGAGTAGGTGATAACGCGCCGGTATAGGAACCAAAGGTTCCTAGTTTGATTCTTGACCGGGGAACAATTCTTTGAACACAGCGCAATCACATGAATAGGCTTTATTATGCCCCCCCCCACATTTTGGAGGAGACGATAAGCTGTCGGTCCCTACTGTCTTCAAGTTAGTTCAATTTATTAAACAAATTTCACAGTCTACATTATTTTTCTATTTATGAAATTTTCACAACTAAAAATTAGTTGTCATCTCTCTCAATACCCACGCACAGGCATGAAACACTAAATGGCCTGAAAACTAACCTGACTAAGGCCTATCCTGTAGGAAGCTGAGTCCAAATCCAAACACTCCAAGATTTTTTCTACGGCTTGACGTTGTTGTGATACGCTCAACACTTTGTTTGAGTTGGTAATCGAATGATCACTAGACAGGAGATTGAACCTTCGGTAGAACTCAGAGAGAGACATGTACTTTGGAAAACCAAGCTTATGAAACCTTGCCACCGCCAGTAGTTGTGAACCTCTAAGCTGTAAAATTAAAAAAAATATATGTTGAATAAAATACTTTGAAATAATCAAACATAAACATCTTTCATACTTTACTAACAACTACAGCATTTGAAATCGGTAAAATGAGTATTACTTAATGTCAAGATGATTCAGTTCCTTTCAAACTAGAAAGATATTTAATAAACATTAAGTTATGAAGAACTACTGTTAAATGAAAATTTACATCCATTGCCTATTGAGATTGCAGGAAAAAATCCGAATGAAATTTTGTATTGGAACGGAATTTGTTGTAGAGAGGTGAAATGTTTGAGGTGAAAATATCCATTGAATTGTAATGTAATGAGTATTATCCAAGCCAGCTGGCCAATTGTTCACATTAGGATGTCAATTAATTTTTTCAATTTATTTTTCAAACACAATACAATGGTAAAATATTCATCGCAACAAACATAATATGAATAGATATAACAAAAATATACGAGAAATACCAGTTACAAAAGAAGCTAGCTCCCACAACAAAAGATACCTCTATGTTTTCGGAAAAATTTACAAGGTAAAATCTGAGCGTAGACTTTATTTGCTAAATATTTATTAATTACCAACTAAAACTTAAAAACTACGTGCATGTAACCAAAATAAGGACCAAGAATAAGCTAGTAACGCACAATATTTTTTTAAACCAACAAAGTGTATAAGTACCGTATCTATAATTATTACTTCTTCAATTTTATTTACTCTTATCCATTCATCAATTTCCAAAATACGTTTCTTACTCCTGCTCATATTGTCAACAAAATGAGTGGGAACAAGATTTATGAGCCTCTGTGATAGGTACGTGAATTGTCTTCTACACACATATAAATCCATTCTGTCTTGATTGAAAGTTCTGTATCTATTTGGACGTAAATTTAAATTGTTTTCTTGAGAATGAAATTTATTGTTATTCTTTCTAATGTAGATTATCAAATTTTTTATGTAGAGCTGTCGAACAGTTAGCACCCTAAAATCATTGAAAAGATCGCATGTAGGATAAATTCTGGGTTTGCCTAAAATAGTTTTAATAATATATTTCTGAATTATGAATAGTTTTCCAAAATGTGCGTTCAAAGCTCCACCCCAAGCCCGAATTCCGTATTGTGGAACAGCTTGTGCATAAGAGAAGTATATTAATCTAGCTATTTCCAAGTTATTTAGTTGTCTGATTTGATTGAATTTGAATATTGGAAATTTCATTTTTGAGCACATGTTATTTATATGAGTGTTCCACCTCAGATATGGATCCAACAAGATTCCTAAATACTTTACTTGATCCTTTTTTTTGAATTTCCGGACAAAAGCAATTGTTTGTTAATAGTTGACACTTGCAGTTTACTTGTATTTTAATCCTTTCTATTTCACGAGTTTGAGGTTGAGATTGGGCATTGGGTGAGAAAGTCATAAACACGCTCTTTGAAGCATTCAAAGTTAGAAGATGTTCATCAAGCCATGATTGCGCTAATCTGAGACCTTTTTGAGCGCTTAGACGCACATCCTCCCAAGAATTTCCAGAGAAAGTAAGAGCGGTATCATCAGCAAATGATATGATGCTACAGCTTTCAATGTCAATCTTGAGAAAATCATTTATATACACTCGGAAAAGTATTGGTGATAGGACAGCGCCTTGAGGTAGACCATATTCTGTAAGTTTTTCATAACTAGATAAATTATTTAGAGTAAGCAGCTGATACCGTTCAGTTAAATAACTATTGAATAATTTAAGAGGTGAGCCTCTAATTCCCAAGTGTTCCAGTTTTTCCAATAGCCTTGACTGAGACACCGTATCAAAAGCCTTCGCCAAGTCCAAAAAAGTGGTTAAAGTTTTCTTTTTACTGTTGAAGTTTTCAATTATTCTTTCCAAAAAGTCAGATATTGCATCTTCGGTTGATATGGCACTCTTAAAACCATATTGGTTTCTATTAATAATTTTATGCTTGTTCAAATAATTTACAAGTCTTTTTTTATCATTTTCTTCATTATTTTAGCTAAATTATTATTATTAATTAAGCTTATTGGGCGATAATTTGAGGGGTTTGATTGATCACCAGATTTATAGAGAGGAACTACTTTAGCATTTTAAAAAGTTTTGGAAAATATCCTACCAGGAAACTATCATTATCATGATAGTTATCATGAAACTATAATTATCATTTTAAGAGGTTTTACAATATAGGCAGCTATATTGCCTTTATATTGCCAAGATGAAACTTGTTCAGAATGAATTCTACTTTCACCTTATATGTGAATTTTCTACACATCTCAACTGGTGGAGATATCTCATATGATATCTACATATCTCATACATATGATATGGTGATATCTACATATCTCATCTTTAACCTACAAACACCCAGTTAGCATATCAGTTGTACGTGACGTCATCATGGGAAAACCACGAGGCACACCAAGAGGAAACAATGCCGGTGCCCGGCCTGCTCAACTTCCTGTTTCGCCTTCGCCGTCACCCTCAACCAGCGAATCTATTCCTGGCCTGCCGAAGGAATTTCTACTGCAGATAAGGGAGCAGGTAGAGAAGACGGTCAGTGAGGCCATGAATACCGCTCTCAAAACTATTTTCGATGAGCTTCAGGCCTTGAAGGTCGAAAATAAAAGGCTGAACGACCGGGTCAAGGAACTCGAAGTTACCTGTGAACTGAAAGTAGACGATCTCGAGCAGTATGGGCGGAGGCATAGTCTTCGAATTTTTGGTGTTCCGGAAAGGCCAAACGAGGATACCGACCAACTTGCACTCAAGGTTTTCAACGAGAATCTTGGTGTCTGCGTCAGGCTGGAAGACATCAACCGATCACATCGAGTTGGCAGGCGTCAATCGCCGGAATCCGGCAAAGCAAAGCCTAAGGACCGTCCGATCATAATCCGCCTCTGTAGCTACAGAACCAGGCGGATGATCTTCGACGCCAAGAGGAAGCTAGCTGGGACCGGAATCACAATACGCGAGGACCTGACAAGTCACCGGTTGCAGATCCTCAACGAAGCCGCCAACATTTTTGGATACAAAAATGTATGGTCGCAGGACGGTCGCATCAAGATCGCCATCACCCAGGGTGACAAAAAAATATCCATACCGTGGAAAGAATGGCTGATCTCAAAAAATAAGGTAGGACCCATAAAACTAAATAGCATGCCGTAGAAGTTAAGTGCTAGAGTTCTTTGATGCAGCCCCATGAATAATTTCATCTCAATTAAATAGTTTAATAACAATTAATTTCTATTTTCAGCATTTCTGTACATTATAATTCTTATTATGCCTACTATCACTTGTCATCAATACTTTGTTGTTGGCAGGCAAAATAAAGCAAAAATTAATCAGCTGTATGTTTTTCTTTTCAGAGTTGTAGTGTAGTAGTATTACCGGTAGCATTCCTTTATTAGTTCTCTATTTTTTCACGTATATTTATTTTGTGTGTGCTGTATTACCACAGCATTGTAGCCTATAGTGCTCATTAATTTTATCAATGATTAGAGGAACGTCAAGACAACTATTGATCTCAGTGGAACTTGAATACTCTTCAGAAGTCCATATAATTCAGTTTTTTTTCTTACCTAGCATTAGGTCTACTCTAGGTTTTCTACCCATGGATTGGAGCGACGACATTAAATTTATTTAAAACTGCTTTTCGTTTCTAATAATCACTATTTCGGTTATTATTGCAATAAATCATTGCTGTCGTTTCCAGTTCATTACATAATGAAGTATCTAGTAATGAAATATATCATCAACCTTGCAATTATACATGCCTATTACCTATTATTCTATCTAGTATACATAATTACTTAATTTACAGATACGCAATCTAGATATTTTTAGCACAGTATTGTTAACAGCCCTGCTCCCTAATTACTATCACTTACATTCACTGTCATCTTATCAGCACTCAGCCTGAATAAGTTATTCTTCCTACTGGCAATGTTTACACTTGAAAGTTTTTATGATCGTTGAAAATATAATCACATAGTATATAAGAATAATATATACGTTCCCTATGAATCTGCCGTACATGCTTATATATTGTTCTTTTTATACATAGTCTCATTTAAGACATGCATCATAGTGTATGTAGTGAAGTGTATTGAGGTCATATCAAAATTTCCATATTTCAAAATATTGAATTGGAAATATTCATATTATATTATATACTTACATACTTTTATATTATATTGCTCAGATATTAACGTACGATTTTGTTATTCTTCTACTGATAACTTCTTTTAATTCCAGCTTTCACTTTCTTCATTTCAAATTTCTGCTTTATGGAACGAACCTATTCACCTGTTAAATTGAAAAGGGGCCCACTATGATAGTATAGTGTTTTGCTGGTGTTTCTGCTCGTTTTTCTTATTTTTGCAGCTACACTTGTACTTCGCTGCTGATCTTAAGATTGCTGTCATCCCTTCATCCCTCATGATCACTAGACATACTTTTCCATTACTGGGCTGCATCTCAATCTCAATCCTTCTCCGAATTGGATCACTTAACTTCTGCTACGTGATTTGACAATCGATCTATACTTATGTGTTAGCATATTAGTGAAGAGAGTCGAGCTGATGATTGATCCCTCATGCACTCGCTCTACCAAGAGACTCTGACTGTTAAGTCAATTAGTTTAAGTAATTTTAGTTTTAGGTTTAATATCATCTTCATTGTCATGTGTGTTTGCTCTCTTCTTGGATCGTTGTACTGCTCCTCCTATAATAATGCTCCCCAATAATAATCGAGCCCGCTCGCCTCACCTCTGAATAATAGTTTGAACAATTATCACAGCCCAGACACGGGGCTCATTCTATCAGATAGGCTTCGACCATACAGGAAACTAATAACGGCAGCGCACCTAAATGTTCAATCCCTTAGCTGTCATATGGATGAAATCAGAGCAATCTTCCGTTTTCAGGATTTTTGTATTATAGGAATTTCAGAATCATTTTTGAAGCCCAGCATTCCATCTAATCAAGTTCATTTACCCGGATATGTACTTTACCGTAATGACCGTTTGAATAAGGGATGCGGAGGTGTAGCTGTGTATGTAAAAGAGGGGATAAAAACTAGAATATTAACCAAATCAGTGCAAGAATACTCCGCTAGACCTGAATTTTTGTTACTTGAGTTATCTCTATCCAGTTCAGATAAAGTACTTGTAGGAGTATGTTATAGGCCACCTAAAATAGGTCATTTCACAGATTTCGAACATGCACTAATAACTTTCATGCCTTTTTACAGCCGTATCATAGTTATGGGGGATTTTAATACAGACCTTAACATGTCAAATCGTAACTTTGATTACTATCAATTGACGAATATTTTCCGATGTCTTGACATGACTATTCTACCTTTAGATCCAACTCATCATACCAACGACTCTGACACATTAGACTTACTCATAGTCAGTGACCCCAATGAAGTCGTCCACAAGGGTCAAATCTCTGTCCCAGCTATCTCTGGGCATGATTTGATTTTCTGTGCACTTTCTCATAAGCCACCCAGACCAGAACAAAAATATTCAACATACAGGGACTTCAAAAACTTTAACGAAGCTGCCTTCCTATCTGATGTAACACATACTCCATGGCATGCTATTGAGGCCTTACCCTCAGTAGATGAAATGGTTAAGACATTTGAAAACTTGACTATTGACTTATATGACAAACATGCACCCTATGTGACGAAAGGAATAAATAGAAAACGACGTGTACCATGGATGACTAATGACATACTGAAAATTATGGGACAAAGAGACAAGGCACATAGAAAATTTAAAAGAACAAACAATTTGGATAGTTTGACTGAATATCGAAATCTCAGAAATAAAGTCAAACAACAGCTACGTAACTCGAAGATTAGGTATTTGAATTCATTCATAACAGACAACAAGAAAGACTCCTCATTGTTATGGCGTGGTATAAAAGAATTTGGCTTGGGTAAACAAAAAACTCAGACCTCAATTGACTTACCTCTTGATAGTATCAATGAATATTTCATCTCACATACAAATCAACGTGACAAGACAACAATTAGTAATCATGTTAACAGTTTAAATGATCAGACAACTAACTTGAACACACCACTTGTTGATCAGTTTAACTTTCATCCAATTTCACAACAGGAAACTTTAAAAGCAATTCAGCATATTCGTAGTAATGCTACTGGGGCAGATAAAATTTCAATCAAATTTATCAAGAAAATGTTATTTGCAGTCCTACCAATCATCACATTCATTTTTAATAAATCTCTTGAAAGTGGTATATTTCCTGAGAATTGGAAGCTTGCTCTGGTTCGACCATTGAATAAAGTAGCCTCTCCCAATAAAGTTGAAGATTTTAGACCTATTAGTATTCTACCTGCCTATTAGTATTCTACCTGCCCTTTCCAAAGTACTTGAAAGACTAATTCATGCACAGGTCTCAACTTTCTTAGAAAATAAGAAAAACTCCACAACTTTCAATCAGGTTTTCGGAAATCACATTCGACAGAAACAGCCTTATTGCGTGTCACTGATGACATTAGGTTGGCCATGGATCAAAGAAAATGTACTATCTTGAGTCTATTTGATTTTTCCAAAGCGTTTGACACTGTAGATCATAAAGTTCTTCTGATGAAACTAGCTATTCTTGGATTCAATCATAGAGCACTGCACTGGTTCAATTCATATCTATCTGGTAGAAAGCAATGTGTATCTGTTAATGAAAACAGGTCAGATTGGAAGAATGTTGCTCAAGGTGTTCCTCAAGGATCAATTCTTGGCCCCCTGTTGTTCACTTTGTATGCAAATGACCTTTCCTCTGTTATCAAGTTTTCTAGTTACCATACTTATGCAGATGACCTTCAGATTTATGCAAGCTGTCCCATCGCAAAAATCAATGAAACAGTAGATAAAATGAATGAGGATATAGATCAAATAGTTGAATGGACAAAGAAAAATGGCCTTAAACTCAATCCCACCAAAACACAGCCTACAATTATTGGATATTCACGTATAGTTAACAGAATCGATTTGAACTCAACACACAAAATTACAGTTGATGGTAATGAAATACCCTACTGTAGCTCAGTATAAAATCTTGGAATTCTTATGGATAAAACCCTTGATTGGTCAGAACAAGTAAATAGCACCTGTAAAAAAGTCTTTTCAGCAATGCACCCAATAAAAAAATTGCAAGATATTCTTCCCAGACACATTAGATTGTTACTAGTTAAGTCTCTCATATTCCCACACTTTATGTACTGCAACTCTGTTCTAAATGACATGCAAGTCACTCTTAATGATAAACTACAGCGCTGTCAAAACTACTGCTTACGATTTGTGTACTCTCTTGAACGTCATGAAAGGATCACCCAAGCTTACATTGATAGTTCAACTTTAAAATTACCAGATCAAAGACTTTTTAGAATTTTGAAACTTGTCAGGGATATTTTGGAATATGGCAAACCCAACTATTTCATAAATGATTTCAAATTTGTTTCCGAAGGTAGAAGATTAGATGTTTCAAGTACGAGGACTGGAGAAAATAAGTTGAGGATACCAATTCATCGAACTACTATATATAATAAATCATTTCTTGTTAGTGCGTGTCGCGCATGGAATAACCTTCCCAACACCATCAAATCCATTGAGAGCCGTGCGGGCTTCAATTCAAAATTGAGAAAACACTTTTTTGAAAAAATGACGGAGTCTTTCCAAAATTAGAGCAACCACATGACAGCTTCCCTCCCCTTTCATCCCTCCATTCATCTTTTCATAGTCAATCGTATTATTTTAAATTCTAGTATTTTTTTGTCAATACAAATAAGTGGTTAAATTTTCAATGTTTGAATAGAACAAAATACGAGTGATGATTATCACTTACTAATTCAACTATTTTACCTCTCAATAATACATTCTATTTAGTTCTATCGATTACAATTGGGCACATGCTTATATTAATTTTATAGTTCCATCGATTAAAATTGAGCCCATGCTTGAATTGATATCATTATTCAGTAATACTAGCTCTAATTAAACTCAAGCAATTTAAATTCCATTTATTTTTTTCAATTCATCTTCAATTCTCTAAGCAATCTCATCACCATTCCAAATTCCTATTGTTCCCATCATTCTCATCTATTTTTTAATTTATGTAAGTCAAAGCATTAAATTTTTATAAATTTCATAGCATTTAATTAACAATTCTTATTAGAATTTATTAAGAAAACATAAGCCCATGGTTGAGTGTTAATGGGAGGTATGTTCTTGAGCATTCCTCTCCAAGAATGGACACTTATATGTCCAAACTCCGCCTTTTTATGTAATTACAGCATCAGTTACAGTACCGTTAACATAATTATTAAATCCTACATTTCAATTATTCTCGTAAGTTCTCATATAGTCTTCAATAGTCCATACTTAGTTATTAAAACGAGCGATGTAATTAGTATAATTTTAATTTGCATAATATAGGATTTGAGCCGATGTATTTTTGTAATTTACATAAATAAAGTAAATGAATCTGAATCTGAATCTGAATCTGGTTTTCAAGTTGTAGCGAGTTTAAGTGAGCAGTTTTGACTTTTTCCATAAAAGCTCAAAAACTACCCCTTTTTCGACGATTCGTAGCTCGGCAGTCATTGATCCAAACTTCGATTGTGACCACTCATTTTGTAGCTAAATTTGTTGTCTTGAATTTATAATAGAACACATTTTTCGATAAACCGACTAGTTTTCACTAAAAAAAGAAAAACTGAAAAAAGTCACAAAATTTTAGGGTTTTTTTGGGTTTTTGGGGGTGAAGCCGTCCCCTGAGGAGTATGCAAATATTATATTCGGATTCAGCGCCCTAAAATACATATTGAACCGTTGATAAAAAACTTTCGCACCGCTTTCCTGACAAAACCACCATTTGACTGGGCTATAGATATGTTATAAATAATTACTCTAGGTTTTTCAGAGAGGGAGTGCTAATTTCGAAGTCCTTATTATTAACTAAATTGTTACCTAAAACTTTCTCCTTGTCCTCAGATGGGTCCATTACGAGTAATACTCCTCCTCCACGCACATTAACGGCTTTTTTATTCTCAATGATTTTTCTTTCGGAATTATTTGTTTCAGTTTCCCTGACTTTTGCACTGCTTTTATTATCACTTCCCGTTTGTACTGTAGGCTTCACTATCACTATGTTCTTCTTCTCGACGATTTTGCGCACTAATTTCTTTCCGGTCACTTGTTGCTGTGGTTGCTGCTGCTGCTGCTTCATTTTCACTGGTAACTGGACTACTTCTGCAAACGATCTTGTGGCAGTAGTAGTGGGTGGCTGTCCTCTGTTGAAGTCCGATGAGAGCTGGTTAATACTTCTTTCCAAGTTATCCAATTTGCACAAAACCTAGTTCTTCTCTTTCTCCTGGGTTTTTTTGTCTTGTCTCGACTCTCGTTACGATTAGAGCCAGCTTATTGCAGAGAGCATTGTATTGGTCGAAATCACCCCTAGATAACTTTTTTAATCGAAAGTCTCATTACCCCATTTAATGAGATCGGAGTATAGTTCGTGAAGAGTTCCTAAATCCCCAAGTATACTCTGGTCCATGATTCTGCTCTCATTCTGGTCCTCTAAGTTCAGGCTGTGACTCTCCAAATTTACATCTTCTTCCTCATACACTGGCGCAAGTAGGTGTGGCAATCTGTCTGGTGAACGGAGTTTAAGTCCAGGTTCATTCATAATTAAAATTCCTTATGAAAAAGCACTTCATAACACTTGAGTACTTTCCCACTTGAGAATAGCACGTAAAAAATTTGTAAATGCTGACGGCTCGAATTCTGCTACAAGTAGACTACGTTAGCACTACGATGCGTACTCTATGGCGGTCGGCTGTCGATTCATCAGATGAATGAATGATGTAAACTGAGCATTGATCAATGAGATGTATCATCTATTTATTCGAATTGATAGGCATTGAATACAACCCATATTATTTTGATAGGATATCTGATAAAGAACAACTTTATATCTGATAAAGAACAATGGGGAGACCGATACCACTATATGTCAAACCTGCAATGATATGATAGTAGAAATCTTAAAAACGCAAACAATGTGAATTTAAAGTGCATTACACAACTATATCATTTCTAGTCAACAATGAAATGCAACCAAAGATGATAATCAAGTATTGAATTTCACACAAAAATGTTATTACCTGTGATCTCAGTAGAGGAACGTCAATCAACGTATCATTCTCATTATTGTGAGGCAGGAAGCAATGAACAAATTTCGTCTTAGTTCTCTTCAAAGTGTCAATTATCCCATCCTATATTATTGAAAATGAACAAACTATTAGTAACGATTACAGCACGAAAATGAAACTAAATACTGAAACAAATATTTATAATGGGATGATGATTATCATTGTCATAAAAACCACTAAGAGAAGTTCTCATGAATACTATAGGTCTGTAGCCCAAGGCGATAAGAGCATCTCCGATAATAATCCATAGATTCGAGAACGAAACCAGTAACGGTTTTTGACAACGAACACTCATACTCATATCTTTCTGTTTTGACCAAAATGCAGTTGTCATCTCTCACCATGACCCCTCTCATTAGCCACGGGCAAGTATACAACTCATGAGTAGTCTCAACTCTGACAGAATACACAGAACTCTGAATAGTCATAGAGAAAAGATAGTTGAAGTAGATCTCTCACCCCGGGCTATAAGGTGACCGACACTTTTTAAGGTATCTTGGTACTATCACGGAGAAGAGATTAATATGGAAGAATGAGGACGGTTTTCCGTCCTCAGTGGTACTATGTAGAACCTCCGAAAACCGAAAACAGTCCAGAGCGCTTCTGGCGGCCGAAAAAACTGAATCACATTATACCTCTCTCGCCAATTGAAATGAGTTGGTTCTCTCTCCCTCCGGCTCTTGCCTGCCGGTGCGCGTGTTTGGCCGACCGGCTCAGCGATCGGCGAGACCTATTACGATAAGGTACAAGAACATAGTGCAAGAAGAGATGTGTCCTGAGAAAGTTGGGTCACGGCAGTCTATAGCATGAGTGATCTACTTCAACTATCCTTTTTCTATGGTATAGAATTCGAAGTTTCCATTACTTTTTTTAAAAAGTGTATATATTGTAAGGATATTTTTTTTATGAGGTGAGAGAATATATAATTCAATTGCATGAGGGCATCACTTTCAGAGAAACAAGTGCAAATAATAGATTTTTTACTAAATCCAAGTTTCAAGACACTGTACGATTCTGAAATTCTGATGATACTTTGAGACTTCTTGAATGCTTAAAGTTGATCCAGGGTTAAGTTTAAATCGATATGAAATGCAGTATTTTACTATAAAGGTATTCACAATGTTTTTTAAGCCAGCTAAACTGTAGATTATGAGCTAACTTGATGAGAATTCTGTCTGAAATCTATGTGTTATGAGCTATGGTATCGTCCAGCAATCTCGTTGTTTCCTATGTACTTCTATTATACCATTGAGCTTTATCATCTATTTATTGAATTCTTCACAACTCAATTATACACATAATCGAATAATCATCCAGGAAAAACATGTTCAAAACCTTACTATTTCTTTCCCTATTTTGAATAATAATATTGTCCATATTCATAGATCAAGTTTCTCTCAGCACTTGAACACAGATACTTTCGGAAAAACTGAGTACGTGTTTAGCAGGAGCAGGTTAAACACAACATCGTGAATTAATGCAGGATAAGGAAGATAAATTCAGGATGTATGGTGATTCACAAATACAAAAAAATATGACTCATGTTCCTGTCTAATGAATAACTTACCACAGCGAATTTGACTTGAAATGATATGGACTTTCGCTTCATTGCTGCAAGAGTTCCAGTTCTTTGACGGATTCCATCATTACTCGATAAAGCAAACAGCTGTTTGATTTCTTGCCTGTAAAGATTCAATTTTTTATTAGAACCAATAAATTTTCATGCAAAGTAAATTAACAGTTTTAATGTGTAGAGTGGAGATTTATTCACCTATAACTGGCAAAATAAGAAATCGTACAATTCATTATAAATACAGGGTGTTTCAGGAGGAATGTGCAATACTTCTCAGGCTGATTCCTTACACCAAGTAGACAAAAACGTTCCATGGGACCAACTCCCAAAAACGCTTTGTTACCGAGATAACAATGGCGAAAAATTAAGATTTTTCAAAAAATATTAATTTTTCTAATTTTTTAGAGGCTTTAGTGAGGTTCTTAAATGTGCAAATCATATGTTAAATTAGCTGAGGAATTCAATGAAACCAGTTTGAGGTTTATTACTTCAACGGTTATTGAGATAATCGGAAAAATAAGCTAAAAACGCAATTTTTCAACAATAAGGGTTGTAACTGGATAAGGAATCATAAAATTGTATTTTTTATTGATGGAAGTTGAAGAGAGTCGGATTCTGAAGAAAAAGTTAGCTGGTGGCGATTGTGTAAATCTTACCCAAATCTCAGAAATAGCGATCAAAAATAGTAAAATCGCTACTAGATACACATTTATCACTTAATGCTATGTTTTGTCAATTTTTCGACTTTTGATCGCTATTTCTGAGATTTGGGTAAGATTTACACAATCGCCTCCATTTAACGTTTTCTTTAGAATCCGACTCTCTTCAACTTACATTAATAAAAAATACAATTTTATGATTCCTTATCTAGTTATAACCCTTATTGTTTAAAAATTGCGTTTTTTGAGCATATTTTTCCAATTATCTCAATATCCGTTCTAGTTACAAACTGGTTTCATTGAATTCCTCAGCTAATTTTACTTAGGAATTGATTATTTTAGAACCCAAATAAAACCTCTAAAGAATTAGAAAAATTAATAAGTTTTAAAAATGTCAATTTTCCGCCATTGTTATCTCGCTAACAAAGCGTTTTTGGGGGTTGGTCCCATGGAACTTTTTTGTCTACTTGGTGTAAGGAACCAGCCTGAAATGTATTGCACATTCCTCCTGAAACACTCTGTATATACAACGAGGGTGGATCGTAGGAGCCAAAAAAGGTTATAGAACCCTATAGATATATGGAAGAATAAATAAATGTTTTCAAAGATAAAATTTATTCTAAATATAAATAATGCTCTGCAATATTGGTAATGAGTTGGTTCTAACCCAACGTTTTGGGTCATTTGGGTCGCATTATACAAAATTCACAGAGGATTCCAAACTAAAATGTGAGTAAAAATTAAGTAACAAATTAATTAAGTATCGAGACTGGTTCGCTGTAGCCTTAACCAAGCTTTATAGGGGAATCCTACCGGTGAGGATCGATATATGGGACCTTTACGAATAAGAATGACTGAGGTTCAGTCACCTGCGAGCACTCGTTGAGGCAGGATGTCGAATTCCGCGCCGAGTGTTTTTGCCTCGCGTCGTAGCACCAACATGGAGCTTAGCATCAAGCAAAGCCAAGCTGTGAAATTTCGCTTCAAACATGAAAAATCTTGTTAAAGAGGCATACGAGGAAGACTTCTCAAGTCGCGCAAGAGTTTTTCAGTGGCACAAAATGTTTCAGGAAGGCCAAGAACTCGTTGAAGCCGAGTTTTGCGTTGGACGTTAGTCAAACGCTTGGGCTTGGTTGATGAAAACGAAAGAAGTTTTGGACTCTAACAGGCGTACTATAGTCGCCCTCATCAGTGAGAAGAACGGTCTAGTAATGGAAACCATCCACACTATCGAAACGGATGATTTGGTGATGAGAAAAATTGTGAACTGTGAATTTGCCAACTATGGCGCCGTGCCACAGTGAGATTGTTGTGCAGCGAGGATCTACTGGCGAAATTCTGTGTTGCCAAGTCATATCAACCCCCCTAAACAACTCACCTGACTTTTTTCTTACTTCCATGAGTGAAAACGTCACTGTGAGTGCAGGGGTTTGACTCTGATGGTTTGACTTTAGCTTCCAAACAGTTGCGACGTGCTCTCAAAACACTCAGTGCGAAAATTGACCTCCTGACTCAACGCGTGGACTTAGGAAGCTAAACCACAGAGCTCCTGAACGGTAAAGAACTCGTGCACTGAGCCCGACCAGTTGGAGCCTCCTCCACTTCTCTGTCGAAACTTCAGAGAACCAGTTTCGATACTTATTGAATGGACCTTGTAGCTACCGTTCTGAATGAAAAATTTAGGAAAAATTTTCAACCATTCTGCTTTCAAAAGAATAATTTGTTGAAATAATAGGCCATGCCTTGTAAAATAATTATGAATAATTTGTTTGTATATCCTAATTTGGTGGTAAAACAATTATGAATGATTTGGTTGTATATCCAACCAAAAATACAGGGTTCGCCAATGAAGTGGGACGATTTGAATGAGCAACAGGTTGTTTAAGAAATTGTATTTTTGTAATTTTTTCATCATAAATAGAAAGTAGAAATGTAGCCATTAAGTGTACAATAAGTCAGAAATCATTTTTTTGAATATAACATCTTCCAAATGTGCTCCATTGGAATCTATGCTGGGCCTGAAAGAAACGGGTAGATTTACTGAGACATTTAACGTTGGGCTTTACATCGAAATGATTCATAACTTTCTTACACCAGAACTCGCCCATTTTCCATTGAATGAACAAACCATATGGGGCAACAAGCCAAATTGCGAGAATTGCCATGAATGCTGTAAATGTTTTGTTTTTAAGCCGCTTCATCAGGGGACATCCCTGGCCCCTCGCTCTCCAGATTTATCAACCTGTGACTTTTTTCTATGAGGCTACTTAAAAACAAGAGTTTTTCAAAGCGATCCACCCAGAACTATCCCAGCTCTAAAAAACGGATTCGAGATGAGATTGGAGGAATACCACTCAATATGCTGCGAAATGTCGAGGGAAACTTCCAGGCCCGGCTGCAAAAGTGCATAGATTCCAATGGAGGACATTTGGAAGATGATATATTCGAAAAATGATTTTTCACTTATTGTACACTAAATGGCTACATTTCTACTTTCTATTTATCATGGAAAAATTACAATTTCTTAAACAAACTGTTGCTTATTCAAATCGTCCCACTTCATTGGCGAACCCTCTAGTTTTGAGGTGATGTGACTTATATTTTTTGTGAAGCAAATATTTTATAGCTTTCTCGATTTTTTATATGAATGGACAATATTCATATAATTTTAATATTACATTCTGATTCTTGGCTAGAATAGGCTGAAATAATTATGACATATTCATTTAGATTTTGTATAAATAGGCATCAGCCTTGTAAATGAAATTACGATTTGTATAATTTTTTCGAATATTTGATAAGGAGTGACCAAGCTAATTTCTAGTAAAATAATCCTGAATCCTCATAAATGTACAATTCACATGCTCAAGTCATTATTGATAGTCGGGAAAGGTTTCTGGTGATTTAATACGGATTTCACTACTAACCTGTTAGAGTCGTGCAGTATAGAAACAGCTAACCGTGAAATGGGTATTTCTTGGGAATATTTTGACCAACCCTTCACGGAATAAAGAACTGGATTTGTACCTTGACAATGCCTAATGCTGAATTGATGTCGAGCTGATCCTTTTCCCAACAACCCTTGATAATCTGAAAAAATGAAGTTTTGTGATTTTGTTTGAAATTTATTTGCATGAAGTTAGAAAGTGAAATGTAATCGTGATATATTTATGATATGTAAAGTAGAAGAACAAATGAACCATTGAAGCTTTCATTGCACAATATAAGATCACTTAATCTATTTATTTCATCAAAATAAGACAATAAAAGAAATGAAAAAAACAACAGGCGTTAGCCCAAAACGTTTTCTATTCCAATTCAGATTAAAATGTCCACATTCGGGCTATGCCACTTTTCAATACTCATTTCACACAATTTTTACTCAGAAAAATTATCACCTATGACCACTATGCACCCTATGACCACTTTATGCATCATATGACCACTTTATGCATCATATGACCACTTTATGCATCACGTTACCATTTTATTGATCCTTTAATCACTCTATGCATACATACTCTATGGCACCTTTATGGATCCTATGACCACTCTATGCATACAATAGGTCAGTGGCAATCTTGACAACAGCCAACAATAGTGGGCGTAAGAAACAATTGCAACTTATTTACGAATTACTATTGACGACATTACCATGGATAGACTAACAATGCCATTTATTTTCACTTTTCCCTTAATCGGAATTGGATATTTAGTTATTTTTTATTGGAGAGATATCACGATGAAACTTGGTGAAAAAACTGAGACACACGTCCAAATCGACTTCTTTCCTCAATTTTGATGAGAGTATTAAAAGAGTTGATAAAAAATGAAAAAGTCAAATACCCTTTTTTAAAACTTTAAAAGTATTATTTTCACAGACATGTTTCGAGTTTGAGCCCATTTCAATGTGTCTAGAATAATACTGATATAACTAAACATGTATTATTCAGTATTATTCTAGTCACATTGAAAATGGGCTTAAGCTCGAAACATGTCTATGGAAATAATACTTTTAAAGTTTTAAAAAAGGGTATTTGATTTTTTTCATTTTCTATCAGTTATTTTAAATAGCCCCAAGTTTAAAGTTTAATTTTTAAATATTAAGAGTTTATATTGAAGCAGTGGAATTGGATGATAATTACCTCTTTCATCATAGACTGAGAAAATCTTATCAACAAAAGTGTTGTCAGTCGAAGATGAATTTGCTGAAACTTCATCCAGCAAACTAAACAACCCAGGCTTTCTCTCAGACTGCCCAACAGAAGACTGAACAGCACAGTCAATTAGAGATACTACCGTTTCCGACGAGCATTCTTCGGCTTCATCCAGGGAAGGAACTTCTATTTGTTCCTGAAAAGTGAAAATAATAGGGTAAAAATTATTGAATTTTACCAATTATCAAATTGGACTATTACTTTCTATTGCACTACTTAAAACTTGGTTTAATCATTAACTAACTACTCTTAGTCAGCACACAAACCAATAAGGTTTTGCTGGTAACGCCAATTAATTTTAAGAAAACGTTATTTTTTGTATTTTATAGTTTTTCAAGTGTTATTTATAGTTTTTAACAAATAACTTTAATTTTAATTTATAGCTTTATTGAAAATTGAAGAACAAGCTACGCCCCTACTAGTTATCTCTCGAATTTTGGGAGAAGTTGATGTAGTCCAGATGTGATTATTGTATAACCTTTCTTAAATACATAATTTATGGTACAGGAATGATATTGAAAACTGAATTTAGAGTGTTGAGAGTGATGGAGAGACAAAATGGAATCGTTAAAAGAGCAATAAAAACTTGAAGAATATAGAATTTGAAAAAACAAGACATGAAGTCACTATATAGCCACATAGAAAAATATCAGTATAATTATAGTCTACACACTTCAAATGCTTTATTAATAACTATAGTTATAGTTATATAATCACTTTGATATTCACAGCCCTATCGGCAGATTTTTGTGGGCGCAGTGAGTATGTCGTAGATTAGAATGCAGGGCCCCCAGGGTCCCAGAGAATTATATTTGAAGAATTTTTGGCCTTAGTTTCTGGGTACAAGACTCGAGCTCGAGCACCTCACAGTAGATTACGTGAAGAAGGGTCTCAGAATTTAAGGGGTTCCTTCAAGCTGACTTGGGATGAGGGGCCTCTAGTCTAATCAGGGGCCCTCATGTCTAATCAGTGGCCATGAAAGTCTGGAAAAATTTGTAGTATTTTCATAGTATTTATTAGAAAATGATTCACTTTTTATTGAATTGTTCAAATTTCAATAAAAGATTATTAATTTCTTTGGAGCTGATTAAATTTTTTTTCTCGCTGAGTGAATCTTGGGCTCTTCCGGGCCCCCAGGGCCGTCGGCGATCGCCGACTAGCCGACCTGGCCAGTCCGGCACTGTCAAAGCCTGAATGTAGGATACAATATCATATTTTCCATTCAATAGAATAGAATAATTTGCTTCAAATGTTATTCAACCTTTTCTTTATAAATCATTCTATACGTATATGCTTATCTAAGGATGAAAACTATTTTCACAGAATATCAAAGATTCTCAAATTATGTGGATCAAGTTTGCCTCAAGATTAAATTCGTAAACTACAGAATTTAATTTGTTTTAATCTGCTTTAGCTCTTTTCTTTCAATTACTAATAAATTAATTAGAATCTAAATACGAATACCAATGTAATAGGTTAGTAAAACAAATACTTAACTTAATCATGTGTTCAATGAAGTACACCAGGTACACCCAGTACAAGTACACAGGGTACAAGTAAACCAAGTGCAAATACACCAGGTACAAATAAGCCAAGTGCAAATACACCAGTAAAAGTACACCAAGTACAGGCTAGTTACTCATATCCTAGAGAACTGTATGCATTCATCAATACTCATAACAAATGTAGTAGTACTTTAAATAGCTGTAGTAGATATTGAATAGTGGAAATATACAGTAAATAAGTTTGGTTTTTTCCGACAATCAGATTTTGTCTAATTAGTTGATTTTAATGATAGTAAACATGAGTAATTAACAAAGTTACCTGCATATATTTCTCTCTGGGTGCTACCAAATATGTCTGGTGGAAGAGTAGCTGGAGTCTTTCAGCTAAATAATTATGACAAAGATCAAAGTAGCCAGCTCCCCCTTCACGACTTTGAAAACCAGGACTATCCACCAGTAATACTGAGAAAACGCTATTGGCTGTTGATATACTCCTGTTGAAAAACAGAAATGATAGATCAATATTTTGAAAAAAATGTTGATTCAACTATACCAATTAGTGTGATGAAAAAATAAAAATAAAAATAATATTCGTGTAACCTGGCTGGGTCAGGTCTGGTGTCAGAGTTTTCAGGTCGCTCCTGATTAATTTCAGGGCATCTGACATGACTTAACGACTGTTTTTAGGCAGCCGGGACCGACGGCTTAACGTGTCCATCCGAAACACGGGAAAGTGGCTTGAGAAAAATTTCTGATCTGCCCTGGGTTTGAACCCGGGACCTTTGGTTTGCAACGCCAGCACTTAACCCACTCAGCTACGCCACCCCCCAGTGTAATCAATTAATTACTTTCCACACAAAACTTCCTTTCAACACTCTCAAACTTGATAAAATCTCCTCCAAGTAGATACACCATATGATACATGTATCAAATGAGACAATAGTATTGTATCATTAGATATGTAGTCGGAACCAACGATGGGCTTTTCAAAAAGAACTTTATTGATCACATTATAAAGCACACATACATAGATTCGACCTCAAATACAGTAGTGAGCTAAAAGATCTTAATCACTACAGCGTATATACTGTACTAGCCGGCAGGCTCGCTTCGCTCGTCTTCTCCGCCTAGCCAGGGGGCTCCACCCCCTGGACCCCCGACAGTATCAGCAGTGTCAGTGAGTCAAACAGGCTCGCTTCGCTCGCCTGCATGGCCTCTGTCAGTAAAAGCTGAGATAAACAGGCTAGCTTCGCTCGCCTGCAAATTCCGTTCAGAAGGGATTCAAAACTTATTGAACACATCATTTCTAGACCTAATCTGGACCTGTTCACCAAATTTCGACATTTTCTACCAATTAATTCTCGAAAAATCCAAGAAAAACTCTGAAAATTCCGAAAAATAGTAAATTGCTGATATTGAGCGTAACCTTGGGAACTATATCGGGCATAGTTTGAAACTTGATTCAATATCTTCCGAATTAGTTTATCTATAATCTCGCTGAACCATTGAATTTACAGTAAGGATTGGTCGTATCTAGGCCGAAGATATGCAACCCGCAATTTTGAAAAACCTGATTATTGGCATAATCTCGAACGGAATTCAAAAATATCTTAACACAACATTTCTATAGTCAATAGTCAATAGTCAATAGTTCTTTATTACACATTCTTCAAGAATAGTAACAGGTGTCAAGATATTTAAAATTATACAAAAAGCGCTTGTGAAAATTCCTCAATTTTATACAGTGGTTTATTCTTCAACATATCACAAAGTCTTTTCTTCAGTAAACCACCTTCCAGCACTCTCCACTCCCCGGGTAGACAATTAAGAAGTTTTCGCCCCATGTATGAAGGTTTCTCTTCAAATAGCGCGGTGCGATGCCTGGGTAAGGTATAGTCTCCTGCTCGTCGCGTGTTGTAGGCATGGACATCTGTGGCTCTCTGTAAGTGTTGCTCATGGGTGTGAATAATAACCTCGATTATGTACATGCCTGAACAGTTACTATTCCCAGATCCTGGAAAGCTCTTCGGCAGGTCTCACGATGGTTCAAGTCAGCAAGGATTCTGACTGCCTTCTTCTGAAGAGTAAGGACCCTTTTAAGATTCCCCGCAGATGATCCTCCCCACACAGCAAGCCCATACCTGAGGTGAGAATCCACCAGCGCATAGTAGGCTGCTTTTGCTGCTTCTGGTGTTGCAATTTGTCTCACTCTCCTGACAACATATATACCTACGGCCAGTTTTCTGCAGAGTGCATCCACGTGTGGGTTCCAAGATAATCCACTATCAATTGTGATTCCCAGGAAGTTCACCTTGTCCGCTGAACCTGTGTTTGCTGGTTGAGCCTCTCTTCTACTGAAGTCAACCTGGATGGTCTTTGTGGAGTTCATAACCAGATGATTGATATTGCAGTATTTTGATGCTCTCTTCAGGGAATCGGCAACAGTCACAGTCATGTCTTCAGCAGTGTTGCTTGTAGCTAGAAGTGTAGTGTCGTCAGCGTACATGATACATCTTGTATTTTGATCTTCTATGACTGTCGGGAAATCGTTGACAAAGAGGATAAAGAGAACTGGTCCAAGGACTGATCCTTGAGGGACTCCGCTCACAACAGGAAGTGGTTTAGATTGGTAAGGCCTTGTTAAGCCATCAGTTGTACCCTTGATCTCAACAAGTTGTGTTCTTGCCGATAGGTAGCTTTTTAACCATTTGAGTGCTGTTCCATTAATTCCCAGACGAATCAGTTTTCCTTCCATTATATCATGTCTCAGGCAGTCGAAAGCTCTGCTGTAGTCCAGTAGAAGGGCAGATATGAATTTTCTGTTATCTAGCTGGTCAATAATGTATTCAATAAGACTGATGACAGCAGAGGTGGTTGATTTTCCTTTTTGGAAGCCATGTTGTCTAGAGGTAATCAATGCTTGTGCGTTCAAGTACATCAATAGTCTGTTTAAAGCAAGTTTCTCTATAATTTTTGAGAATGTGGATACTAGAGATATAGGCCTATAATTATTCATTTCAGTGGATGATCCTTTTTTATGTTTTGGGTACACCTTGGCTATCTTGAGTGAAGATGGAAACTGTCCTGAGTTGAAAGACTTATTTGTTATTGCTACTAGTGGTGCTATCAGTTCTTCTGCGCAGTGCTTAACAATTCGAGGTGAGTACTCATCAACTCCACTTGAACTCTTTGATTTTAGGGCATTGATGATATTTTTAATTTCATCATAATTAGTTGGTTTTAGCCAGGAGAATATACTAGTGTCTGCGGCCTCTTGGTTTAAAGTCTCTTCTTGAGGGTTAAGTTTCTGCTTTCCTCTAATAACGTTTGTGAAGAAAATATTTAGCATCTGTGCAACCTCCGATGGGTTATTCACTTCTTTGTTATCCACTTCGAGACATATTTGATTATTAGTTATTTTCTGTTTTTTTCGTCCTTTATTTATTATTTTCCATAGTGCACTGCTCTTATTTGTAGCTCTGTTGATCTGCTCTCCACATTGCTTTTTTTTGAGTTCTCTAAGTTTCTCATCATAGTGCTTTTTACATGCAACCATTATCTCCTTGTCTGTTCTATTTCCTGTCAGCTCATACCTTTGAAGTGCCTTCAGAAAATTATCTCTTAGCATATGACTTTCATTGTTTTGAATTACTTTCTTTTTGTTTACTAAATTTATTTTTTTCTTTTGTATTGGACATGCAGTGTTCAGTGATGTTGTCAAAATTCTCTGAAAAATACAGTAAGCTGTGTCTGCATCATGTGCAGAGATTACTAGGTCCCAATTTTGTATTCGAAGAATGGATTTGAGCTGATTTAAGTTGGCCTTGTTAAAAAGTCGTTTCAGTACAAACTTTGGTGATTTGTCCATCTCAACATTGAGAACCTCCAATATTTGGGCTGTATGATCCGATAGTCCAGTTTGAGTTACTGTGGATGTGATCTCTTGCTCATTAATATTAGTGCAAATACAGTCAATTGAGGAGGCAGAATCACTGTTTATACGGGTGGCTGGTAGTGGAATTCTGACAATATTATGTGTAGATAGTTCAACCTCCAGCATTAGAATAAAACAGGATTAGGGTTGATCTCGCTTTGTGCAACCCAGCACAAGGAGTTAGTAATAATTTTTGAATGTATTGAGATAAAATTTTAAAGCTAATATTAATAATAGAGGCAGGCACAGAAAATGAATTACCTATTGATTGCAGCAACCACAGCATTTACAAGCTCTCCATAAAGTCCGGCAAGGAGTCCATCCAGTTGTTGGTTTTGCAGTATATAGCTAAGCTCATCAAGACTAGTGCCTAGCAGCTGGGCAGCCCAATCCGCATTATCTGTATTTCTGAAATGCCATCTGTTTCCGGACACGTCTAACAAAGGTAAATAAAACAGAGCATATCTCTATTAAACTTCAGTAACTGGTTGGTTGGGTACAGTACACAAATTAAAAGAAAAATACTAGCAACATAATTTTGGTCAAACCTAAACTTCCAACTACATTATATGTAGGCTTCAACTTGAAAAAGAAAACTAATGAAATCTTGGGAAAACCGAAACGTTCATCTATATAGACTTCAATGTTAATATTTGACCCTTGGGAGACACATCCCTAAAATTATGACACGAAATGCACACTGGGGTTATCTACAACCCACTATTTTTTTACGAATTGGATTGTACTTCTTCATACAACTTTATCAAAATAAGCAACAGACTGCGCTTCTCTGGTTATGAAATTACATCAACGGATAGAAGAAAAGAAGAATATATTATATTCTGATTTATTCACTAATACATGTCAAGAGTAGCACACTAAGCCACATCAACAATAGATGAACAGATACAGTAATGGTTGGACAAAATAAATAGAAATTGAAAGGTACGATGTTTTCGGGGTGTGTCTATGAATAAATAATGGGGAGAATCGAGGAAACCCGAGGATATTTCTCCAGATAAAAGGTGGGTAAATGGTAATAAGTAATAAGTAAAAAAACTAAGGTAGTGAGAAAACTTTCATGAGGAAGCTGAAGGTTGAAAGCATCATAATGGCATAGATTTTTATAACTGTACTCCTTTTACGCCGTAAAATGGACTTGGCTTGTTGTAATTTCCATTCTACTCGGTAAAATTTATGAAGCACAACAATTATCTTTATATAATTGAAATGATTATAATATAATTATACTATTAGATTATTACTTGCAATGATATAAAGATTTCATTAATTAGATGTTCATACATGCATGTTGGTTTTGAATTTTAGAATGAAATTGTAAAATTGAGATATTTAGACAGAGTTTTCAAAGCTCTAAAGGAAAAAAACTGAAAGGAAACTGAAAAAAGATGGCAAGAGACAGAGACACAGAGGCATGGAGCTGGTTGTGGATGGATGACTCGTAAACAGACTACTCTTAAAGTCTGTCTGAATATTGCGAATGAAATGACAGATCTGGGTATGATAAATCTCTGGGTACAGCTTAATGTAGCACCAGAATAACTAAAACATACAATTTCAAATAATTCTTAGTACAAAGTTGAATATACAACCTCTATTCGTATAAAACATGATTTATTATAGCTATGAGGAAATTATGATTGATACATTACTTTTAGTAGCGCCAGCAGAAGATAAATGAAGAATTGCCGCTATAACTGACCATATCGCTTTTACCTCGGCATCAGAAATCGATAAGGTGGTAAACATTTCACACAGGCAACAGAACTGTTGACTCAATTTTTGTCTTTCTTCTTCATCAAGAATCTATCAAAGAGAGAAAGTGGCCAAAGTTATCAAGTTCGAATATAGTACTATATTTTGTTCACAGTGATGAAAGCAAATTCACTTTTTTATAGTAGAAAAAAGGTTAAAGTTCGCTTGTAAGAATGAATAGGATAGATTCATATTGATTCTTCAACAATCTAAAACCTCTTTCACGCTTTCGTTAATCTACACACAGTTAAAAGTCGAACTTTTTCAAGTACGAGGACATTGTAGGAAATTAGCGTTTTTATAATTCAATCATGAAACAAAGAAAGGATGAAAAGGGTCTTCTGAACCGTTGTTGACCTGCTACACATGGGCGGAGCTTACATTACATAGTGGGGTATAGGCTTATAGCTTATGTCTATAAGTATAGTTGGATGGTAAATTTTCAGTGAGCTTTTGTTCCAATTTTACTAAATTAAGGATTTATTTGAGTAAATTTGATATAGGTTATGTTGTTTTTGATGAATCAAAACAAATGTCTAAATTTGACTAAAAAATCCTCAAAACAACGAAATAAATTGAATGAATATTGAAGGAAACCCAGTAAAAGGTATACCTGGAGTTTTATACCAACACATGGGCCTGGTCTAATTCTGAATTCTCGCTGCAACTCTTTAAACGGCAAAACATAGAGCAGTTTGTTTCCATCCTTTTTCGGTTTCAAGGATTCAATCGTAGATTTTTTAAAATCTATCAACTGCTCCAATATACTCAAAAACATTGCGATATTTTACTGTGCATGGGAAAACGTATGCATTCTAAAAGGGTGCTGTACACATCGTAATAATACTTTTCTTTGTTAATAACTAAGAATACTAAAATACACCACTAAACTCAAGACCACCGAAACTATACTCACTCACACAAACTATATTATAGACCAATAAACTATAATCCACCCAATCGTGAGATTGGAAAACAATTTTTTCCGTCAAAGGAATGAATACTACTTCTACCGCAATTCAACCAAATATGTATTACCTGATTCATTTGAGTTAAAAATGGATTGTCCGCAGGTAAATAATTCAGGTACAAATCTCTGTGTAGATTTCCAACTGATGGAGCAGCCGCCAAGAGTTGATAGAAAATATGGAATGATAATTCACCATCAGGCACTTGGATGGTTCGCCATTTATCACAGATAATTATCTAAAAACAAAAAATATATATTATTGATTGAGAGTAGTCATATATTTTTTTATTTATACAAACTACTAAAATTGGGAGGAAAAACTTGGCATAGCCTGTACTATTCCTCTTCCAAAAACTATTCTCCAAATATAGAAAAAAGTCAATATTATTACTCGATGAAGAAAACAAACCACTGATTTGTAATTGAAATACCTGTTTTAATATTTTAATATTGCCGGCCGGGTTGGCCGAGTGGACTGGGGCGTTACAACCTTCAGTACGCTAGCGCTACCCGGTCGTGGGTTCGAATCCCACCAGAGGCATGTTCGTTTAACCACCTCATGAATCACGCTCGCACTTTCCATTACCCACGCACAAGTTAAATTGAATACTTATGTGGGCATCATCCGCAATAAAAAAAATAATATACAGATTTTTTCATTCCAAAAACAAGAAATTGATCGAAGATTCATTATGACGTTTGATTGTGTTTTTTTATGTGGTATCCCTGATGCAAGAATAGAGGAAATCCTTGATTGAATATCAAGAAAAAAAGATTGTAGATTATGGAACAACATTACAAAGCTATTAAAAATATAAATTTGAAAGATATTGATAAAAATTCAAATTAGTTCTGTTGTCAATATTTGTAGTACCAGAGGTCTTCAGTGCTATCTTTACAGCTTTCTTCTGTTCTTTGAATTGAATTATTCATATATGCAGCAGTTCGTTAAATAATATAATAATTTTAATAATATAATAGTTGGAAATATCTAATGATTGTTTTCATTTGTTGAGTAGTTGTGAAGGTGATATTGTGGTAGTTATTCGTGAATAGCGAAATCCATATCTTGTCTCTTCATTCAATTCTTTTCATAATTCAAACATTATTCACAAACAGAAAATGATAGAGAATCAATTCACTTTTAACTCACATTTAGAGTAGAAGAAACAATCTGACCACTGTAATCGAAGCCAACACTGAACGAATGTGATAGCCTTGATGCGTTGTTATTCAGCAGAGTACGAGCGTTTCCAAAGGACTCCAGAATCAACCAGATGGCGTTTAGCTTTTCTGCAGTGATAACCTGTTCAACAAAAAATTTATCAATGGAATCAACCTTTTATCAAACAAAACAAATAAAAACATAACTATAAAAATATAACTTCAATTCACTTTTGATATAGTTCGCGCAAGCTGAGAAGCAGGGGTGCCCAGAGGGGGGTTCAGCAGCGCAAATGCGCTTCTGCGATTTTTGGGGGGGATTCTTTTTTTTAGCTCATTTTCTATAAGTTGGGGGGATTTTTCATAATTAGCCCCAGAATGTTTTTTGTGTTATATTCAAGCACTTTTACAAGATTTTATTTCTCATATTCAATTCTAATATTGTTAGGTGATTGTATTCTTAGCTTTTATTTTTTGAATTGGGGGATTCTCCATGACTATCCCCAAAATGATTTTTCTTATATTCATTCAATATTCTTCTAAAATTTAGCTAGTCTATTTTTCGGATGAGTTCCATTTTCAGTTGAGGCCTCTATTTTATAAGTTTTGGGGAGTTTTTTTTTTTAATTAAGCTCAAAATGATTTTCATATTAAATGAATTTTATCCTATTGAATTCTCTACTAATTATTTTATCCTCGTGAATTTTCTCCTATAATATCTTATTCGATTATCTGTTTATACTTCTCAAGTCTTGGGGGGGATTTTTTTTAAATCAGCCCTCGATGGCTTTCTGTGTTATATTCATTAACTATCAACACTCATAAAAATATTCCAAAAAATTAAATAATTCTATTTTTAGGAGGGAATTCTGTTTTCACCGTATATTTTATGAGTTTAGGAGTTTTTTACAATAAGCCTGAGAATGTTTTTGTTTTATATTCATACCGGTGAAAAACCCTTATAATTATATTTCAATTGGTAACTTATTCTGTTTTCAGCTTATAGTTTTCAAGTTTTGTGGGGGGGGGGGATTTTTATAATTAGCTTTGATTTTCTGTGTTTATTCACTATCAAAACTTGTAAGAGGTTTTCCTCTGATATTCAAATTTAAAAATTTACAGGTTTTCAGGATGGATTTCATTTTCCGCTTATATCTTCCACGTTTGGGGGAAGGAGATTTCATAATGATTCCTCAATTTTTCGGTGTTATATTCATACACTAATAAAACACTTGGAAAATGTATTTATTTGATTATTCAAAGAAGAAAAATGATTTTTTTTTTCAAAGAAATAGGAGATTATGTTCTACATTTTAAGCCCAAATGCGACTTTTCCCCACCTATGGCTTCCAAGATGGCCGTTTTTCAACACAAATAATGGCAGCCTTTTCTTGGTATATAAGATAAATGTACTCAAGATAGTGAAATTCTTAAATTTCGATCAAATTTAACAAATTATATATGCATTTCAAATGCCTTCATGAGCTGAGAATAACAAACTATGGTTTGTCAAGATCACTTAACTTTTACTAAAGTCAAAGTGTCCTCATTTTAGTTTATTATCCTTGAAGAGTTTCCTACTGTAGTAGCTCAAGGCGAGTTTAATGTAGCTCAGGGCGATATGTTCGGTACTATAATTATTAAGACATAATTTTAGAAAACTTTGGAACTCGTCGCAAATTCATATTAGACTCATTTGTAATGAACAAAGACGATTTTCTTATTGAATTTTATCTTTTTTGGAGGTGAAAGTATATTCATTCATTTGTTTCTTTAACATCACCCTTAAACATCCACCTCACCTCCGTTCTATCACCTCATTGTCTACTCAGAAACGTCTTACTCACACACTCATCATCACTAGGGTATCTGAATGATTGAAAAGTGAATGGGTGAATAAAATAAATGTGTAACTTGGGAGGAAAATCCTCGAAATTTTATGTAATTAGAAAATATAATACAGTATGGAGAAACTTTTGAACTTGATGAAAGGAATGTGTATGATGATTATATATGTTTACTACAACCTACAACCAGGGCTTAATCTTGGCGGTATCTAGTAATAATAGTAGTATTTTGGCGGTAGGGAGAGTAAATCATTCTAATTTTTTTATTAAAAATCTGGAAAAATGATGGTAAAAACACACAACTAAAAACTCTAAAAACGGGTTTTAGATAGTTGAAATTTAATTTTTTTTCCGGGGGAGGGCCCCCGGACCCCCCTCAAACCTACGCTCCTGCCTCCGTAATGGAACCTTTAATTTAACAAATCAAGCACTGACTACATCAATAATTTTTAACAAGAAAGAATTATACAAATGATTCACTATCTACTCCATTTTGTGACAGTTTCAAATCAATAAATCATGATTGTATCTAATTCTAAACTTTGTCAATTATTTTCTTCAAATTTATGAACCTTAATTTTAATTATGTCTGCTTGATGCTAATATTTTGTAATCTACCTGAAAGTAAAATTAAACGATTGATGGAGACGCATTGAATGGCAAAGTGAAAAATATAGCCTATCAATGAAAGATCCTTTATTGAAGGACTACTTTAATTTTCGTACATCAAAAATTCATTTGAGAAGACTCAATTTTGTATGGGAAAATATATTTTTTCTTTTATTTAAGACTGTTGAACGCCTTTTCAGTCTTAGGAATACTTAAAAATTCTTCTTAATTATATTAGGATTATATTATTTGGTTCCAATTGCTAATTGAACTTATATTGTAAGAGGACAGGTTAACGAATTCAAATTGGGGTTGAAGCAGTGGAAAATGGGGGGGATTTGCGCTTCTATCCATGGGGGGGATGGGCACTTCTGCTGAGAAGACACACAGTTACAATACACTATGAATTGTAACGCATATCTTCTCAGCTTGTACCAATATATTTGAAGAATATTCTATTGAAATTAATTCAACTTCAATTCATTTTGAAAATTATTTCGCGGACACCAAATGAAATGAAGCACAACAGAACGTTCGGTTTCAATTCAAACATAGAATGTATTCGAGAATGACGAAGGCAAACAAAACGTTTTTTTAAAGCAGAGTTCAATTTTAGACGGTATCTTACATACTCCAATGCTTAACCTGTTCTGATGTCTTGGATTAGACGTTTCACTTCCCTTCATTTATACCTATCCACGATGACTTGAGACGAAATAAACAAACCCACAAAGTAAACGAACTGTTGGGATAACAAACCATAGCAACGATACGACATAGTAGCGACAAAAAAAACGGATACATACGCATTGCCAATGCTATGACTCTTCTATGTCGTTTATTGGTTAATTTTTGTCGTTTCTGAGGTAGCCACCCCATACTTACACGCAAATACACGTAAAAAGTTTGTTTATTTCATCTCAAGTCATTGTCAATAGGGTATAGTGTGCACCGGACTTAATTTCACTGATTATGGACCTATGATCACTAAGTTACTGATATAGTCCCCTAAATAGATTTACTTCTGAATGATTTTATGAGCTCAATTCTCCCGATTCCCCAACTATTACTAGCAATCAACGTTATGAATCTGGCAATGTTGAACAATACCATACAATTTACTACTGTACTTCTGATGAGTGAAAAAACACTGAATAACTTTACCTTATTTGTAAAACCAGATGATAACAGAAGGTAATGCAATGTATGCCTATAGTTATTGGTTTTACCGCTGGCTGACCGGCCCAGAAATACAATGGAATGATCAGATCGAGATGATATTGCACTGTGGTAGGTGGATTGAGCTACTGCATAGATATGAGCGGGCATTTCTTCCTCTGACTTGAAGCCATGAAATCTTTTCGCAACCTGCAAATGAATCAATGATTAGGAAACTTCTACCCAACAAAAAACAATAGAAATTTAGTGATACAAGGAAATTCTAATAATAAAAATTTATTAGGAGCAATAGCCATAAATGTAGTCACCGCAATTTCATACATGTTCAACTAATTTTTTTGCAATGTGATGAATAACTTATACCATTAATGTCGAAAATTGTGAGGATATAGGAAAGTGTAATACTTCTTGGTTCAACTTGGTGAACACCAACTATATTTATATGGGAAATTCTAAAAATAATTTTTAGAACAACTTTAGGAGGACTAGGAGAACAACTAGGAGGTTTCAAACAAAGATAGAGTTGAGATAAAGTGAAAATGGTTTCGACAAAAATTCATAAAAATATCGTTCACAAGAGAAATAAGATACAATTCCACTACAGTTTTGGAATGTTTGCATTTAGGCTAACATTAGATGACATTAGCCTATTGGGTAACATTAGGTGATATTGGCAAACAAAAAGTTACGTGATATTCAACTTATCAAGTGGAGTTTACTTCTAGATAAACAGTTGACGCTACGCTGAAGCAGTGTTGGAAAAAGAGAAAGATACATAGACAAGAAAGTATTACTCTAGTCAGCTGATCCACCCACCATTTTGTTTTGTATGGAGCTAACTATAATAGTATTCATTTTTATTCATATTTCATTGATTGTTTATACTCTATTAATAAGAATAGATTAACTGTAAACTATCTTACCTTCTCTGAATAAATAAGACTAACAGGTGCCATTGGATTGATAATTCCGAGACATTCTCCAGCATAGGTATGAATAAGATTGGTGGCAAACCTTTGTCTAAGTGTGTGAAGAGCACTTGTCTCATTAACGTAGCGAAGAAGGGAAAGATCATCCACTCTGTCCAGCAAAGATGGATTTGCCTGAAATAAATGATTTGAAATTATCATAAGTTTGAATCCAGGTTAAAATAAGCATAAATTTTAAGCTTTGAACTAACAGGAAGATCATAATCACTGAGTTCCAGTATGATATGAAGAGATGATGTTAGTCTCGTCTTGACTCATTACATCTCAATTGCTTCGAGTTATTTATCTGTTTATAATGGAGACAACGGTTTTCCCCCAAATATGTCTTCTTAAAAATACGAATTGAATAATATATAAAGTTTTTAATAAAAGATTTCCTTGGAGAAAGCTGTTTGAAAAATAGAAGCTATAAATTCATACACTAATAAGAAAATGAATCCATAATTTCAATTAGTCTTCTTCATGAGGGGGCTTCATCTTTTACTAGGAAAGTGCTTGGTTCTAAGCTTCAATTTGGTTGAAAAAAGAGGAAACATTGAATTACTGTACTACAATAAAGTTTTAAAGTTCAAAGCCAATTTACACAACAGTAATGACACCAAATAATCAAAACAGATTACCAACTAATATCAAAGTTTACACTTTTATCAGAGATGTTGAAGAGCTTATCCATAATTTAGGTAAAAGAAAACAAAGGTTGTCTAACCTTACTTACTAAACATTGTGGGTCTGACAACCTTTGTTTTAACTTACCTAAATAATATAAAAGTTATTATGAAAAACAGTTTGATATACAATTAATTTATGTGAAGATTAACAACTAATATAAGACTTATCATCCAAAATACAATTGAATAAGTTATAATAATATAATAGAATTAATTGATAATATGAACTAATACAGTGTCAGAATTATCATCCAAATACATTTTAATATCATACTGGCACGTTTTCCTTCAAAAACTTGTTTGGTGTACACCTGAATTACTGGATTACCTAGGCTTTATCACCCTCAGTACAAACGCACAAATTTCAGACACATACAGGCATCACGCTCAAACACGTATAAACAATGAGAATGACGTCTACTTGATGTGAAATACTGTATTTTCATAAATAATTTGGTATTGATTTATTGTAGGAGTATCTGCCCACATAATACAATATTCATTCAATTTTATCGAATATGCTACATTCTTTGAGTAGTTGTGAAATTGATATTGTGGTAGTTATCCATAGTAAATGAAGACAAAATGTTGGTCAAATATTACTAACAAATTGTTAGTCAGATATTACTGTATTAGTTCATTCCGTTGTTTTCCTCATCTTTCCATATATTTTTACTCTTATTTTGTAGGTTACTGTAGCTATTCATCGATCTTCGATTGTATTTTTTGTTTGAAACGCCATTTTGTAATGGTTGAATGAACCGCTAATCTGGGAGGAGCTTGTCTAGGCCAATGGCAGTCGTTCACGGTCATTGGCACAAGCGTCTACCAATAACAGTGCTTCAATGTTAGTATAAATATTGCTGCTCTGTACTTTCAGTTTTCGTTTACCAGAGATTGATAATGGTGTAACAACCGAAACCGGTATCTCGATTTTCTAATAAATCATTGTCTTGACAACATCTTGTCTTTTCATTTAATAAGCTATATATTCGTTATGGTGTGTAGCAAATTCTCAAGTTCGACCATCAATTTAAAGACATAATAAATTTGAAATTACAGTTCTGAACTCATTCAATCAATCCTCATGTCTTACCTTTTCAATATCATCCTCATCTACATATATATCTTCCGACGAATTTTCAAACGATACTATAACTTTATCGGTTTGTGGACACCTGGAAACTTCTTTTACGGCTGAAAATCCTAAACTATGAGTATACCATAGTTTCTCACGTTCACTCTCTAACCAATTTCTCTCTTGAGCAACTTCTTCCTCAGATTTTGCCTGCAAAATAAAAAACATTTATTTAAGAAACACAGTATTAAGGAATTTGTAAATTTGGGAAAAATATATTGCCACTAGCAGTTGTTTTTTAATTTAGAAAAAAACTATGTGTTCTTTTAATAAGAAACTTTCATTTGTGAAAAAATAGAATAATATCATTGAATACAGCATTAAGGAATTTGTGAATAAGAAAAAATATATTTACACTAGCAGGAATATAGTTATTCTGTGCAATATACAGTGCCGTTTAATCACGTGCTGATTTTTTCTCATTATGAATAGTGAGTTGTCTGGTCGTTTCTCATAATCATAATCAACCCTCTCATTACTCATGCACAAACCTAGATTTTATGTGAGCATTGACCTCAACAACAAAATGGCGTACAACATTCATGCATTATGAACTCAGAACGCATTATAAATTGAAATATTATATTAGTTTTCATCAATGAGTAATTGATATCCATGTAAAATATTTCAAAATTTTCTAGCTTCAAGCTTTTTTAGTTTGAATAGACCAGCCTATTCAAAGTTAATAGAAGAAGGAAGAATTAAAAAATGTTATTATTAACAATATTACAAGAAAATTGAAAATATTTCAAATGTTTTAGAATTTATTGCTCTACATATTATTACCATTTTCTCCTTGATCCTTTTCCTAAGAGTGCCGGTTCTAATACTTGTTTCTTCTTCTTGAGTTTGACTTGAATAACATCTACATAGTTCACTAAGTTCAGGTACAGGTTGAACCTAGATAAACAGAAGAAAGAAATATGAAAATACGCTGTAATAAAAGTATTTTTGAATACAAAAACTTGATATTATATTTCTATCATTATATAGATAATTTTCAAAACTTTCTATGACTTGAATAATTCTTTCATTTAAAATGTTGTCAACTTGGACTAGTAGTCAATTTTGAAAAGATTGATAGACAAACCTAATTGGAAATGAGCACGATATTGAAAAACAGTGAATAAAATTTTTTTTTTAATAATTGATTCCCTACTTTTATGAAACATATCTCAGGACCATAGAGTAAGTTAAGTATAAATTGTATTGGAAATAAAATCACAGTACTCTCAAATTATTTGTTTCAGAACGACATGTTTCGATTTCATTCGACCCATTTTCAGGTTCAAATCAATATAATAAATAATTTGTTGTTTGAATATTGATGTAGTGGAATTTTTCCATAATGAAAGAACTAAGAAGTTGTCTAAATCCACTTTATTACAAATATAAAATAAAATTATAAAATATACAGTAACATGTTTTCATGTTATGTGTGAGTACACATGAAAACAGTTTACTGTACATTTTCTAATTTTATTTTATATTAGTAATAAAGTGGATTTAGACAACTTCTTAGTTCTTTCATTAATAAATAATTATTCTCTTATTAGAATGAGTCTAATGAAACCGAAACATGTCATGCTGAAACAAATACTCTAGAGGTACCGAACTATGATTTTCAATTTTTATTTTCAATAAAATTATTATCAAGTATACTTTTCTCTCTTATCTGTGCCTAGACTAGTATTTTATGTATATTTAGGATAGAAACAGTTATGAGCAAATGTCTGTTGATTTTTCTCAAAGTGTGAAGACAGAGACATATGGCACCAAGTATACTTATCTTTCTTATCTGTGCCTCGACTATTATTTTATCTAAATTTGGGTTAGAGATTAGAACAGTTTTAGCAAATGCCTGTCGATTCTTCTGACGTTGTAGATTTCCAATGCATAAGTTATTAAGTAGATGAATGAATAAATAAATATTAACAGGAGGGTTAAGAATAAGAACACAGATAACAATCGGTCAAGGTTAAGTGTAAGAAAGGATCGTTGAGTCCCAACTTCGCCTTTGTAAAAAGTCAATAAATGAATAGATGAATAAACGAATGAATGAATAAATAAATAAATGAATGAATAGATAAATTAATAGATAAACAACAGTTTAACCCACCTTGACAATAACGGAAGACCCGGATGATTTAATCATTTCTATAACCTCTTCCCTCGACTTATCATCAACACTGACACCATTCACTTGCAACAGCCGGTCACCGGGAAGAAGTCCCAACACTGACTGCGAGTTAGCACTGGGTTCCGCCAGAATAACAGACTTCAACTGATAGCCTCCATTCGGATAGCGGTCCACGGTTACCGCCTGGCACAGTGAAAACCCGAAATCATTCCTGGGATGCGGTTGCCTGATGATTGCCAACTCCCGGGAAGGAGGCAGCACTAGGGGAGCAACATCAGGGAGAGGTAGATCACGCCTGATGGGACTGATACTGAAAGGAGGTGTGGTGAAACTGGAATCAGTCAAACTATCCATACTGGGTGACTCAGCCTGCACGTTTTGATAAATTATCATCTCATTGTGTAGTGTGTTTCTGATGACTGTGTCGTCGCTACACATGTTAGCGGAGGATGGTTTGACGGCCTGCTTGAGGATGCCTCTCTTGGGAGGCCGTGGAGGCGGAGGCTGTGACTGGGAGCCGAGACTCGCTTCTGAGCTGTCAGATTGCGTCAGATTGCTGCAGTCGCCCAGAAACGAAGCGCTGTAATCGGCTGTAATGCCACTGGGTAATTTCTCCTTCTCCTTGTGCCGACCGCGAATTTTCAACGACCGGCGAACCTAAAAAGATACCACATATTCAAGTATTGTTCTTGTTTCATTCTCGTTAAGATTGTTTATTAGTTTACAACAAATGTGCTAGAAGTATTTTATTTATACTTTATTTTAGTTTAACGTTGTGGATAATTTTTGTTTTATAATTGCACCTGCTTAAAACCCACGGGTTTAGCCGTTTTTATTCAATACTCTTTAATATTATTTTCTATGAGTATAAGTATTGAGTATAATATAATAGTATAGTAATATTCTATGAGTACAAGTGGTAAGTATTCTATGGCTGAATTCTATTCAGTATTTTGGAGAGCATAATACATATATGGGTTCAAATCAGTGTTTCCAAGATTCAATTGATGCGATTGCCTTTCAATATGGTACACAAATATTATAAGATTCAATGAATAACTCAAGAACAAGAAATATACATCTTATAGTTTTTAAAATGTAAAATAACTATGTATCAAAAATTTCAATTAATGTAGATCTTAGTACCCTTTTAAAATAATTTTTATTTTACACAACATGACTGTTTCGGCGTTTTAGCCATTTTCAAATGCAAATGAAAATGGCAAAAACACCGAAACATGTTTAAAATTATTTTAAAAGGGTACTAAGATCTACATTAATTGAAAGTTTTGATAAGTACAGTAACCCTAAAAAAAGAAATAATGATCATGTAAAACGACCCAAGGCGTACATGAGAATATATATAAGAATACTGAGGTTGAAAAATTGAGACTAGAAGGCCAAACAAGAAGCTCCGTATTGGATTCAATAATGTTGCACTATTGATTAGCCTACAGCAAATTGACAACAGCTCAACTTTCAAAAACAGTTCATTGGTGTAATATCCACCGAAATGCTTTGTTACCACAATAAAAATGGCGGAAGATTGCACAATGTGCAATGAAAAATACACATTCTTTATTATATCCAAAATTTTATAACTTTTTGAAGGTTCATGGTGGTGAAAGATGATCATTTTCAGTTCAAAGGCACCCTTTGCTTGTTATCTCAATAACCATTGAATTTACTAAATTCTCAGGTTATCCATTGAATTACTCTCATAAAATTGTGGGCGTTCGTTCCCAGGAAACAATTATCTTTAAAAATGTGAAATCTTAGCATTTTTTAATCAGGTGGCACAGCATTTTGGCGGGCACTTCCAATGGATTTTTTTACAATTTGGTGTGTAGATTACGCCTGAAAAATTCTTCCTAAACACCTTATATTCCTGAGTTTAGAGTATCAACAGATAGAATAGATCACTGAATTGAAATCTATTTGTGAGCTAGTATCTTAAGATATTATATTTAATTACGTTAATTATTATAAATTAAAATGGAATTGGATTGGACGAGGCCATAGGCAAATCCCTGAAGGAAGAAGAAGTGTCAATAGTTTCAGTAAGCCAATGAGAGGCTTCAGGAAAAACTACAAAATATATTCAAGTTCAATTACCTCATCCAAACGCAGCAATTCTTCAGCTGTCATGTTACTCCTTTCTTTCTTTTTCAGCTCCTTCTTCTCCTTCTTTCTCTTCTCTTTTTCTTCTTTCTCCACCGCATTTCCACCTTTTTTCATAAAACTAAACATTATTTAGACTGGCGGAATATCTGAAAAATAAAATGGTTTTATTACAAAATCGTACATATGAATAAATTGGTTATTAATTAGGTGAGAAGTTCATAATACCATATTAGAACCGTCCAACTCCTTTGGGAGATTGGCTGTCGTTAGTAAAGACAGTCAGTCGTTTCCCATCTCTGGAGGAATAGTAATTATTGTTGCATTACACTCTAACTGTTTAACTGCATGTTATTCAGAGGTGTTCTGCGCCGCCACTTGATTGTGAAGACTGGCTTATGGTTGAGGTCTGTCCTCCTCTGTGACAGGGGGGGGGGCATACTGGCGGGGTGAGGGGTGGCTTCGGCTCGGTCGGGGTCGGTTCGGACACTGTGGGTTCTGTTTGAGAATTCATGGCTTTAGAACCGGCATTGGCCGGGCTCGAGTCGTTTTCCAGTCTTGCCGGGGTTTCTTCTTTGCTTGGACGGACTGTATAGCGCTGGCGGCGGGACGGGTGGGGTATTCGAATCTTTTACTGTACAGTACTTCGCCGGTATGTGTTACAAATACTGTTCAATTATTTCAAGTGTTTTTTTTATGTATGTTAGTATAGTCATCATCATTTTATTTTTTTATACATATTGACGACAAAGGTTCAAGGACCTGATTCTTGTAAAATGAATGTGTGTGTGTGTGTCTTATAAACTGCCATACGCTAATAATAATATTAATATACTTCGCCTCTTTCGTGGGCGCGGGCCGCCGGTGCTGTATAGTGGAGTGAATATGAAACTGGCAACCAGCTGGTAGGCCTAGGCCCTTCGTGGGCTGGTGAGCCGCGGACAAACAAATATTAGAACCGTCTTGAATTATAACAAAATCATTATTTAAAATCTACTGATTATTTCAGTTTGTGAAATTGTGTGGATGAATAATAGTTTTCCCGATACTTATGCAATGTTAGAAATAAATTTGACCTTTCAATATAAACAGTTAACCATGGAACTTTCTCTGTGATGAAATATTAAACTTGAGTTGGACAAAATATTTGTTTAAGATTAAGCTATCAAAAGTTAAATATGCAAAGTTAATGTAGATTTCACAAGGAGCTTGGCAAATATGTTGTAGTTCCCAACAAATAGAGACTAGTAAGTGAATCAGCTTACTCAAGCTAACTCAGCATTACTATCTTGTTCTCTATCTTCCGCTTTCTCCAACACTATCAATCTATTCCTTGAGCGTCACTTTAGCTGTTTATTGGAGAAATGTAATTCGCGATTCACCAGATCTCTTATTGAAAATTCTGAATTCTCATAGATAAATAATTTCGCTATAACTTACTACAATATGAATGCAAAAACAAAAGTCAATTGCAAATTCAAATATCGTTTGAGAAATTGATAAAATATTTTAAATCGATAACCAAAACCGATTGAATATTAATTTTGTACACTGAATTCTGTCAAAATTATAATTTTAATTATCTTCCACCTCTCCACCTTGGTTAACAGTTACATTTGATTGAGACTTGGCAGAAAAAGTTGACATAAAAGTACATGAATAGGTCGGTTGAAAAACAGCATAACGCTAACATGAAGCATGATTCGCATATCAAGTCCCTTCATACCACTTGAATATGAAATTAGTGTCAACGGATATTAACGGAATCCAAAAGTGGAGCTTCTGTTCTTGTTGGGACCAAATATTATAAAGCTCTGAAATTTGTTTCTTATAGACTCAGTTATCTTCTTCAAAATATAAAAATAGCTTCTAATTGGAATATGTGATAAATAAATTATAATACACATGCAAAAATACGATACCGTACATAAATAATAACAAAAAAATATAATAAATGAATAAATATAAAAAAATTCTATAGATTTTCTTTATTTTCTATTAATTTTATGAAAGATTTTTTTCTAACATACATTTCAAATATTGTTTCATTTCAACTCAGAATTCCACACTCATTCATTCTATTCAATTGAATTAGGCCCAACTTACTGCTACTTCAATTTAAAAATTTCTTAATTTCTGAAGATTAGTTCAGTTTTTACCGGCAGGTCTATGGAACTTATTCATTTAAAAAGTAGTGGTACATTATTACACGTTAGAAAATGATTTTTTTCTCATGGTAAAGCCCACATGAGCCATCAGGCTTGGGCGTGGGTAATAAGAGGGATGATGATAAGATATGACGACTAATTTATTTATTTTTAGGAAGTCGGGACCAACGGCTCATCTTTGCTTCCGTATCTATGTGATTTTTTGAGGTCAAATAATTGATCCCCGGTGAAGAATCGAGCTCGGGTCCTCCGGTTGGTTATCAGACCTGCGCGTTATCTCCAACGAGCAATTTGCATTTCAATCGATTTGTCACTAGATTCACATTCAACAATTGGACATCGATGAACGAATAAATGAATATTGGATCATATGCTAGTGAAACATGTTTGTGTCCACTTTAGGAAAAGTCTAGGTGTTTTATTTACTAACATGTTCTGTATCAATTACATTTAATTTTTAAGATTTTTACAATAACAAGAACAATAGACTTCCAATTCAGAATAAAATTTTCTACTTAAAAATTACATTTTCTATGAATTCTATTCATTCAAAACTCAAGCTTATGATATCCAGTTATATCAGCCGTTATAAGTTACCAGTTGTATCACTGAGTTTTCAACCTTTTCCCTCAATATTGCAATAACCAGATTTGGTTTCGCCTCAGGAATGGAGGGAGAGCTCTATGATTTTTCCTCAATGAAACTCCTAGGCTTCAGTCTGGATCGAAAGCTGTCCTGGTGTGGGCACTTTCAGTTTGTCTGCAGTAGGTTGAAGAGGGTGCTATTCTTGCTTAGGATCCTGAGAAGATATATCCCGGAGGCCCATCTTAGCACGTGCTATTTTGCCTCATTTTCAGTATGATTATATATGGTTAAGATAAATCCTGCTAGTGCAGAAAAAGGCCATGCGGTTTCTGAGTGGAGCAGATTTTATACTGTAAAGTAGGCCTTTCTATGTGAAAGGAAGGATTCTCACTGTCTTGAATCTTTTCATTTACAGATTAGCTATAAGAGCATTTCGCAGTTAACATGCTGATTTAAACAGGGGTGATTTATACATTTATCATAACATAACTGATAACAGTTATACTTCAGTTACAGTTCACAAGTTCAGAAACAGTTCACAATAATAACAGAAGAAACAAGACAAGGCTGGAACTACCCTACTGTAGATTGGAGAGAACCCAGAGCAGCTTCATATACAGTACCAGCCTGTCAGAATTAAGAACAAGTGACCGGTTTTCGCCAGGAGTATATCAGAGATAGTTCTTCCTTTCCATCACTGCGGGAGTTTTTTAGTTTATTCAGCAGACTATGAGTAGCCTACATACTTCTCACTTTGGTATTTGAGTTCTACAGCTTACCGATGTTTGGTATGAATGCATGAATACTTTGAATAAACTTGAGGTCGTTGCCAAAGACTGGAGTCTCCAGATCGGCAGTGACAATTTAAAATTTCAAGCAAAGCAAGGTTTATCGTGTTGTAGAGGATGAGCAGCTGTGATGTTATGCTGATGAGCAGCATAAGAGGCCCCTCGTTTCACTCCTGAAGCAAATACAATGGTTTATTCAGCAGCCTGTCGGCTGTGTTAGTTCAGCGTACAGAACTCCACAAACCGCATGTCCTTCACCTCCCCTGGCAGAGCGTTGAACAGACGTATGGCCTGAGTAGGGAAGCAGTTATAGGTCCCTGCCAGTTTACACCGAGGTAGCTCCACTTTGGCCTCATGTCTTCATGCTTTCGGGTTGTAGCTTTTTACTTTTAAGCTTTTACTTACGTCGGTAATTTTTTCAAATTATTTTCTGACTTGCCAACTTGTGGACATGCCCATGCATGTCCTGTCATGAACAGGAGCATATTAGAATGTAGGCCCATTATTCTATTGACACAAGATACGCTATTAAATATTAATGGTTGCCCTCAAGATCTAAACTAGACTATTCCGTTAGACAACCGTCTTAGCACTAGTGTTTTTTTTTTGTAAGGCGAACTATGAAGTACATTTTTTAATTTAGACTACAGTTTTATTTTGCTGCTATTTCAACTATTCGCAACTGCTTATTGACAAGTAAGTCGATACATTGGTATCCATAGCCTAACCTATGCCTACTAGAAATTCGGGTAAGCGTAGGCTACCTATTATAGTATTATGAGATGTTGTATATCCTAGATTATTTATCAGCGTCTGCAGTAAAGCATCAACTTGAAATTTGTGAGTATTTGGAATTTTATAATAAACCGCGGATAACCGGGAATTTGATTACGATAACTTGTAAGTTAGCCTCAACTTAATATTATATAGGCATTGAGCTTATATTATAATGCCTAAAAATAAGTTAATGCAGCGCACTGTAGATGGATTTGATGAAATATCAATTATTGGAGGTGAATATTTACTTATACTCTCTTGATATGTACTTGTACTTATACTAGTCTTTGTATAAGTACGAGCTTGTACAATTGCCTGAACAAGTGAAGCCCGCGCTACCGTCCAGGAATACTGATTATGGGTTCTAGATCTCTACCAACAATCGGTACGAAGGTACCTGAGAGACTATGAGATCTTTTCCATTACCTTGGTGTCGGTCAAATAGGCTACAGGATTGAACTACCCTGAAACCGTTCAATACTGCTTAAATTGCATTGAAGATTGGACCGCTCCCTAATTAAACTATTATACCTGCCTGGTAAGTTATTTTAGTTATGATGAACTCAATAGTAGGAATTGAAAGTGATATAATGATGATATTATTACTTACTTGTACAAGTTTCAGGTTAGACAGCAAGTGTCACAACAAACTCATCCGCTTACGGTATGTGTTGGAGCTCCTCGAACTATGAATGTTATATTTCTGATTTCAAACACCGGATTTCTTTACAACACGGCAAGATTGGTGCTTTCTTGAAAGACATAATTGCAAACATAAACTATTTCATATATATAACGTAACAGAAATTCTCAATAAATAGACTCCACCTCATAACACTAACCCAACTATCAATACGTCCAACTCTAGTACTAAGTACGGTAGGCTGTTCGCTGTTGTAGATAGTGTTGAGGTTCTAGTTGCAGCCTGCAGGGGGGTGTATGCCACAAACTCCAAGGATCATTAGCGCCAAGACCAACCCGCCACACAGTTTCACAAACTCCAAGTTCAGAAACTCCAAAACAAGATCGGGGCACGAACAAGAAGGATACAGTATCATATACTCGTTTGGTACTGTATCAAGTACTGAAATGATACTAAATCATCAATTTAAAATATACTGTATCATCAATTTAAATGATACAGCCTTCTGCAAAGATACAATTCAGTATTTCAGTGATTTTCCCTAAGTATTCTCGTTAATATTATTGAGTAATAAACTAATTATAATCATGGATAGTTGACTATTAGGCGGTTAGAGAATAACTGTTATTAATTCTCAGCTCTCTCAGGACAGTTGGCGGGCTGTCTGGAGTGATGAATTTTATGAAAAGATAACTTTTGGTTCGTTAATTTTAATTAGGCTATCAGCCTATGTCCTTTAAAGAATTTCAAATTTATTTATTTTTGGGGAAGAAATTTATTTCTTCATGAATAATTTCACATAACTTACATCTATCTCAGTTTTTTTTGGGAAGCGGTTTGTCCCAGTGGTAGAGAGCGTCTAATCGGTGAGATTAGATAAGCGACGTGCCTCTACCACCACCGTTGTAATGGTGACCGGTTCCTCTGAATTCAATTTATGAGCCTCAAAAATCGCTTCCCGGTGGTTCGGAACCCACCTAAAGCAGTAGGTCCATTCATCTCTCATCATCATCCTTCCCATTACCCACGCACAGGCCCAAGAGCCCATGTGGGCATCACCCTCACAAAAAAAAAAAAAAAAAATTAAAAATCAGGCTTATGATGACTCAACTCTCACCAATTTTTCATATACGGCTATGTTATGGATGCTCCAACGCAATAAATATAATCATTGTGACTCATTTAAAATGTTCTGAGAGCCGAAACATTTCTGTGCATTTTGTAATATACTTTTAACTCTATGAAGGATACTTTTATTTATTTTGTTTTTGAAACTATTATGAGTTTCAATTCATTATATTTAAAATTAATTTATTCATTTAAATAATAGCAACATTATATTCTCCTATTTTCGAATTTTAATTTTAATCATTTCAATCAAAAATTGGTTGCTTATTGTCATTTCATCACGCATTTATCGTTCACAATTCAAATCTAACCAAGAATGAATTCATAAAGAATTTTTTTGGGTTATCAATTTCTTATTACATCACCAAATACTTACTTAAATTTATTTGTTTATTCTATAGACTAATAAATATATTTGAGAAACTTTCAAAAACCGACGTTTTTGAGTCGACTAAAAGAAAGAAAATAAATTTTTGGCCAACTTTGAATCTCTTTATAGGTTATTGAATTATAAATATTTTCATGAAACCTTATTGATTTAGAATTCCTTGTACGTGTTTCCTGTAATGGTTTGTGATAGAGATTAGCAGAAAAGATTGAAAATAGACAATTACCGTATGTCAAAAGATAATAAAAATATTCTCATTGCTTTTAATGGTGGGGAGACCCTTACAGGTAGTTCCACCTCACCAATGTGTACTTGGCCAAATACCGGTCACCCATCCAAGAGCAGTCCACAGTGTTCGTGACTTAACAATGTAGCTATGATTTGTAGCAAGTCAAATGTGAGAACGCACATGAGAAACTCTCCAATAAAACAGTTGATTGAGATATGATTCAAATGGACCGACTCCTACTCTACATGGTTGTCAGCTTCAAGACCATAGTCTTTTTTAAAGGTGGCTATGCTCTAGCTCGTGTGGAAGTGGATGAAAATTAATTTATTTGAGCCACAGTTAATTTTGCAAGCTGCTACAAATTCCTTGTACATACATGTTTTGTGTCAATAACTGAATATATACGGTAGTAATTTTTATGTTAATATTGAAATCTGAATTTTATGTTTGATTTATGTTTAGTTCATACGTCAGAGTTCGGAAAAAACAGCTGGGCTCGATTTTCAGTGCTGTAATTATCATCGTGATGATGACTAGTGCTGTAATAATCATCAAAATAATTATTCCCGCATTCAGAACAGCTGATCTTTGATTCTCCTGTAAACAGCAATTTTCCAAATGCAAATCTAGCTTGGAAAGTTGTGTATTACATACAAGTATGGCGAAAAGAATATGACCTAGATGTTTCAAATAAGAAAAGGATGCAAACTCAAAGTATAGTGAACTAGGCAGACATCAAAACAAAAATAATTTGGAAGCTGATAAATAAAGAACGCAAAGGAAAGAAACTTGGTAGCCTGAACAGGAAATTATCTGTTTAACATAAGATACCGTAAGAAAACAATTAGTGACCCATACCATGAAAGAAACATTCTGAATCAACCCTCAACTTCTACTCAACCCTCTACTTCTACTAAGAATAGAATAGCACTGAATTTACTTCACAAACTGTTGATGAAACCTCAACTTTCGACCATTTCAAGAATATATCAATAAGAATAGGCCTAACTTATATAATTATACAACCAAGGAACAAAAAGTTTCCTAACAAAACTTAAATCAAATAATAACTTGGCTGGGTTTGATGATATTTCAAGTAAAATAATAAAATAATGTGCGGATGAACTAACAGCACCACTCCTTCATATTTTAAATTTGTCAATTCAACAAGCTACATTTCCAAAAAGCATGGAAATAGCCAAAATATAACCCAAGTGCAAGGGAGGTGACAAAGCATGCCCAAAAATCTACTTTACTGACCAATAGCTAATTTGGCTACATCATCTAAATAGCATGTGTGCTGTGTGATCACATGATTTGTAGCCTACAGTAATGCTACACATCAAGCTTATCAAAAACTTCATGGAGTCCACAATCACAAGCATGGAATCTACTGTTGGAGCTTGGGAGGCTACTTGAGACATAGGGAGCAGGTTGTCCCCATGATTGGCATCACCTCTAAAGAAAAGGACATTATTTTTGGTGTTCCATATAGGGGTCTGTGCTATATGACACATCACTTCTCAATAAATGATCTCTATATCATCATGAATAATGAAGCCTGTTGTTTGCAGATGACACCACACTTGTTGACCAGGGAGAGGAACCATTCAAACAAGAGGTTAGCCTCAAGATCCAAAAGATCGAACAAGATCCATAACCTCAAAACATACCCCGTTATGAAGACTGTCAGCAGAGCACAACAGTTCCTCAACGTTTTGTTTTTAAAATGTTCAAAAGCTTGCCAGTAAATCTGTGGAATACATTTTTTTGTATCTCATTGGCTGATGAGACAGAGCTAACAAAGTCACATATAGTGGTCACTATCATTGTTAGCTTGTTTCAACTTCTTTTAATGTGATTATGCTTCAATATCTGGTTAATTAAATTATATTGTTCACTTTCATTATTATCTCTCTCGAGTGCTAATATCCTAGATATCGTTCTTTTCAATTCCAATTATTGTTACATCAATTACATCCTCTATCATTTTATTGGTAGACCACTGAGTAAAGGACTGGCAGATATATAGGTATTGATAAAATGACAACTATAATTCACAAATTAATTTTATTTACATGAGCCATTTGATTTATGAATACAAAGAGTAGAATCAAGACTGGGTTGGTTATCAGCTGCAAATTATTATAATTATTATTGAGACCTAGCTGAGTTGAGCTGGTAATTGGCACACTACAAGTGTTGAACTATATGCAAGCTCTTATCACAAATATTCGGCAATGTGATATTTATAGGAGAAACGTATTGATAAAAGTGCTTTTATGATTATATTAATTGAATCAAAGACTTTTGCATTAAATCAAACATTATTTCAGACTCATAGAACATATTATAATGATCTGAAATGTTGGACTAGTTATTTGGACTGATTCTTATTAAATATTGTGATGTAATTCAAATGGAAAAATAATTATTTATTCATGCAAACAAGTATGTATAATACACCTGAAAATATGAGCCCTGTATAAAAGGCCCAGGAATCAATAAATTTTCTCATTCCATCACTCAATCTGTCACTCATTCCTCTCAAAAGAATGTTTTCTCCGCCATCTTGAGAATACAAAAAAAAAACTTTGGAAGCTTTAGAAAATAAATGTGAACTAATCTCTGCCAAATATGAATAGAGACGCATCGTCCAGCATTGATAACTTTTAGTTTTTTTAGTTTATCTTGTTAAGAGAAAAACACAATAATTATTATGGTCAAGATTACAAGTAATTATATCAGAATTCACAGAATCTAGAGAATTACATCATCATTAATTGAAATTGAATCACAAGGTAGAAATCAAGGTACTAGCAAAAATTGAAAATGTAAATGTTTTCAAATTAATTTAATATTTTAATATTCTCACCAAGATTATTTTAACATAATAATCATTTTAACACATCTCATCAATGAGAGATTCTATTAAAAAAAACATGAACTTGTAAACTTCAGTTTAATGAAGAAGCCTCTATTATCATGGCCCTTGTTATGATTTTTGAAGCTCTAAAACTGTTGAACAATTCATTTAAACAGATTCTAGTAAGATATAAGTTTATTAGAACATAGGCCTAAATTTTTGGCATTTTCCTATTTTGTACTAAATTATTCTTTCAATCATCAGAATAAACTATTAGGCCATTGGTAAATCTAAATAATACAGCTAATTGTACAAGATAAGTTAGAAACAATTAGCTAAATAATTAACATAAAAAGTTACAGTACGGTATCGCTTTAATTGGAATAATAATAATTATTATTATAAACTTAAATTTAACGGGGTGAAATGTCATAAATTGGCAACAAGTGTTTTATGGATAGATATATTTGATAACTTTAGAAATATATTTTAATACAACAATGGACATCTTATACATCTACACAAAGTCACATAATTATTATATACACTCAACATGTTTAACATAATGTGTAATCACTTCTACTAATATAATTGTTCATTAAACATTTGACAGAATCAGAAATGCTTATAGACATGTAGGTACTTAGCATATGCATATGTACATATTTGGTAATTATGATGATGTTGAATATCAGCTGAAAATCATATCTTTTGTCCATAGGAAACATATATAGGCTACCTATTAGATTCAGTGTATATTTTAAATATAATTTGGTGACCTTATTAACTCCTTATTTGATTTGAATCAGGAGATGATATCGCGCTCCAGCCAATATTCTTTTATCATATCGGCTCCCTTTTCGGCAATCATGATAACAGGTGCATTGATGTTGCCACTGGTTATCTGAGGCATAATGGATGCATCGATCACTCGCAGACCCTGCACTCCATACAATCTTAATTGAGGATCAACTACTGCTTCAGGATCAGTGGATGGACCCATCTTGCATGTACCTGACATGTGGTAGATTGTCATTGTGTACTGCCTGATAAAACACTCCCAGTATTCATCAGTGAAAGGAGGCAAATGCTTGCACCCGGGAACTGTTTTCCTGTGGAAACGAGCTCCGAATCGTTTCATTGCCAACGTCTCACCAATGGCGAGACTAGCTTTCACCCCCTCTCTCAAAACCCTCAGGTCTTCAGGGTGTGTAAGGTAGTTATGGTACATGAGCGGGTAATGAAGGGCGTTACTACTTTTCAATTTAATCCTGCCGCGACTTTTTGGCCTGAGAATCATTGGGAAAACACCAAACACATCTTTATTTGAGAGATCCCCCAGGTAGTCATCATAGAACTCCTTAGTGATTCCATGCGCGTTGGCTGATGCAGTTCCTCCATCAGAGCTGGTGGTTGTCGAGGTCAACATGAACTCCATGTCAGGCCAGTCGTCGGATATATTTCCATATTTTGTAGTTATGAATCCAACTGTCTCTAGGCCGACGCTCGATGTGAGTGGACCGTCTCCACTGACAGCATACCGCAGTGCTGCGTTCAGGTTCACCACACGATTCATGACAAGACTCACTGGATAGTCCACTTGGAATACGATGCCGCCCACAGCGATATGATCCATCAAGTTCTCACCCACCCCGGGCGAATCGTAGATTACTGGAATGTTCAGTTCACTCAAATGTGCTGCCGGCCCAACACCTACACAACACATAAATCATCGTATCAACTTCTCGATAGTAAGAGAATATTGGTCATCCACATTTAAAATCAAATAATTCAATTAAGAGACACTGATAGACGCCTAAAAATAACATAAATTGAGAAAATTATATTTAATAAATCGACGAAGTTAACAAAAAATATAGTGTATCATGATTCTGCCTGAGAAACTAGATAAATTTCATTGAACAATCATAGATAGACCTACATAATATTAAATAAAATAATTTTTTGCTATTCCGACTATAAGCGAATCCACTGCAGCCAACTCATCAATGAAACCTTCGTTGCAAAGTGCCTAGGGGCCGCAGGTCTAAAGGGGCCGCAAACCGCAAAAATGAAAAAAGATTTTCCTCTTAAATTTGATGTGAATTTACCTGAATTTCACATTCCAGTAAGTTCACATCTGAACTTGGGGAAGAACTGATCCATTTTAAAGCGTTTGTGAAATAAGCTGAAGGTATTAAAGAAAACGCAGAACATCATTTACCTGCCTACTATTTAAAATTTATCAGGGAAAAACAACTGAGAACACTCTTTCCAAACATTGATACTGTAGCCTACTAAAAATCTTATTATGCATGATGTCTTCAAATGCATTGGGAGAACGGCCTTTCATTATTCTCAAACGTTTGAATAAGAATTACCTACGCAACTCAACCACTGACACCAGGCTGTTCAGCCTAGTTGGGTTTGCTGCAAATGCTGAACTGTTGAATGAACTTAATTTTGATAATATTGTAGACGAGTTCGCTGCATTAAAATCTAGAAAAGTTGATTATTAAGGAAATATAAAGCATAATACGATTCATGTAATCAATGTCACTAATATGATTTGATTTTTAATATTATAACGTGTACAAAGCCACTAACTTAGTTTTAATTGTAAGTCCCAACCTCTTTTATTTTGTGTATTATGTAATTCTGGTTTTTGGGTGGGGGGGAAACAAGTTAGCATTTGCCTAGGGGCCGTTAAGTTCATAATCCGCCACTGAGAATGATGATAATAATAATAGAACTATTGCATGCAGGCCTATTATGTACAATATACATCATCTATCCGTATTGAATTATATAATTATCTTATTCTAAAATTCAGTGCTTGATTTCTAAAAAAAGAGGTATGGGAGCGGTGAGTGAACTGGCTCACCGGAGAGTGTAAAATACCCCCCCCCCCCCCAGTGGGAGGGAGGTCCGGGGGCCCTCCACCGGGAAATTTTTTAAAATCACACTTGAATTGAAGCTGCTTGAGTGAAGGGTAGCGCTATGCTCCATCAAATTTCACAGACTGTGTCTAAGTTACTGTTACTGTTTGATGGAGCACAGCGCTACCTAAAAGTCAAAGAAAGAACTATCTCAAGATTCAAAACTCTATACACTGAACGTTTTTCATCAAATAAGCAAATGATAGTTTTAGAAAATGTAATTTGACCACACGTTTGTACGATCAAATGTCTTATTCAGCTAAGAACATAATTATTATCAATGGTGAATTACAAATAAATATCCGATATAATGACCTGACAGTCTGACACATCTCCGACGCTTGTACCTCTCGCTTCCTTTATTAGGAACGAGTAGTAACCTATATTTTATAATGACTTCTGTGATCTTCTACCAATATTTGAATCAGAATCTAAATCTCAATCATTTTTTTGGAGACTAATAATCGCCGTTGCCTAATTACGCGATAGACCTCTTGTCCATCATAAATACCGGGTGCGGCAGTAAAGATGAACGATTTTAAAAATATCATGGATTTGTTAGTTTCCATTCAAAAACAAAGTTATTGGTGTCAAAATGCTCGAATGGGAATACCATTAGAGAAAATCGAGAATGGAAAATCACATCAGGCATATGGTGGCCGAAATCGTTGATACAGTGCGTCCTTGCATTCTCGCCCTTTTTGTAGACTCTTCAATAGTAGGGTTACTTGTTTATTTCCGTGAAGAAAGCAGCAGAATCAAATATTTCGTTATCTAGGGTATCTAAGGATATCATAACAACTTGATGCTAGGGCTGAAACATCATTTCCATCAACAAGAAATAATTTTTCAATTTTTAAAACATCGCTCTCTCAACTTGGGCGACTTCGTCCTTAATTTGGTTCAGAGTTCGGGGCTTGTTAACGTATAGGATGTTGTTTTGAGAAGGAACAGCCCTACTCGATGAATGTTGATGGATTTCGATGAATGGTGTTGAAATTTAAGCTTTACGACGGTAACTGACTCATTATTTAGAAAAAAAAAACAATAGCAAAACGCTTTTTCCATCGTCCAACGCTCCATGGTGACTACTGGAACTAGAATACAAAAAATGGTAAGATTACACGAGTCTAACTCCACCACCCTCACCACTCTCGGCGACGGAGGAAATGAGTAATGCCCTTCTCAAGAACGTCCATCTTCTCTGCCGCACCCTGTATAATAAAGTTGATATTATTGAGCCATGTCATACATCACTACGCCACTTGGGTGGCACGGCTGGGTTTCCACATAACATTTTTATACCTCGCGTTTTGATGCGATGAATTCTACAGTGTAGCCTACTGTTCGCGCACGCTGAGAAGATACACCGGCTCAATACAACATTATTGGAACGGCGTATCTTCCCAGCATGAGCAAACTATACATGTACGTGAGTCATTTATATTTTAGAACTTATTCTAAATAATTTCCAGTTGAAACCAGCAGCATTAAAGTAGAAGTGGGAAAATGCTTTTCAAAAACAATAAATACCTCAGAATGGAGAGGAACGTAAGTTTGCAGATTTTTCTTTTGAAAACTCTTTTGTTTATCATCCCTAAATGAGAATAGTACATCATATTAAAAATTTAATGTGTAAAAGGATTCCTATGTAATTATTCAATATAGTTTACAACAGATTATTGATATAACCAAAGAGGATTCTAGGATTTATAGAGAGTTCTATAGCCTACTATACTTCTATTATTCTATGATAAAACTGAAAAAATGTTATTCATGCGATTACTTTCAGGTACAGCGTTACTCTAACTTTCTTCTTTATTGAAAAAAAAGAAGCATAACTTGTTAACCACTTCATACTGTTCAAATTGGAAGCTTCATTCGCATACTTGCTTCTTCTACATTGAGATCTATTTGAAAGATCAATGAATACTCAAAAAAATTTCGTTTTATTTTGTAGGTTGAGATTATTTTCAGTTTCATTTAATATCTACTATGTTGTCTTAATCTGCTTTATACTTTATAAATTGTTTGAAACTACCTATTGAACTAATACTTCTCTTATGCAGAAGGCCTACTGTACTAAATTTTTTACATACTCTTCATATTACATGCTTGTACTGTACTTTTTATTGCTGTCGATCTGTTCTTTATATTGCTGTATTGTATATTATTATTTTAAATAGTTGCTTATAATTTAACTGTAGTCTTCCATGTAGCCTGTCAAAGATGTAACACTACATGTCGAGTTTCATTAATTTATTTTCGTAACAAGACATGTTGCTCATTTGTGAAAGAGGCCCCTGGCCGGGCACGAATCTGCTTTGGCATTGAAGAAGGTGAGACTATGTCACACAGACGCATCCAGACATTTTGTATAGTCTTTCCAAGCAAAGAACACATTCTGGCAAGATTGGAAAGACTCCAGTACAGTCAATATTGGTTCGAAACAGGAAAAAAATCTGATCGACAATTTGAGGCCAAATTTACTATTTTTGAACCAATATTAACCGAGCTAGAGTCATTTTCCCATCTTGACAGAATGTCTTTTTTGCTTGGACAGACTCTATTTGCGCAGTGCATTTTTGTGTTATGACCTGATGTGTCCGGTCGGGTGTGACGCAATGATTTTTTTCAATCTAATGAACCCACCTGAAACCATAAGCAACTGCGGTGAACCAATGGCACCTGCCGATAATATAACTTCTCGTTTGGCAAGAACGGTTTTCTTGACGCCGTTCTTGATGAACTCGACACCGTAAGCTCGTTTGGTCTCGGCGTCGATTAGGATTTTGGTGACATGTGACCATAGTGACACATGCAGGTTCTGTCTGAGCCTCACAGGTCGCAGAAATGCTTTTGCTGTACTGCACCGGTAGCCCCGGCGCATTGTAAACTGGTAAAACGAGAATCCTGTTTGATTTTCACCGTTTACATCAGTTATGGGGTAACCCATTTCTTCACCTGCCTGGAGGAACGCCACACCTGCAAAATTAATTTTTGTTATTGAAGTTATTAGTGCATTATAGAACTTAAAAAGTGCCTAAATATATATCCACTGAATCCAGTATAAAACGGAAATTGAGCTACAAGAAAATTATTTGAATAGAGTATACTACAGACTACAATATACCTATTTTATGAGTTCTTCATCATTCATAATAGAATTATTTACTGCATTAGTTACCGCAGCTGTAATTATATTTTGTCACAAATAAGAAATCAAGAGTGAGAGTAAGAAAGAGTGAGTTCAGTTGGTATCAGCTGTGCTCTTAGTGAGTAGTTTAGTGATTTTTTGGCTTGAAATCTTTTAAATTTGTGCAATATTTTTCTAATTTTCAATATTGTTTTTTTTGGTGCATGATATTTATTTAATTCCGGCCATCAACATTCCAAATTCAAAATTTCAGTGTTATTCCTGGATTGAAAATTATGTGTTTACTCAGTGATATTATATCATATAACCTCATTTTGGAGAATATTGACTTTATTATAAAATTTTTGGGAGAGGAATAGCACAGGCTATGCCTATTTTTCCCTCCCAATTAAAATAGTTGTATCGATGTATGAATAAAGAATAAAGAATTGAAAATTTGATTTCAATAAAATATGAATAATTCTTGTGAGTTCTCACGTAGGTACTTCATAATTTTTTGAATTATTTAGCATATGGCAAATATTCCATTTCTGTACGTTCAACCTTATTAAACTAAACATAAAATGTCTAAATCTATTTATTTGTACAAATATGTGAATTTAATCAGACATTCGGTAAGCGAGTCTCTTGTGTTTATTCGATAGATGGTATGTATGAACAAAGACTTTCAATATTAATTGGCAAATTTATAATTTTTAAATTTATACTTTTAATTTAATTTGGAATTTTAGTAGATACCCGGAAATTATTGTAAAAGTTGAATTCTTCTTTGTATTTTTCCCATATTTTGGTTGATAAATTAATCACCTCCCTATTACTCATGAACAAGTTGAAGTGAGTATCACTATAATTTCATTATATGCTTTTGATGTTGATTTAGTTTCAGTAGCCTTACTTATTCGATTAATTTATTCCATAAACTGATTGAAAAATGAAAACGGGATTTTGAGAAATATTTGCAATCCATTTGAAGATTCACATAACTGATCCCAACAAAACATCATGTTGTTTGATTGTAGAAAAGTTGTATGCTGATGAACATGAATATGATTTTGATTATCAAAGCCAGTAGCCTCTCATGAGTCAAAACGTTCTTGTTGATTATGACTATTATAAGTAGTTACGTTTTGATTTTCTATTGGATTAAGCTGACTTCTAAAGATCATTGTGAAACATACATAGTCACATCTCACGTCTGAAAAGTCGAGATCAATTTGAATGAAAAAGGTAGGTCTGATTGATAGGGAAACAAACTCTCGACTGTCTTGTTTCTCTATCAGGGCGATTGTTGACTTAATATCATTGTTGACACGACACATTGCTAGTGAATTATTTACAATGTGAGTAGAAATGGTAGATTTATTCTTGAATTCATTATTTGCCATCAATAAATTTCCACTTCATATCATGATCTATTATTATGAAGAATTTGATTCCATACATGGCAATATATGCACGTATATTATGTATTGGAGACTATTAAACTGCTGAATCATGCAACACCTGTCATAATGATTATTAGTATTTGCTCTTGTAGCGTTTGAAGAGGACAATAGCCTCTAGAAAAATAATATAATCAGAAAGTGGACTTATCTGTGCACAATAAATCATCATCAACAATTTTTAAATTGAAATTTATTCATCAAGATTGGATTGAAACTTGTTAAATACGAACAAAACTACTCTTTGGATTAATGCAGAATTTCAAAATCAATGTTTACAGGAGCTTATCATGAATAATCTCATTTTCTGACAGGTTGAATCTTGATTTCGTATGAAAATTTTGATCCTGGCTGGATAAGATTATTAGATAACAAAAATGTAATATAATATGAAATGTTCTTATGATTATGCATGTATTCAATTCGATTTAATTATTTTATTGATTATTATCTTACCTAGAGGAGTCATCCAAGGAGCATCCATGACAGTCAGATAACCTCCTGTGCCATGATACCTGGTGTTCCTGGCCAGATAAGGGTTGGTCTGGTCCTGAGATTTCTTGAAGTAGGGAAGAATATCCTCATAGCCCCAGCCTTCATTACCCAACGCAGCCCAGTAGTCGTAATCTCTCCGGTTGCCTCTTATGTAGAGCATGGTGTTGAGAACTGAAGATCCTCCGATCACTTTCCCCCTAGTCCAACAGCAGCGTTTGTCCTTCATAGCTTGACATGCTGTGTCAGATGGCTGGGTTCTATCAACAATAGAGTGATTAATTATAAATACAGAGTGTTCCAGGAGGAATGTAGTTGAAAAAAATTTATCTTGAGAGACAAGTCTAAATCATACATGTATTCTGACCAACATAATATTCAAAGAGAAGCTCCATTCAAGAATAAAAAAGGAAGACCAAGGATAAGGTGAAGGGATGAATTGAGAGATGATCTCCAAAGAATGGGATTTAGAGGGTAGAGAGGAATGTTTGAAGACCGGGAAACGTGGAGGGTTGCAGTGGAGGTGGCTAGAGCCCATATTGCGCTGTAGTGCTGAATAAAATTCAGACTATTCTGAACAAGTGCATCCTTTCTAATTTAATTTGATTATAACTAGAACTCATTAAATTTAATTTTGTTGAATTCACTTATTTAATCTTACATCACTTCACCGAAGAATCACAACGTCTATGGTGTTTTTACCATAATGGAGTTTCACAAGATCAACAAACTACAAATAAGTTAATTAGTTTTTTGTTAGGTCGATTGATTCGTTAATTTGTTTCCAGTTGATAACATAAATATACAGAATGTTTCAGGAGGAATGTGCTACTTCTCATACTGATTCCATTTACACAAAGTATAGTAAAAAGTTCAATTAGACCAACCCCCAGAAATTCCTTGTTACTGACAAAACAACGACGGATAATTTACTTCAATTAAAATATAAACACTAGGCTATTTTTACATTTTCAAATGTAAATGAACAAAATTGTACTGAGATCTACAATCTACATATTATTTATTTAGGACTTTGATAAGTACAGAGTAGCGCTAAGAGAAAAGGAATATCATTAGTGTCTTTGTGGATTAATTCCTAGGGAAAATTAAAACAAATGAAGAGTTTATGGTGAATGTTTTTAACAAAAATACGGTATATTTTTTACCTGTATTTCCAATCGAATTTGCTCTTGTGGAGGTAGAGAGACAGAACAGGCACATCAGTAAGTTCAGTTTCTTGTCCTCCCGCCTCCAGTAAGAGAGTAGTCCATTGAGGAACCTCCGTCAGTCTATTAGCCATCACACAACCAGCCGATCCACCACCAACCACTATAAAGTCATACTCTTCCCTGATATTGTTCGTATTGAGCGGTTGATTTTCAGGATCATAAATGTCATAGTTATAGTAGGCAAGAGCTGCCAGAAATGTGGGCAGAAACCACAACTTAGAAATTCCCACCAATCCTGATGCAGCTTTCAAGGCTCCCACAACAATTGTCCCCACGTCGACCATTTTTACAATAATTGAAAACTTTTTGGTGTAAAATGGCTGGAAATTCTAACTTGGTAATCACTTAACATGAATGACTTAGTTTCTTTAATATGACCGCAAATTTAAATGAATTGTATTAAGTTGAGCGGTGTTTATTTGTTACAAACAAATTTTCAACATAGAACAAGACTCACAAATATTAATCCTATCGAAGCGTATTCAACAAAATATTATTTATCAGTCCAGATTGTCTTTCAACTTCATAAATTTTAAATCACTAGGAATATTTTTAAACACATTCACTACTAACACGATAACGTCTTTCAGAGTTTGGTTTCAAATATTTATTCAAGTAACACCGTCTACAAAATTAGCAGTAATTATTATTTTTTTTCTCGAAATGTCACAATTTGTGACAACCCACCATCTTGTCACATAATAGTTGAACTAGTGTCACATTGTTCATTTCATCTACCAGTTTTGGAATGATGTATTACAGATAAACTACTTTTATGAATGTCTTTATACCACAATTGAACGCTAATTGAAAGTCTTTGAGTATTTATGTAATCAAAAAGCTTTGAACCCATATCTATTAGTCAATATAAGATTTTTTCAAATACTTAGTGCTCTTTGGTTAGTGTTACATCTTTTTAGTATTCTCACGCTCTGACATTTTTCTGTCTTCAATTCATTTTCCACTCAAAACTACAGATGGATCTCTACTTTCGAAAATCACATGCGAACTGATCATGAATTTTAGACCACTGCTGTAATTGATACTAGTAGATATTTTTCCTCTCAGATCGACGTTTGTAGTTGTGCCCTGCAACAAAGAAAAAGAAGAAAATTATGATTATTGAATGAGCACAATACACTCTCAATAATATACAGTTAAAAGAAGGAACTGAAAAGAAATCCTCAAAAATATACAGTTATGATTAGGAACTGAAAAGAAATTGATTCCAATATAAATTCGTATTTTGGTATAGAAGATTCATACCTTTCATATACGTTGAACCGTACCAAGATTTTTTCAGTTGACCTATTGCACCTCCTAATGAACATTTATGCATTTATAACGTTTATGGTATGAGCTAAACTAAAATGGTCGGATACTAATTCATAATATAGTCAGAAACCAAGAATGATATTCTGCTTGTTGCCTTGTGATATTGTGCTATGAGTTATATTGAAATGCGGGAATGGATTGATTATTATTTATAGAGGTAACAAAATATTATTAATTTTTAAAAAATCAGGGTTATTTGTTTTGCATTCAAGTTCATGATTTTGATGAAATAGAATTCAGTATTTATTGAGGTGGAATTTCTAATGAAGTTCTATGTGTTATAATGTTCTCTTTATTATTGGAATTTAAATATTTTGCAAAACTACAGCAGTAACTTCACAAATTGACATTTTCTTCTCATCCCAAAGCAGTGGAATTATATATATGAATTGAGAGTTTCAATGGTAATTTACGAGTATAATTATCCTTACACTCTTCAAGATATATAGTATTACAAGAAGATCAAGTATAACTCTCTAAGATTAATATATTTCAACTTCCTAGTCAGTGTAACAAGTCTCTTTATAATAACATCTTCATTAGGCTTCACTACACTAAAAAAGTATAAAATTTATATATATATATATATATTTTTTTTCAAATAATATACATGGATTTGTGTTTGAATGATGTTAACGATGACTTTCATTGCTTTGGATTACTCAATAAATTAAACTAACGATTTCATGAGATAAATTAAGTGCATGATATCATTCGCAATTATTCAGTTTGGAGTTTCCACAGCTATAAAAATCGTGAATGTGGGTTGCCTAATGCTAATGAACCCATAAGCTATTTTTTCGCAACAAAATTCATGAAAGTCATGATTCTGATGCTTTTACATGGATTTGGAAGATGATATAAGAAACAGAAGTTCATTCCTTAATTAGAATGCTAAAAAGAAAGAAACTATGCATAATCGAAGTATAGGCATGTGGAAGCTACATCAAGCATATCTTCAGCAGTATGTATTAAAGCTTCATGAAGATTTTAAATTTCTACAAATTACTGGAAAAATCAACTCCTGTTTTTATCAAATTATGTTTTTTCAAACTCCAGCGGATTTATAAGGAAACTCTACTTAGGAAACTATAAGGAAACTTCATGTGATTTAATTTTTTTGTTTGTGAACTGTGTATTGAATGGAAATAAAATTTGATTTGAATTCCTGATGACAAACTCACACTCAATATGGTATCATCACAGACAAAATAAATAATTTTTCTAACAAATTTCAGAACGAATCTAGTTCTGCTGGGTCGTTCCTATACTCTCATTAATTGGCTCAATATTCATGTTCACTTTGTTATTGGGGCTACTAATATTATAATAAATCAATGATTAATTAAATTACCCTTTGAGTTGTGAAATTGATACTGTGGTAGTTATCCATAATAAATTAAAAGACAAGATGTTGTCAAACCACTGATTTAAATCAGATAAATCAGTGGTTTGATAACATCTTGTCTTTTCATTAACTAAATTACCCTTCAAAATAAGTTTGTTTTTACTCACAACTAGTTTTGAACTTTGAAGTCATTTTCAATTGAAATAAGACAAAAAAACAACGTTAAGTGAATATAACTACAACTGAAATAATTTTTTATTTATACTCAATAGGTACTCAATATTAATGTCCATTATACAATTCATTTCAATAAATCCAAATGTAGTGTTAGTGTTTTTAGTTGTTGTTGTACCTGCACCTCCTATCATCAGTTCTCCTAACATTGAATTGGGGGTAACACAGCTCAGTAAACATCTTAAAAATATAGCAGCAGGAAATAAAATCGGACTTTTCAAATGAGGTTGAACAATAAAGAAGACAAATCACAAGAAATATACATGATTTGTGTATTGCAATACTGGTTGTGATTTATAGGTGTAAAGCAGCAAAGGTGAAATATGCTAGTATAATGACTGGTCAGTATTTATATAAGTATCAATCATTAAACCCTCGAATGAATAAATATAAATATGAATACGACGCTGGATATAGGAATGGATATGGATGAGCTAATAGAATAACAGGACATGCTACAGAACTCAATGACGAAAACTTTTACAACTTGTTCTGTTGGAATTTCAATCAACTCTCCAACAAGTTTGGGTTCCTTAGATAGAAAATCACCAGTCTTGAATAATTTGTTACGAAATATTATACGTGATATCTACTACATTCAATTGATTTCTCCTATGCTATATAATTACAAACTTTGTTTTTAGAAAATACTATTTTTCATGTGAAGGAATTGAGAGGTTGATACCAGATTTTTGAAAAGTATTACTCGTATTACCAACTTTTTCCTATGCATATCAATGGCAGGTATGTATCAAATTCAAAATTATTTGCTGATTCGAAATATTTTAATCCTGTTGGTGAAATAAAGTGTCATAATAAGTACTTAATATCTCAATATCTTACTGAAGAATTAGTTGATAAGCCCAATACACTATAAATTAATACAGGACTCACATAAAAATAGAATAATGGTCAATTTCATACTCCAAGTAGAGGTGGAGTAGACTACCATTACATGGTGAGAGAAACATTACACTGGAGTGTTTAAACGCGATGATTATTGTTCTTATTCAGATTGAACTCGAATATGCATAATTATGCTGGTTGATGTATGAATTTACTGGGTATAACTATGATGGATTTCGACTACCTCTAAGCTCTCAAGGTATTAAGGGTTAGAGTGGAGACTACTACTTTTCAAGTCTTGAAGTATTAAGGGTTGAATAAGCGGTTCAGATAAAGATTAGAAATTCATTTTTCCAAGTTGAAGATATCAATTAATCAGAATCTGTTATGATAATAATAATATTCGTGTAACCTGGCTGACTCAGGTCTGGTGTCAGAGTTTTCAGGTCGCTCCTGATCAATTCCAGGGCCTCTGACATGACTTAAATAATTGAATACGACTGTTTTTAGGCAGCCGGGACCGACGGCTTAACGTGTCCATCCAAAACACGGGAAGTGGCCTGAGAAAATTTTCTGGTCTGACCTGGGATTGAACTCAGGACATTTGGGTTGCAACGCCACCCCCATCTGTTATGATATAAACAAATTTCAAGTAGACTGAAGTGCTCAACCTCAACCCTTAACAAGTTCATAGCCAGATATTCCACCAACTAATTGTACGGAGTTATGCAGAAAGGAACCAACCCACAATCAACTACTTTTGAGACATCGCGTACCAAAGTTGAAACTGCAATAATACCTCCCATCCTATTATCCAGTAAGATATTCTGATTTTGGGACCATATATGTGCTCTTAATATCATAAACTAGATATTTATACATGTCAAAATCATTAATTTCCCATTTTATGGCATTTATGTGGGTTGGTTCCTTTCTGCAAAAAACATATCCTACTTTATGTGTTATGCAGAAAGGAACCAACCCACATAATTGCCATAGGAACCAGACTAAAATTTCAGTTTTTTCAGAGATAAAGAATCATATGAGGCAAATTTTCTACTCTACAGAAAAGTGTTCTTCCAAAATTCCAACATAAGAGTAATAAACTAAAAGCGCAATATCAAAAGCCCTTGGCGGATGGTCTGATACTATGGTCCATCAAGTGAGTGCTAAAATACCCCGTTTAATTCATTAAATATGAAAATAATTCATCTGGAGAAATTATATGGAGTTGATTTTCCGCCATCGATAACATTAGCATGTTGACAAGTGATGAAAATAATAAATAAAATACGGTAATAAAATTTCCCATTTCATAGCAATTAAGTGGGTTGGTTCCTTTCTGCATAACACATATAGTAGGTTATTTGTTTTGCAGAAAGGAACCAACCCATATAATCGCAATTAGAGTTTTTTCCAGTGATTTTTTCATTTTTCACAACATAAATAAGAGTTTTATCAACCCAAATATTGAAAAATCCAATTTTTTCATTTTTGTGGGTTGGTTCCTTTCTGCATAACTACGTCCAATTTAAACATGAATATTGTGACTCGGAAATTAATTTTCAAAATTGATGATTACATTAGTCTTAAGTTCGATGAAGAAAGAATTTCCAATTGTATTGGTGATTATATCAATCAAATAGGGCAATGTCATCATTATCTCTCATCATTATCATCATCATCACCTCTTCCATAATCCATACTCATGAGGGCATCATCCTTTCTCTCCCCCCCTTTAATATTCTTCTTAATTATTTTTTATTATATTCACATTAAATAAATTTATTACTTTCAATTCTCTATCACCCTTCTCTATCTTTCAATAGTCATCTCTAGCCTTAATACTTCTCCTCTACAAATGACTGCGGAATTACTGACTGCCAGATGATGGATCCAGATAATTCAATCCTATCAACAACTTACTCTGCTCCGGCATTTCGTTCTTATTTCCTCAGTAATGGAAGCGCGCATCAAATACCAATTATTCATTGGTGTTGATATAAACTCTCGATATTTTTTCCGTGCACGAAGTCATCATCACAGGTGAAAGCCGTACGATGGGTCGTTTGACCTATTATATAATTTGTTTACATCGTAAGCTATCGGCCAGTGTAGTGGACGATTTGATATCGTTGTTCACAAATACACAGATATATAAATAAAAACCTGAATAAGAGCGACAGAGTTCTTAGTAGCCTGAGTAACATCGTTTCAACACTCATCACACGGCATTTCAATTTCGACTGAATTTTCATACTGGTCTACTTGTTCAATTTAAGGACCTACAAGTTTTTCGGTGCTAGTTGTGCTGATTTGTTCGAAAGCGAGAAATTACGAAACCACCAAATAACACTTAATCATTTGGTAAATGATGATTGTATTCTGACAACACGAATACTTCTACTTTTTTCATAACAGTTTCTAATTAACTATTCTTCTTTCACTTCTGATTAGTGTGTTAACTAAGCCTTCATGTACGTTCGCTTACTCACATGTAATACAGATTATTCGCGTGGTAAAAGCTAGTTTCTTCAGTGAAACGTAGACGTATGTGCAGGCCTATGCAATTCTTGTTATACTGTAATGCGAGAAGTGGAGTGTTCGTGGTAGAATATCAGGTTACGCCCGCTGGTGTTTGCGCATGGATTGGTGACCGTGACAGCTCCCGTAACTGTGTCTCATATCAGAAATCTGGTGGTCTAGATAGCACTACAGAGGAGGGAAAATGACCATAATTTACTTCATCTGTGATAGCACCATTGAAAATTAGTAATTTATTGTTTGGAGTGGATGGTGTCCGAGAACACTAGAATATACTATGAGTATATACTATACTACTTCGGTATATACTATAGTATATACACAATGAGTATTATGTAATGAAATTATTATTCAACTTCATAATGAATTGAATACAATTCATCTATGGAAAATATTTTTTAGAAAATCGCTAATGGCATTATTTTATATAAAAAAGAACACTCATCTAAGATTTAATACTCATAACATAGAACACCATAAGAACATTATTTACTATTACTATTACTAAGCGAATTTCAAAGAGGTATACAATTGACTGTCAGATAAATATAGACACTTCTACGCTGTAACGGCAGAAGGGGAGAAGAAAAGGATGAAGAAGATAAATATAGAGTTGTCTGTGATTTAATCCATCATCAACTATCTATTCCACTCAGTTTCTGTTGAAATAATGCAAATACCTATTCTCTGCTATCTTCCGTTATAAATATGATTTGCTGTCGATGATGAATTTAACTATAGTTCATAATCTGCAGGACTCATCTAAATTTACTAATTTTTTAAAGCTGTACTTTTTTATAATAACACTAGATTTGTGCTAGAATATGCATTGTAACATGAGTAGCGCACAATCTCTATCAATTCACAATACAGAATATGTATTTCTATCAAATGAAGCAATATTAATTTAATCAGGATTTATGCGATCATTTCTCCGCAATTAATTTCAAGATGCTTCAGTTTTAGTATTTCAAAATAAATTGTATACCTCTTTTCAATTAAATTCCAATGCAAACATGACTTCGTCAACATCTTCAAGAAACTATTGCAGGGAAACATTCCACACTATTGAATAAATTTCTGCGCATTTCTCTAAGCTTTGTTCACTAAGTATTTCAACTGATTCTGTGGAAAAGTAGCTTTACTCACTTCGATTTGTAACGAAACTTTTTTATTTATTTAGTTATTAGTTAATTATCTCTTCAAATTTTAGAATAATTTCTGTCAATCTTTTCACAATTTCCAACTGGCAGAAATTATTTAAATAAAAAAAAAACGAATTAACCAAACTATCAAATTCAATAAGCCATCAACTCTTATCTCATCAAATACTAAGTCTGACAAAAGGGTTATTCGTAATTGAAACTACGGAAGTAAAAATCTAATTTCCAAATTATATTATAAAAAATATCAAAAATTGACAAAACAGAATTATCAAAAAATGACAAGAATGTATAGAAGCCATATGATGCAGATGCAATAAAACAATAAATGGACATTTTCAAATACCTCGATTTTCGTAGAAGTGGGGGCCCCAACACTTGAAACAAACAAATAATTATTATCTAAGTGATATAGACTGGCTCATTTCAAGCTCGTGAGAGATTCTCCGACTTCGTTTACGTAATTTTTAAACCGAGTTTAAAAGCAGGAATAGATATTCTACTGCATTTTACTCACTTCTCCTATACTTACTTGACTTCTCCTTTACTTACATTTATGTAAAGAAGGACCGATATGAGAATGGAATAGAGAACCTTATTTCAATCTAGAGTGAGAGATTCCTTAACTTCGTTTACTCAGCTTTGCAACTGACTCTTCAAATGAGAAATTCTTTTCACTTTACTCAGTAAATGAGTGATATCAGAGTAATACTAGCTGATTTCAAACTCGGTAGATATTCTCAAACTTCTATCACGAATTTCTTTTAACCTTTATTTTTCAATGCTACCGGCTAGTATTATATAAAAGCGAAATGGCACTGATTCATTCACTGACTGATTCATCAGGTCTGATAACCGGTCCGGGTTCGATCATTGATCGGCGAACAGATTTTGAACATAGCACAATCACGAAGATACGGTAACCCCGTCTTTCGAAGGAGACGATAAGCCGTCGTTATACCGACTTCCTGAAAATAAGTCGTCATCTCTCATCATCATCATCATCATCACCATCATCATCATCATCATCATCATCATCATCATCATCATCATCATCACCACCCTCTCATTACCAACCCACAAGACTAGGAACCCATGAGGGCATCATCCTTAGGAATAATAGGAATAGCTGATACGCTGATATCTCCTTATTCTTATACTTTTATTAGTATTTCCTTTTTCTTAGGGCTAATAATCAATGTTGTCTATATTCTCTATGTAAATCGCAGTACCCTTTTAATAAAATCATTTTAAAAAGGTAGGGTACTGAGGTTTATATATCAAACAGAGAATACTTTTATAAGATATTTTTCTGGTTCACGCTGATATTCTCTTTATTTTACGCTGATACTTACTCTACCCTAGTGAATGAGTGATACTGGCTCATTTCAAGATCATGAGGGATTCTCAAACTTCGTTAACGTAGCTTTCCAACTGACTCTTCCAATGAGGAATAGCTGTTAATAGAAGATACCCTCCTTACTTTACTCTAGTAAAGGAGTGATATAAAAACGCTTATTTGAAGCTCGCAACGTGTTTCTAGGAAATTCCACTGGCTGTTACGTATCATTGCTGGGTTCAATATAGTCGTCCTACCTCGTGACTAGTTCATGACTCCAAACTCACTGCTGTCCTACTATTGTAGTCTGCTCAAGCAAAGAAGACGTTCTGGCAAGATGGAAAAATGACTCCAGCTCGATCGATATCGGTTCACAAATTATACATTTGGTCTCAAATTGTAGATCAGAATGTTTCCTACAATTTGAGACCAAATTCATTATTTTTAACCAATATTGACCGAGCTGGTGTCATTTTCCCATCTTGCAAGAATGTCTTCTCTGCTTGGACAGACTATACTGTCCTCAATTCTTCGGCAACAATCACCTTTGAGCTCGCACGCGCAATGAATAAGATACTGGTGAATCTTTTTGCGTGTTGATGTTGATAACAATTTGCATTCTTTCTTCCTCATTGTTTGAGTTCATTTCTTCTCCCCAGTTAGTTTCGACGATGATGCAAACAATTAAAATTGAGGCTTGATTTTGAAGTTGGACCGCCGTTTCGTAATATAATTTCTGACAAAAGGATGAATCGCATAATTTGATGATACTATTGAACAAAAGAAAGTCTTCATAAGTTTTTTGTGTGATCATCTATATGTGTCTTTTTGTGTACTCTTTGATGATTGATTATTATTTTAACCTGTATACTGATGTTAGTAAATGCAATCGGCCAGGAATTTTCGACGTGATAACACTCCATTTGGAACCCGTCGAATTAAATTAAATGATTGATTGAAAACTTCCTCTTCTATTCGAATACTCCCATGAATGCTTCCAATGTTTCATTCATTATCATCATACATTTCAGCATTTTTATTAACCACTAATATCTTTTAACTGATCTCGATGCCTCAAATCCAATTTCATTCAATCAATCCATTGATGCTTTTCCTTTTGTGCAACATAAGGGAAAAGCACCAGTAGTGGCTACTTGAATGTTTTTTTCTTCAAAATACGGACTTGATGCCTTCAAATGGGTTCCAAACCTGCTAGAGACTTAGCTCATACTATTTAGCAGTTAAGTAGTTCAAGTAGGAGCTCGCGGAGTATCATCAGAGATTTTTGAGAGAAATTTATTGTCGCCACTTCACTCAAATACTTAGTTTCAGTAAGAAGTTCAGTTTTTTATTAGACGTTTCAGTAAGAAGGCATGTATACAAATTGTTTTATTTTGACTAGAAAGTCTGTAAATTTCGCAATTACTGGTGCTATAATAATTCCCTAAAATGTCTAGATGTTGTTAAGAAGGTTTCTAGCCAAATACAGCTGATATTTTGGCGTGAAAGTAGACTGGCCACTACTAGAGCAAGAAACCATGAATAATCTAGTAGTGGCCACCCGATAGATATTTTTGTAGAAATTGTAGATATCGTTGTAAAAGTTTATGTAAATTAAATTTATGTTCTTCCAACTGTTTCAAATAGGTTACAGAGAAAAAATAACTTTAAAACGTCTATTTTATGGCCACTATAGAATCAATACCTGACCACTACCTAATCATAGTGGCCACTTTAGAATCAAAATCAAGTTCCACGAAAAGTTTAATAATAATTTTTTGAATTGGGATATCAGCCATTTTAAGTAACAAGTCAATCAAGAAGGATCTGGGCTACACGTTCATTGAGTTTAAGATGAGATAAAATGATGAAATGGTCTCACAATTCTGCATAAACTATAAAAATTCCTTAAACATGGCCACTACTGGTGCTTTTACCTTACATTCTACAGTCTCGAAATTCTTTGTTAGTTAAATTATTGCTCTCTTGCTGAACTTGCACTTACCTAATTGATTTTCCCCAATTACATTTCCCAATAGTTTTTTTCAACTAGGATAATATCAATCAATTATTAACACGTGTTTTGGTTGACGATACAGTGTTGCATCCTTTGTACACTGAAAATTATACACTGATCATTGATCTATTGATCGGAATAGGAATCATCCCGAACCGCAAACTACTTCGGAAGGCTTCAATCAATGAGTCACAGCCAATCTTCCAAACTTCTCTCACTCCAAGAACTCAACTTCCCTCCAAGAATCTGTAGAGTAAACAGAAGCTTCTTTCACTCCTTTGTTGGATAAGCAATAGCCCGAGCAGAGCATGAATGAAGGTCAGCCTTCACCCGGCATTGGCCTCCGTCAAAATTACTGTCACTTTCTTTGCAGACGGCACATCGAATCGACTGGAGCTGAGCCTGTATTGGTGATGGCGCCGCTAATGGAAAGATTCACTAGGCTGCGAGAGAAAGTAAAAAATAAAACAATTATCATACATTGTGTTCACAGCAGATTCTTCCAGATATTTTCGAATGGAATGTGATAATTCCTGTAGCATTCACGGTAGGTTCACAGAAAGTTGTCGCAGCCAGGGCCGCCCACAGGGGGGATTGATGGCGCAAGTTGCGCCATCGGCACGAAATTTGGGGGGGATTTTGAAAATTTTGGGGGGGAATCAATAAATTAATTTAATTACGGTAATATGGAGTTATTATTTTGAATGGTTCACTTTCACATGTAAACGTTTTCTATATATTTGCATAATCAAACGTAGTAGAATAATGTCTCTGACAGTTGTGGATGTAGAACCAATACATATATACAGTAGTTAATTTACTTATTAGTAGCCTATAGTTATTATGGATCAACAATGTCTAACGATCCATGTTTACAAACCACCGCGACTGCCAGGCTTCCGTTTGCCTGAGTTGATGTCATTTCTCAGAATGCACACAAAACTTTCAATAGAATTCAGACCTGAACAAACAAAATCGATTTTAATCGGTTCCTGTAATTATTCCTTCTTTAGTACATACTCGTAGTTGACGACTTGACGATATTCAATTTTATACAATGCTCATATGCACATTCAGTTGTTGTTCTGCTGTGGGATTGAGCGGTGGTATCTTTGGTGTTTGTAATACAGTAAGTACGTGGTTTATGAATTTATAGTGTTTTCTATTTTTACTTTTGAATTGAATGTAGACTTACTAAATTATTATTCCAAAAAAGTTGAAAAATATTAAACATACAAATTATGTGCGGAGTTGAAGTGCAATACAGTACACAGGGGTTACATTCCGGTGGAATATAAAATAGGTTATAGAAGTGAAAGGTGACGGTCCATGGAAACCCTACGGAAAAACAAGCCGAATGAGCAAAAAAGCTACGTTGGGTGATGTAAGGTAAAGTAGGCTATGATTAAAAAAATATTCCTTAATAAGTAGGCTAGCCGGGAAGACTATTTTCACCTTTGCATGAGTTCTATATAGAATACAGTTAATAAGTGGCTGCTGCGTGGGTACAAGCTATCAGGGGAAGCACGATAAATCTGGAAATGGAAATAAATATCTAGACCTTGACAATTTTTCCAACTTATTGTAACTCAAATAAAATTTTTTATTTGAAATTGAATGTTATATTGAAGAGCATTTAAATATTGTTGCTATTTTCAATTATAGTGTTTTTTAATTATTGTGTAACCAAGGTCATGATTTTTAGAATGTCATGGAATGCGAAAACGTTAACTTATTTCATGTTCTACTGACTTTATTTTTTATTTATTCTACTGTGATTTTTCCTTTCTTATAAATTTTTCGGTTCTTGACGAACTGCTGGATAACACTGATTGATTTTCCAGTTACACACAGTTATGCCACGTTTACACCGGAATGTTAATAACATTTGTTAATAACTTTTTTGAATATCGTATTATTATATAGACTTAACTTATGTATTACTTATTAACATTCATTCCGGTGTAAACGTGGCTTTAGAACACAATTGGTTACTCAAGAATAAAAAGGATACAAGTGAGAATAGAAATCAACTACGGTAGTTCTTTCTATTCTCTCTGCTGATAGGACTGGAGCGCTTTCAAGATCTATAAACAAACTATTAATTATACATAACGGGAGCAAAAAAAAAGAACACATTTGATTGTGATATTGGAGAATTGGAGACTGAGATCAATAGCCTCTTTTGAGTGAAGATTGTTCATACTCAATACATTGAAGACAAAAATCAGATAGATAATTATTCTCGATTTCCTTTGAAAAGATTCCTCATCTCGATTTTCTTATTAATGTAGATCGATGGTGGTCTCATAGATTAATTCAATACGGTAATCAAGACCATCGTAGAAAAAAATCATAAAGATCGCATAAATCGTATAAATGAAGACCATATGTGAATATCATTAATTATACTGTGGCCTAATTTATTCCAGAAATAGGTACCGGTACCGTACCTGTAACCTTTTATTTTTTGAGAGTATCAGGCCTATATATGTGCACATAACTTGATGTTCTATTTCAAATCAGTTCAGTTTATTACTGAATATCTGGTACAGAGCTGCGCTCTGAAGCTGTGAGCGGCAGAACTGATGAATTACATATGTTATTGTAAAAAATAAATTCAAAATTGATCACCACTCACAATCTTTGAATATAGGTAGGATAACTATTACAGTATAATAAACTGAATTATAAACTGGTTATTGAAATACTGTAATACTATTGATTATTGATTCATATAAATTAAATAATCCAATGTTCATTTGTTCGACCAAATATACCTAATTATATAAGATTTGTTGGAGAAATACTAATTCGTAATTACATACTCATTTCAGTCTGGGAGAATGTTCAATTATTTTCAAAACTGGCCGACTGGCACCCTATCAACGATTTGAATTTTTTGTCTCTTCCAAAACAAAATATTGAAACTATATTTGAATTTTCTTTGAAGTTCAATGCTCCTACAAGAAAGACAGTTAGAAGAAGTGATTGCATCCAAGTGCTTAGGAAGTAATACTCTATATTATGAAGTGCGAATTTCTATCTTGGAATACATGGTATTCTGTATTTCGAGTGTTGGGCTTCAAGTCGAAAGTTACGTCAAATAGAGTACCTATAGTTGCTGAAATGAACTTTTATTGAAATATTTTAATTATTTCAGTCAATAAAGTCAACGATTTTACTGGTAAATTGATTCTCACGTTTTGTTGTTAGGGGGGGGGGGGGTGTAGTTGAAGTTTTTGAGGAGTTATAGTATACGCGTATAATTAGTGAATTTTGGGGGGGGATTTTGCGCCATCAGTCTTGGGGGGGATGGGCACCCCTGGTCGCAGCACAATACTGCATTATCATTGTACATTATACAAGTATACAAAATCATTATTCGTGACACAGGCTATATTATACAATATGATATTAACAAAAAGAAAACTAAACGAAAACACAAACAGAGAAGCAGTGTTCACTCTTCTCTCTGATCTTTTTTGAGAGTAATGTAATAATTTATAATGATATTGTAGCATTGTGCTTGGACATGTCATTGTTATTGAATCATTACAATACGGTAGGTAAAATAGGTTTAAAGTGAGTTCTTCTCCGAAATATTTTCTTATATAGTAGAAAACGACATGTATTTCAAAGTTAATTTTGGTAAATCACTTACTTATGGCTTAGTGAAGTGGGATGCATTTCACTCCTGAAGAGGAGCTTCATCAACCTGCCACCAAGGGGACAAGTTCTTAGGGGTTGGACTGTGTGGCCATGATGTGTGAAAAAATGGTATTTGATTTGAAGTGTATTTGGTCATTTATAATGTTTGTCTGTTCTGTTTGAACTGTTTGTAAATTTCATATTGCTCTAGTGTGTTCAGTTTCTGGCTTTTGTGATGTATATGTAGTATTTCCATGTCAGTTTGAATGTCTTTGTGTTGGTGTCCTGTGCTTATTAAATGTTCTGCAAATGTGGATTCTGAATTTGATTTTAATGCTTTTATGTGTTCTTTGTATCTTATGCTGAAACTACGACCAGTCTGCCCAATATAATATTTGGGACATGTTTTACATTTTAGCTTGTATACACCTGTTTTTTTTGTATTTTTCATTTGAGTTGTCTGTTTTGAATGTAGCTGTCTTCTGTTTCAATTGATTTTTCAAGTTGTTATTTGTCCTGAATGCTGTTCTGTAGCCTGATTTTTTGAAGATGTGTGCAATTTTTTGTGATTTTTCATTGAAATATGTTAATGTGATGTATTTGTTTGAATTTGGGGGGTTTTTCTTCTTGTGTTTCATTTTTTGTATGATTTTGTCAATGATGTTTGTCCTGTATCCATTGCTTTGTGCTAGGAATTTTATGGTGTTCAGTTCTGTCTGATAGTCTTTTTCTGATAGTGGGATGGTTAGCAGCCTATGAATCATTGAATTGAAAGCAGCCATTTTATGTTGTTGTGGGTGGTTGGAAGTTGAGTGTATGAGGGTATCTGTCATTGTAGGTTTTCTGTAGATGTTGAATTTTGGTTTGTTGTTAATTTTTGTGATTGTGAGATCTACAAAGTTCAAGCTGTTTTTGCATTCATATTCTCCTGTAAACTGTAGGTTCTTGTGTACTTTGTTCAGATCTGAGAGCAGCTGTTTGCACTGTCTAGTATTTCCTCTGTAGAGCAGTATTATGTCATCCACATATCTTTTCCAATATATTATTTTTTCCCCATGTGTTTTCAGTATTTTGGTCTCTTCCATGTGCTGGAGGAATATTTCTGCAAGAATGCAAGATATTGGGCTCCCCATAGGTAGGCCCTCTTTTTGAATGTAGTATTTTCCATTGTGGAAGAAATAGTTCTGTGTTGTGATGTAGATATTGATATAGAAGCTATATAGAAGCTATAGATATAGAAACAAACATCCAAAAAATCACTACAGAAGAACAGGATCATGTGAGACATGAAGCAGTGAAAATCATCAAAAAACCTAACCCAACACAACAAAAACCCATGCAGGAGATTGTAACATTGAAATCTATCAAAGAAAAAGCCAAAAATCATAGCTTATCATTCACAAAAGCAGACAAGGGAAACAGCACAGTCATCATTCACAAAGATGATCTCAACAAGAAGATAGATGACTTCATTTTGGATAACAAAATAGAGGACATGAAAAAAGATCCAACATCTAAATATCAAAATGAGATAAAACAGGTAATTAACAAAACAAAACACATTTTCAAAGACAGTAAGAAAAAATACTTGAAAGAAATACACCCTTCCAGGGCCGGATTTAAGAGTACGCCGCCTATAGGCTAAATGTAAATTTGCCGCCTCCTTGAGACTTATGCGTTATACTTTGCTTATTCCGAGTCGTTATGGGTTGATGAGGATACGTGGGTAAGCGGCAGTCGCAGCCAAATCAGTAGTAAGATATATTTATATAGATGGGCATGTAGCAAGAAATATCTCGTGGACTACGGTGCAATTAGTTTAAAAATAGACCGATCCTCAACATCCAAAGAGGAAGGACGATTCCTATGCCAACTTGTTCTATACAACCATACCCTCCTTTGACATCTATTAAAGGGAGCTATGATACCCTTTATTGTTGTTGAAAAAGTTACACCTTTTGAGCGTCAGGTTCTTGGGGGAGGGGGTGAAAGGTGCGAAATTTCAGTTTTTCGTGAATTGTAGCCGAACCGACGGAAAAATTCAATGCATGCTTTTTCAAGAGAACAAAATTTGGAAGAGATTGAGACCAATTAATACTCTGTATCATCAACTGTTTCCAAGTTACATTTTTTTGAAAACTCCATTTTTTTCACAGGAATTATTCCGTTACTTTGAAAGTTAGTAACTTTGAATTGGGAACACTTGCATCTGTATTTCAAATTCCTCTCGGCGAAATTCATTCCAATTTAATTTAAGACCAAATTCACACTTTTATGTTCATGTGCTAAAGCGATTTTAAAGAAACCCTTACAACCCCAAAAACCCCTAAAATTACGTTTTATCACACAAAAGGGGCTGTATAGAACAAGTTAGCATGGGAATCGACCTTTCTCTTTGGATGTTGAGGTTCGAGTCTAATTGCACCGTACTAATGATGGCTACTATTAGTGTATTCAGAGATCAAACTGATTTTGTCATGCACTAAAATAATAGGCTAATACGTTCTAAGAATTACTAGTAGGTCATGTTTCTCAAAGGGAATTCAGAAATCGTAGAGAAAATGTAATTTATTTTTTGAAATTATAAATTTTTCCAATTTGCCGCCTTGAAAATTTGCCGCTCTAGGCTGCAGCCTACTTAGCCTATTTAGAAATACGGCCCTGCACCCTTCTGCACCTACTCTACAAGCCCTACCTAAACTCCACAAGGAAAATACACCAATAAGACCTATCATCAACTACAGAACTGCTCCAGCATACAAATTAGCAAAACGAATGGAATCAGAACTAAGAAATCTAATAGCAGTTGATCAGCACCCATCATACATAAAAAATAGCATAGATCTAGTAAACCAAATCAAAGACATCCACATTCCATTCAATTCCACTTTAGCTTCATATGACATAAAGAATTTGTACACAAATATTCCAGTAAATGAAACAATATCCATAATTAAATACATTCTAGACAAAAAGAACAATCCACCAGAAAACACCAAAGAACTGATAGAAATATTGGATGTCATCACAACGCAGAACTATTTCTTCCACAATGGAAAATACTACATTCAAAAAGAGGGCCTACCTATGGGGAGCCCAATATCTTGCATTCTTGCAGAAATATTCCTCCAGCACATGGAAGAGACCAAAATACTGAAAACACATGGGGAAAAAATAATATATTGGAAAAGATATGTGGATGACATAATACTGCTCTACAGAGGAAATACTAGACAGTGCAAACAGCTGCTCTCAGATCTGAACAAAGTACACAAGAACCTACAGTTTACAGGAGAATATGAATGCAAAAACAGCTTGAACTTTTTAGATCTCACAATCACAAAAATGAACAACAAACCAAAATTCAACATCTACAGAAAACCTACAATGACAGATACCCTCATACACTCAACTTCCAACCACCCACAACAACATAAAATGGCTGCTTTCAATTCAATGATTCACAGGCTGCTAACCATCCCACTATCAGAAAAAGACTATCAGACAGAACTGAACACCATAAAATTCCTAGCACAAAGCAATGGATACAGGACAAACATCATTGACAAAATCATACAAAAAATGAAACACAAGAAGAAAAACCCCCCAAATTCAAACAAATACATCACATTAACATATTTCAATGAAAAATCACAAAAAATTGCACACATCTTCAAAAAATCAGGCTACAGAACAGTATTCAGGACAAATAACAACTTGAAAAATCAATTGAAACAGAAGACAGCTACATTCAAAACAGACAACTCAAATGAAAAATACAAAAAAAACAGGAGTATACAAGCTAAAATGTAATACATGTCCCAAATATTATATTGGGCAGACTGGTCGTAGTTTCAGCATAAGATACAAAGAACACATAAAAGCATTAAAATCAAATTCAGAATCCACATTTGCAGAACATTTAATAAGCACAGGACACCAACACAAAGACATTCAAACTGACATGGAAATACTACATATACATCACAAAAGCCAGAAACTGAACACACTAGAGCAATATGAAATTTACAAACAGTTCAAACAGAACAGACAAACATTATAAATGACCAAATACACTTCAAATCAAATACCATTTTTTCACACATCATGGCCACACAGTCCAACCCCTAAGAACTTGTCCCCTTGGTGGCAGGTTGATGAAGCTCCTCTTCAGGAGTGAAATGCATCCCACTTCACTAAGCCATAAGTAAGTGATTTACCAAAATTAACTTTGAAATACATGTCGTTTTCTACTATATAAGTGTTAATAAGTATTTCGTCATGGAAAGCAACATCAAAATATTTTCTGATCAAGAAGAAATCTGATTATTTTTTCATCCTTTGATTTCTGGAATTATAAAACGAATTCATGAATTAGATTTAGGCCTAAGCCAATTTCATTAGATATAATCGAATTTAAAACAAGGTTTAGGGCGGTGTTTTTACGAAGATTTATGGCGTTTAGGCTCGTGTAATGTGTATACAAAGACACGTCAATGGGTATAATCATGAAGAGACAATCTGCGATGCAATTTTCTAACACAATTCAAATTCTAGGCAGTTTTTTCAGATTTAAGATTAAGAGTGAACTTTTATTGAAATACTGTGGAACCTATGTATAATTCTCAGTAGATTAAGGTTGAAAATATAAAAACAGTCGTAAATTTATCTGTCTTTTCTCATTACTTAATCTGCCACCTCATCGTTATTTTATTTCTCACTTTTTATATTACCTACTCGTACTCACACTCATGCCAAACTCTCATGAGGGAGACAATCTCAAAAAAGATTAGACTTGTGAATGGTAGGCTAATCTCTCCAGTCCCCAGTACCAACTGTTGGTATTCAATATTGTCAATTTAGTCAATAGATCCATTTCAATACAGTCAATATTGAATATCAACCGACTATTTGTATACAATTAAGATTGTAATTGCAAAACAATTGCTCCAATAAAGACTGGTCAACAGTGAAATATTACAGCAGTGTGTGAAACAATATTGTCTGAGGTGAAGCATGGCGGCAAGTAGCTGTGCAGTGGACGACAACTCAAAAGCCCTGGTTAGAAGCTGATCTAGGATCTAAATGACAACCGATGCGTGACAGGATGTGACAGCTGGTCAGTCTGGAGATCTTCAATTGCCTTCACGACAATAAACTAGTTATTGCCGGTAGTAAATGTTGACATGTACGCAATATCGTGGTCACGTGTTCGAAAAAATAACGCAACACCGGAAAAGAAATAGGTAATTAAGTCAAGTGCACCGTACTATACCTGGATCATAGTCATAAAAAGCTAATGCACTCCAAGTTAGTAGATCTAGAATATTGTCTCAAGTCGATTAAGTAATTTCTATTTGAACCTCCTCCACAGTCATTACAAAGTTTCCATTAATCTCACTACGTACAACACAATCTCATTAATCTCATAGCTGATCAAATCTAGTAATCTAATATGAACTAGTAATCTAGTAATCTTATGAATGGATATAAACGAATTTGTAATTAACATAATGATAACTCTCCTTCAACTTCATTTAAGCTGCTAATGAAAGTACAGCAATTGAGCATTATCGTGGAAGAGTATTTATAAAAAATGGATAAGAGTGGTTAAAAAAATAATCACTCTACTTTAAAACACTAACTCTCTCTCTTAATCCTATCCCTGTTTAGAAAGAAATTGATAAGTTGCAGGATTAATTGAGTATTTTCCGGTAGCATACAGGTGATAAGAATCGTTGACAAACGTGAAACCTTTATCTGAAAACCTAATATTGGCTCAGATAATTGAATTGTGAAATCTGAGTCTGCTTTCTAAAAATGTAATTGTAGCCTCGTACTGATAGCTCATATTACAAGATTCATATTGAATTTGAGTTACAGTGTGACGATACGCTTTATTCTCCCGGAGGGTGAATCAGGTGTCACATCAGGATAAAAAGTTTTATGGTTCACTAAACATACTTTTCACTCAGAAGGATCTCCTATAATTTATAAGTGTGTTTAATAATTATAATATAGTGTTGAAATTAAGTATTAAAATTTAGTTCAATATTTCAATAATATTGAAACTGAGGGAAAAAGGAAAAGATACTCTTCTTGAATCGGAGTCAATCTTCTAGCAATCAAGTCATGTCTGAAACTGGGTGAATTATTTTCTAGAGTTTCTAAAATCATAAAGAGAGATGACCAATTTCCTGATTTCAAGTTTTATCTGACACCAGACCTGAGCAAGCCAGCTTACAAAAATATTATTATTATAAGTTTTATCTGGTTATTTATTGAATTTCGTGTAATAGCTCACATAGATTGGACGAATCGCCATTTTGTAACGTTAAAACAAAACTAATAGGGGAGGGGCTTGTCTAGGCTAATGGCAGACGTTCACTCTGATTGGTTCACGCAACTACCAGTAGCGATGCTTGACTGTTAGTACTGCTAATAACTGTTGCTCTTTCCTTCCAACTTTAGTTTACCAGAGATTAATAATAATGTAGCAACCGAAACCGGTATCTCGATTTTTAATAGATCTGTGATTTGACAATACGCGTATCTTGTATTTTCGTTTAATTTGATACAAGGTTCAATGAAGAGTTTTTCTGCACTTTAGTGATCACTTAGGAAAGATCGCAGAAGGAAACAATCATTGTACGTCTTTTATATAGAGAGCACATAACAAATATATTTCTCTACTTGTGTCTTTAAATGATGCCATTTTAGGGCTGCTAAATTGAATTGGCAGTCGTGTAACTGTCTTTATTCCATTGATTACTGGTACCTGTATTGGTCATTAGACCTATTCAATGGCTTATTTTTTACCAATTTTATCTTTAACCAACTCTTATTTAAATGTTACCAATTTTACAAACACGTGAATGCATTATCATCACTAACTTCAAACAAGTAGACATTTATCACACATATAAGTCGTTTTATCTGATATTGAATTCAAACTTTATCTTCCATATACACTGAAAATTTATAAAGGAATATGCTACAAATATGTCAACCAACAATAATCATTCCATATTCCAATAATTTATAGCAATCACAAAACTGTAGCAAGTAAATTGAAAGAAGTTGGTACTCCAAATAGACAGAATAGTGTCAAACTGAGTGTAGTGTATAATAAGTAAGTAGCTGAAGTGTATTATTTGGTGTTACTACTGAAATTTTGCAGTATGTACGAAATACACCTGCAATTTTTCCAGTTAAAGAACGGTTAATTACTGTGTGACAAGATATGTAAGTTGACATTGTCAGAAAGGGGCCAATGTTAACCAACCTTATAATTATTCCATTCACTAATTCTAGTACTGGGTCTCTATTTGTTCACACCACAGCTAATATTGCAGCAAATGTCAAAGAACAACATTTCTTTAAACATGCCAGGTTACTTTTTGAATTGTGATAGCGTTCTAAATATGCAAGTTAAAGTTCATGAAATAAGTTAGACTTTGTCAATTAAACTTTAAACTTGGGGCTATGTAAAATAATTAATAAATTAAATTAAAAATCAAATACCATTTTTAAAAAACTTTAGAATCATAATATGGGCTGCTTATTCATATATTAAATTGGCTGAGTCTGGAAACATGTCTGTAGAATAATAATTCTAAAGTTTTTTAAAAAGGGTATTTGATTTTTCATTAATTTATCAATTATTTTAACTTTGTCACGTTTTTATTTTGTATTATACTTTTGTAATTTAGTAATTTTTTTATAATTTTTTATTTTGAAATCAACTTTGTCAATTATTATAGACTTCGTCAATACACTAGAATAATAATTACGCTCTCAAATGCAAGGGAAAAGAGCGCAATCAGAACTGGCTTAAAAATGTGATTGTTTTATCCCGATCCTGACGTTATTAGCTTTAATATTCTTTAATAAATACACTTTCTTATAGGAAATACTATAGTTGATTGAGTAGGATAATTGAATGATTATAATTATTAATCTGATAACTGATAATATGTGATATTCAATAATGAAAATGTTACTCATTCTATGTAGCCTACTGTTAAGATCAGAAACAATGTAAACTGTTACAATATATTATATATCAGTATGTTACGCAGACTTACAGTAGTTATGTAACATATAATGTATGTATGTTATCTATGAATACTGTTGGTATGTTAATATAGATTGTGTTGAGACAGCAATTAGATTGGATTTGATTTGCCATATGCAGACTTGAGTAATGAAAAGACTCTTTGCGATGTTATCAAACCCATTATTGTTAAGCAACAAGGTACCAGATTTGGCTGTTGATTAATCTCGAAAAGTCTTAGGGCAAATACGGAGCTCCTTAGCTGGTAGTCTGTAGAGAGTACTCTAATTTTAAAACACAAAATTATACTACTCTGATTTTGAAACACACTAAGGCGTTTTGCAAGCAGCAAGGATACAGATAGAATAGAGAGGCAACATTATACAGAGAGCATTTGCTGAGTTTCAACATTTCAAAATCACATTAAAAACGTTCAAATCTCATACACAGGTACAACTGAGGTATTCAGAGAACTGATTCAAGATAAATTTCAAATCATCCAAAATTCACGCCCTTATAAAATATAGGCTATAAGTTTTTGTACGGTAGTTATTATTTGGGGTTCTCGTGTGTTTCTGCAGGTTTCTCAAGAGACTCAACTAAAACCTGAACATTCTAATTTCATACAATGGCTCAGCTTAGGTATTAAGCGAAAGGTATTTAATTCGAAAGATTTTGAATCAGTTCTCATAAGTTATTTCATATAAGTCAATAATTACTGAATTAAAATTGTTTAAAATTTATACACAGGTTCAGCTAGGGTATAAGAAGATATTCCAATGTAGTTTTATAGTTAGAGTTTGAAAATATCAAAATAGTCGGATATCAATATATCAAATAGAGTGTCTGACCGGCAGGGATGGGAGGTTTTGTGTAAACAAGAATATCGCATTTTTGTGTAAACAGACAATTATCTCGAACTGTCTAGAAGTCATTATACTAGCATTTACTCGTGCTTTCTGGAATGTTCGGAGCTCATATAAATAAATGTTGGGGTGTTTGAGCTATGTTGAATGTTGAGTCTTACTCAAGCGTTTGAACAAGATGTGTCAGTTGTATTCAGCGATAATAGAATATATAAAATATATATTTCTATATTCTATTCTCTCTGGTTGTATTGCTGTCGCAGACCAGACGTTGTAAAAAGACACTCTATAGTGATATTCATTCTGTCAGTTCTTATTTCTTCTTAGTGTAACTTCGCATGATAAAGACTATTCTCATTTCTTATTCAGTGCAGTAGTAATTTAGTGTCATTTTGTATTGTTAAACGTTATAAACTCTTGTGCTATCTTCTGTTCTGTTATAGTTTATCTTTTTCCTGTGTGTTATAGCAGTGTAATTAATAAAGCTAATCAGTATAAATTGCCTCAAGTCTTTTATTGTAGTGGAAACCCGTAACAATATGATGAACAAAGAATATCCGTTTGAATGGAGTAAACAGGCAAGCGAAGCGAGCCTGTTTGTCTCATTTACACTGCCTGAGGTCCAGGTGGATGAATATGAATTATCATCATTTTAACGGATTACCTCCTTTGAATTGAATTTCTCTTACGTATTCTTTTGTTAGTTGGAGTGGAGTTTGCACACTCTTTTCATGTCAGCGAATTCAATCTCAACACTCAACTCAATCCAGCATTGTTGTCAGCTCACTTTCATCCAACGCCATTTTATGATCATGGAAAACAGCACAAGAATGTAGACTGTAGTGTCAGGACATATCTTGACTATTATAATACAATCTTCATTACTTGGGATATCATTTGGTGGAAAATTATTCGAGTTATAAGGAAGACTAGAAATGTCAGAAATGACATTCAGAAGAGGATATCAAAGAGTGATGTTTGAATGAAGAATGAAAGGAAAGTAGTAAGTGATATCACAGGAGTACACTTCAAAGAATATCAATGAGAAGCTTATACTATGCAGAAAGCTCTCAAAATTAAAATTGAAATGTCATGGAATTTTTTTCAATTAATCCATTTGCTTGCCCGTGTTCAGCAAGTTGAATGAATTTTCTATAATTTTTACAGACTTTTACATGTTTATTACAAAAATCTGCAATTTATTGATGTATTCAATTATAAGATTTATCAGCTCTTCCAGCATTCTCCAACTTCACTGTATTCTGGGACATTTCAATTTATCTACCATTGCGAATTTATAGTCAGAAAGACACATACTATTCTCAAACTTCTCAATATCTGTTCTCAAACAGATTCCCTTTATTCAATCTCAGAAAAAGTTCTGTGATCCATCATTCAATTTTCTTGTCACCTGGAATGGCAGGATTCTACAACTTTTTCAAACTTGCTTCCCACTACATCTCTTTTATTTTTAAGTAGGCGCAAAACTGTATCACCTAATGACGTAATATAATTGATGCTTTTTATATGGATGCAGTTACCTGTGGGCTGCTATTGAAAAGAGACAGAGCTACTCACATACAAACATACCACCAGCTGGGTCTGGTCGACTTTTACAATTAACCGTCTATGCTTGCATTATCTTGAGAAAGGCTGCAACACACGTAACAGTCTCACAAATCAGACACTTTCAATAGCTGCATTACTTTCACTCACATTCAGAAGACTGAATTAAAAAGCACAATAATTAAAAGATTTGTTCTTTAATTGTGAAGGGCTTGTTCGAGCTATTGGAGTGGGGTGGAATCAGAAGGATTCTAAGAGAGTGCTTAGAATTTTTCGTCAAACGATATAATGATTCAATGATGGTAACATGAAAAATATTTATTAATAATTAAATTTAAAATGATAATGACATGGTAAGATGAACTTTGGCTTACACTTTCTTGCAAGTATTGCAAACAAGAGATCAAGTATCAGTTGCAAAATCGCATAGATGATACTGTATCAACTATTATTACTCTATATGAGCTGTAGTCTTAAAAATTATTGTGACAAAAGTCTTTAAAGCTTGAAATCTCCAATCAACAAGGTAACTCTTATGCGTAAAAAAATTCCAACCACTCTTGTACATCCGACCCACCAATCACAAATTCAAATATTTAGCCCTTCCATCAATTAATATTATTTGCAAAGTAGAAAAATATAAATAATAATTCAAGAAATATTTTATTTACAAAATACTTAATGAAACTGAAAATATCATCAAGTTATATTGCAACACAGAATTTGCTTATAATAATAGCTATGGTGTTAGGAAGTTAGTTACATTGTAGTTACATGTAGTTAGTTACATTATAAGCAGCCATTATGTGATAGCCATATAGTGTCAGACTGCTCCAATGTATAAATTATGCAGTTTTGATCAACTTATGACTTTCAAATATTCTGCGAACTTTGAACTTGGTTATATAAACCCATTATTTCTTGTCTTTCTTGTTGAGTTGTTTCATTCTATCCAACTTTTAACAAGCTTTACCAACTTTTTTAAAACTGGACAACCTATACTGAACAACATACACCGTTGTACACTTACACTGAATTCATCAATGCAAAATCATATTTAATAATTATGTCACACGTTCTATATTTGACAAACTAAAATGACACAGCCTAGAGGCAATGTGTAACATTTGAATAATACAGCTGAAATTTCACTCTCTTAAATTAGTAACATTACGTCAAATTATATCACCCTCTGACGTTTCAAGCAAACCATCATTCGAGTAGTTTGAGAGCTTTAAGAGTAGAAAGGCCCGAGGGATTTACAATGAAATCTGACAGTATTCATTCAACAAATTTCAATAATTGTAATGGGATTATTTATTATTCAATCCTCTACTTATTCAGTCCTGCGCAACGTATTATTCTCTAGGTGATGAAATACATACAAGCGTTTACATAATTATATACGAAATAATTGTAGGGAGAAGGAAGGTGTAATCACAGAGAAGGTGAGGTACGTTCTCTGTTGTGTTATTATTGGAGTGAGACAGTACTAGCCAAAATGCTGCAAAATGCAAATTAGACTATTGTATTTAATAATAACAGCTGGTTTAATTTCCGGCATTTAGTTGCAATTGGATAGAACGTTTTCTTACGGCGAAATGAATTATGAACTTCAAAAGCATTATCGATCAGATCAGACAACAGAATTTCTTATCCTACTTCACATCAACTTCTCAAAAATACTGAGTGTGTTGAGAATCATAAAAATCAATGTGAATGTTGATATTAGAGGTACTTGCTACTGTTTTGGAAATGTATGAGCATTTGTATTGGATTATAGGCATTATAAGAAAACTTTCAAAAATATTGGAAAATCGTAATAATGAGAATAATTATTATTAGCTTCTTATGAGGATCCGGATATCCTCAAAGCATCATCATAATCATATTATAATTGTTCTCATGTAATGTAACTCGTATGATTTTTCTTCTATACCGATTTATAAAATAATGATGTTTTTAAAGTAGGTATGATTGTTTCTTCAGCATCATCAAATTATTTTTTCTTCTTCTTTTAACAAACATCGCTTCTTCTCTTCTTCACCTTCTTCCCTTCCCAATGTCAATTTTCAAGTTAATACGGCCACTACAGTATACAAACTCCAAAATTCTTAGTATTGATGGGAACACTTTATGAATTTTAGTATAGACAGACGCTTAATAATTTGTGACGGTACGCAGCAGTACGCCGTACCGGTATCTAGGAAAAGGTTGGGAGAGTTAATAATTTAAATTTTTAATTGAAATACGGAAAAATAAAAATACACAACTAAAAGCTTCAAAATCACTCTGAAATTTAGTTTCATGGTGTTTAAATTTTTTCGGGGGAGGACCCCGGACCCCCTGGGAGCAAGCCCCAAGACCCCCTCCCAAGGTACCCCCTCCGATCCGTTTTAATTTTACAAGTACTGACACTGAGTATAGATTATCATCATTGACTCTCCAAAAGTTCATGAAATTCTTCATAAATACAATTTGTTCGTTTGTAATCATTCGGGAAAGTGAAACATGAACTTCATGAAGAAGGTAAAAACTTCACTTTCAGATCGCATTTATTGGGTCAGACACGGAGATGATCATCTGTTTCTGGTCATTAACTTCGGGGTTCCGAGTTACATTTCCTGCTCGATTATATAGTTCATCGCCCCTAAGGGAATGAAGATTGGTACTGTATCACTCACGTTTGAAAGTCGAACTTATGCAAGATTCCTTAAAGTTCGTATTAATGTTGTCTTCCATAATACATGATTGATGTCTACTATTATGATGATGGGTTTGTTCACGATTACAAGCGTTTTGCAAAACAATTTATGTAGATAGAATCCTGAACTGCATTCCCTGTAATCTAGTGAACTTAATTTCATACTTCGTTCAATAACGGGAAAGTAGTGCAACACTTCTCAGCTATGGTTATATACACCATATTGTTACACTATGGTTACATATTAATACACCATATGTGTATGGAGAGATACTTTATACTTATGTATCATTTTAATTTCATGAATATGGAGACTCATTCGAATGTTTCAATTTACAAAGAAAGCTACATTAGTTGCATGCACTGAGTTGAGATTAATATTGTTCCAGAAAGAATTTTCAAGAATTAGAAAAGTAGATTCCATTGGCACATCGATTGAACTCAGTATAAGGAAAGTTATACAGAGGTATTTTATTAAATATTAATTACTGTAACATAAATAATGGAGGGATGTATAATTTCAGGTAGAGAAGAGGACAAGTTTGTTAGAAAACTAAATTGCGTAGACTTTCAAACGAATCGTGAACTGTGAACAGAAATTCCTTTTGTCTAGTGAACTTATGAATTCACAACAGAAGAATATTGGAGCACTCTTTAGCTACCTAGGGTTTATATTTACAAAGACGCTCTTCAACTTTTTCCCAGTCACCTCATATTGGGGTGGGAAGCTTGTTTGTTTTGAAAACAAGATTTCATAATTTCAACTAAAGGATTCCCACTTCAAATAATATTTAAACATAATTTAACTCCATTGACTCTATATTTGTCACGGTCTGTACAATAATAATGATTGAATGTTTATAAAATGAGTCTTTTACAACCCTAGATGACAAGAATAATCATAAAACAGAGTTCTCAGCAAAACATAAATTGAGTAAACCAGCTAATTATTAATACCCGCCTTTAACACTTTCTTATATTCTATTTTCCTTTCTTCCTCCAACAATGTCAATCTTTCAACTACTCAAGAACTGAGGGTGACATATTATGAATAAAATCAAAACAAATAGGCTACTTATAATAAATGATGAGATGAAAACCCAAGTATTCATTTCTATTCTAATTGGATTTGTAGGACTACTATGACACATAAACCTGAAAACTAGAAATTTTCGTTGTATTTCCGTTGTTACGAAAAAGTGTCAAGCTGGGATACGTTGGAATGTGTAAGATATGGATATAGCAAATCAAGTTTGGCAATTTCAAACCGGTTGCATTGTGCTTTCCAATATCCATTTCAACTTTTTCAATACAACTTTGTTTTTGGACACCTGATGTTATTCAATAGACCCACTCAACAATTAGGTAACGATTAAATCTGGGTTGAATTCATTATAATTTTTGAGAATTGTATACAGTTGGTGGTCAATAATATTATTCATATGAAGTTTTTTCGCATTCAACTCGAATAATTGGTTGAAATTAACTTCCGCGTTTTCATCTTTGTGAATGTTCTTACGAAGCTTTTGATACTCAACTTGGAAGTGGTCAGTGATTCAACACTTTTAACGTCTCTCATAATCATCATTAATTTTATAGGCTGTGATTACACATTACACGCTGAATAAGATATGGTAGTACAGGACCGCCAACCCAAACATCCCAATGATTATAATAATTATGTATCCTCTTCTCATTTGGGATAATAGAGGCTTCATTAGAAAATAGCGGTATCTTTCTATGGTAAAACATAGTGTAATATAATGCATTCTCCGGTAATGCGACAAACATTATTCACGGCATGATAAATGTTTTAATTTTTACGAGCCTGTCCGGAGCAGTGCAAAAAAGCACGGGAAGTTGCAAAATCAAAATTAATGTTTACGTAATAAAACAATGACAGGTGAATTACAGACAATAATTTAACAGGAGCACGGACATTTTGTTAATTTTGCGAATCACTGTAGTATTTGTTACAATCAGTGTGATTGGTGAAAGACTCTTAGTTGATTATGGTAATGGACTGGATAGTAAAATAATAATTGCGTGGAAAATTATGAGTTTCATGCTGAATTTCTCACCTATTAGGAGAGTTGAACGAATGCAGAAACAGAAGAGAATATTCATTCACACAAGACGTCATTTCACAGTGAATGGATCACGAGAAGCGAATGGGAAGAAAATCCAATTGAATGCTATTAATTTTGGTGGTGAAAGAAGTAATAATGATCGCGAAATCAACAGTTAATTTGTAGCAGAGATGTAACAGGTGTTAATTAAAAACTTGCGAATTCAAATTACATTTTTCGACTAGACAATTGAAGAAAATTCGTGTACAACAGAGATTGGAAAAGACATACAATTTTACTATTCATATTGAATTAAGAAAAGCATTAATAGTTTTTTATTCGACATAGTTTGATTCAAATTTTCTAGAACTTTCAAAGTTTTATCAATTCAAACTACCTAAAAATAGTTCGAAAGCCTCAGATGAGCGTAAAATTTAAAAAATAGGCATCAAAATTGGAATTTATTTGAATACATTCTTTATGATATGATACGATATTTATTATTATTATTATTTATTATTTAGGGTAAAGCTGCGTTTCCATTGTGAACAAAAAATGTTTTGAAACATTAAGTCAAAATATATTTTTCAATTCTTCAAACACTGATTTATCACGTTTTGTTGCAAATCCAAACGCAGATAAAAACATTCATATTCTTACTAGAAAATATCCATTCCTCTGGATTGAAGAGTGAATCTCCACTATAAATTTATATTAAAGGTTTTGAAATTTGAATTTATCATCACAACTGATTTCAAAGTTCTAGATGACTTCAAACTGCGATGAATAGCATTGATGTAGGGTAGGCTGTTAATTGATAAAAAATTATTAAAAATGAAAATTTGGTAAGGAGTGGTGGGGGTTTCTACTTAGTGATTAATTGAAATAATCTTATTCCTGATTGGCTGATCTTTTCTGTTGTATAAACGAAACGGTTGATCCGACATTACATATTATGACAAACTCTACGAGTCTATAGGAGGTTGAACTTCAACTTATCAAGAATATTTTGAATAGTATTAGGAACTTCAGAAACGAATTGCCGAGATAAACAGGTGGGATTAAAAACAAATTAAAGCGATAAGGGGAAGGATGATACGAAGTACCAGTATTAATTTATGATTTTGATAATAGTCCAGTAATAAACAGATACAACGTATATACAAGGACCAGCCATGATACAAGTTAAAAAATACAGTATTTAGAATTTAGCCGCCAGCTGGATTTAACCAGTGTCTACAGATTGAGAGACTTGCGCTCAGTCGATGAGAGACACAATGCACTTGGGGAGAAGTTCATACATTAACTTCGACCAGCTGTGACTAAAATATAGTACGAAAATATTCAACAATGCTATAGACTTGCATTATTTGGAGTACATACAGTAGCCTACCTATTTTTCAGTTGTTTTTTTCTCACGCGCCACGATTTGAGAACTTGATACTGTTGTAGTAGACTAATAGCTTTCAATTGATTATCGTTAAATAATCCCACACATTTCACCCAAATCTATTTCACGATCGATAGTCAAACTGTATACAACAATTTAATAATCTAATAGACAATAATCTAATCCCAGAAATTCGACCCCTGTGCCCCGAGCCAATCTATGAAGGTTAGGACATGATTTTACTATATTATGATTACTGTTACGCTTTTATGATGTAAACTAGTTACACTTACGCGTATAATGGTGAGAAGCGGTTACACCTGTTACGACAGAGCATTCACCTTCACTAGTTAGAGAGTATTCAAGGTGATTTCCGTAGCCTTAGGGCGAGAGAAATTGCCGACTTTATACATGTTCAGCTGTCTTCGTGTTTTGAAAGTTCCTTCTAATGAACGCGGATTATCTGATGCAACACACGTAAACAGCTTTTCCGTCATTTTACATCCATGTCAACCTTTTTATCAAACATCTCATCGTCATCTCAAATGTTGAAATTGTGTTCAAACATGTGATAAAATGAATGAGAATTTTCAACTGTTCTATAAGATTACTAGCCGGCAGGCTCTCTTCGCTCGCCTTCTCCGCCTAGTCAGGGGGCTCCGCCCCCTGGACCCCCGAAAGTATCAGCAGTGTCAGTGAGTCAAACAGGCTCGCTACGCTCGCCTGCAAATTCCGTCCAGATGGGACTCAAAAATTATTGAACACAGCATTTCTAAACCTAATCTGGACCTGTTCACCAAATTTCGACATTTTCTACCAATTTATTCTCGAAAAATCCAAGAAAAACTCTGAAAATTCCGAAAAATAGTAAAACGCTAATATTGAGCGTACCGTAACCTTGGGAGCTATATCGGACATAGTTTGAAACTTGATTCAATATCTTCCAAATTAGTTTATCTATAATCTCGCTGAACTTACAGTAAGGATTGGTCGTATCAAGGCGGAAGATATGCAACCCGTAATACATCTACAATTTTGAAAAACCTGATTACTGACGTAATCTTGAACGGAATTCAAAAATATCTTAACACAACATTTGTAGACCTTATCTGAACCTACCTACCAAATATCAACATTTTGTACCGGTTGGTTCTCGAAAAAAATGAGAAAACACCGGAAAACTATAGAAAAACTTAAATATTTGGCGTATCCTTGAAAAGTTCCTAAAATCCATTCTTAGTGCGCGTCTAAATGTCCAACTGAACATACCTGCCAAATTTGAACGCATTCGGTTCAGTGGATTTTTAGTTATGGGATGAATGAATGAATCAGTCAGTCAGTTAGTCAGTGCCATTTCGCTTTTGTAGATTTATAGATCATGCGTTTTATAGAATAAAGAGGATGGGATGTACCATAGATAAATAGACTAGATAAATGGCTTCATTTTTGCACCTTTATGCTTTTTTAATTGAAAATTCATTGTATCTAACTGTAGTTTTCCAATTTAAAATTATCAACTAAAATATATTAGTAAAAGTGTAAAACGTATTTCCAAGCTAAAGTACATAGCTATAGATACATATAGCCTACCGTATTACCGTACTACCGTACTACCGTATTAATGTACTGTCACTTAGGAACTCTCCCCCATTCACAGACGTTTTCTTGGGGGAATTCCACTCCATATCTTGATACTCATGTTAATATAATAAGGATATATACTGTATTCTCATTGAATGTGATAAAACATTTATTCAACCATGTAACCATGAGTACATATCATGTAAGCAATGTGGAAATGAAGAATTTTGAATTTGAATTTTTAACCAATAACATGCTCTTGATTCAAATTACACGTGAAATTACGTTATTCGCCCGTATAAATTGGACCAGTGCTGTGGATGGAAACACTATTTAACTACATTGACGATTACATTATATATGTGAGGATGTGGGGATATGATGATTCAAATGATTTGGATCACCATGAATTATTATTAATCATTTAATGATTTATCACCTGAAGAAGAAGCATGGCGGAAGCGGTAGTATATTATAGTAAGTATATACCTCTACTGTGTTCTATTTATGGATGAATTTTTGTCCACTGAGTTAAACTAGTGTAATTCATGTTTCTTGTCCATAAATTGTAATTCAACTTGTTTTTCATCTTGTTTGATTATGCTACTGGGACTAACTCCAGGAATTGAAGAAGTTTTAGGCGATTGCATTATTATCTTTCAATAATATTCTAATTTTTCAACTAATAAAGATAAATGTGAATATTTGATACCATTTCTAAAGGAATAGAAAAGACCCAACGATAAGATTATGGATTAAATTGTTTGATTGTACATGTAGATTGGATGAGTCAATTTAAAAATTGATTTTGAATATTGCAGGGAAAATGACTCCAAAAAAGAAAAATGAATAAACAATGGATGAATACAGAGTATTACTTAGCAATTTTTTCCATGGCTCAACAGCCCACGAAGGGCCTAAGGCCTACCAGCTGTTGCCAGTTTCACATTCATTCCACTATACAGTCCTTCCAAGCAAAGAAGACACCCCAACAAGACAGGAAAACGACTCCAGCCCGCAATTTCTTCGCAATTGATTAGTGCTAATAGAGAATACGGTTGATAAGTATTGAAAATAGTACTGTGCTAATCATAACCATGAAATAAGCTCAATCAGAAGCAATCACAGAGAAAGAGGAACAATATAAGGATAAAGAAAAATAATGTTGGGTGGAAGGGAATTGAAATGAAGTAGAAGATTTCAGAGCTCAGAAAAGTCATATGTGAGACATAGTTCACAGCTCATCATGATTTCACAGCTCAAATAAATCTAATCCCTAGTCTCAAATCTGATCATATTAAATTGTATTTCTATTATATTATTGATTCGTTATGAAAATTTTGAAAGACTCCCAAGAGCTTCTCATAGAAATACACCAGTATTTTGTATCCTACAATTTATATTAGAAGTGGATAAACTGAGCTCTCTTGTAATCTCCAACTTCAATTAATAATAATTTGAAATTTATATTATTCTATGAAGCATTCAGAACAGGGTTATTAATGATGAATGGAGAGTGTAAAGAGAGAAGAGATAGACATGGAGAGTGTTATCAGATATCTCATTTAAAACTGGTATACACTGCAAAAGGTTTTTCAATGGGACAGTGATTGTTGTGACCACTTATAAAATATGATATAAAACAGTCACCTTTATTGTATGCTGGGAAGAATCCGTAACGATGTCTTTCTACAAAGCTGTGATTTTAATAATTGTGCTACATAGTAAAAAGTTAACTCTTACTAACCTCTATATCAGAGATGACGGCAGAAGAACAAGATGAGATAAACTGCACTATATAGAGACGTAATCCACATACGACAAAGCAACTAAGTTGACGCCGGTAAAGGATGAACTATACTGTCGTTTAGTACGGTAGTGCAGGTGAGCCTCGCCTAGCCACTTCGAACACTTTTACTCCTAGGCAACCAACCGACTAACAGTGAAAGTGAATCCTATCCAGCTACTGACTACCAAACGTCTGCTCCAACTTCTCCTTCTTCTACTCCTCCTGCTCCTTCTCCTCATATTCCTCCTCCTTCTTCCTCTTCTCCTCCTCCTCCTCCTCCTTCTCGATCATTTCGGGATCTCAACTGACCACCGGTTTGCGATTTCGAAATGAGGAACTCGGAATTCCAGTTCGATACCTCCCCATTCGCAATAATTATTAGTAAAATAATTTTCAATCATTTCCTTGAACAACGCAAAAGTTGAAGTTCAAGTTTTCCTGTCTACAGGAGAAGTTTGAAAGAGTTTAAGAACAAGTTATTCCGGAGGAAAGTGCAGCTAACACCTGTATTTAACGGCTATTAAAGGTGATGTTCCTGTCATCAAACGTAATATGACACGAGTATCCGGAAGTAAGGAAGTGCTCGAGAAATGCTATGTTGAACTGCTTTTTGTTAGGAAACCCTTTCATTTGAACCTTAACCTTCACTCATAACTCATAACTTCAGCTGAAAGTTCAACCCTAAATATAAAAAAATAAGAAAGTTCAAACGTAACGGTTCTTTTACACATGTAAAGGTCCAGAAATAAACAAGCACCTGTTTGAACAAGCATTTGTTTAGAAGAATCGTGTTAAACATCTAATAACTCGTTTCATTAGTGATATAAACTATTAGGATGTGTATTCTCATCAATGTGTATTCTCCTTCAATGACACACAATTTTGAGATATAGTTGATAATTCACAAATGAACTTGAAACGCGAGAAATAAAGCCTAGCGACACACTTGGCTATTCTATCAATATTTCCATTGGTTTAAAAATAATGTATGAAAGGAACATAGTCTTTCAATCAAAAGCATGAAATCAACATTGATTGATACCGTACAACATTTTTTGAAATTCAAAATTCAATCAACCGTAATTCAACATTTATAGTGGTTAAGTTACTGATTCCGATTACAACTGGTTTGAAACTTTTGAATTCTGCTATAACGAATGAGGAGTGCTTGTACAGAGGAATGCTATATCCTATTAATTATTAATCATAACCCAAAAACTCAGTATAAAAAAACAGACAACTTAAAACTTTCTAAATTATTATCTAAACAATCTTGGAATCACATCACAACAGTGGATAATGTTGACACATGTACTGAACTTTTTATTGAAACCATTCAAACTTGCCAACATATATCAACTGTCATGGTCCCTGGGAAAAGGTCCTACAAGAAATTGCAACCTTGGATTACTGACTGCCTTATCAAATCTATCAACGAAAGAAATAAACTCAATAAACTAGTTAAAAGATATCCTCTTGATCAGAACCTAAAGAATCATTACCTTCAGTTTCGAAAGATATTGAGCAGGCTATTGAAACTAGCAAAAAAATTTTACTTCAAAGAAAGGATTATGAAATCAACCAACAAGCCAAAAGCATTCTGGAACACAATAAATGAAATATCAGGTGTACCAAGTAAAAAATCTCGTTTTCCAACCCAGAACTTTTTGAACTGTGCTGATCATGTCAATAATTCTAATAACTTTGACTCTATTCAAGATATTGCAAATAATTTCAATAGTTTTTTCGCTAATGTAGGATCCAAGCTTGCTGAAGGTATTAGAGAAGTATTGGGGGAGCCTGAAGAGAGTGTTCTGATTCCCTGTGCTACTTCTTTTAGACTGAAATATGTATCCCACCAAGAAGTAAAGCATAGTGTCTTACAGATGCGTGGAGGTTCTGCCCCTGGCTTTGACAATATTCCTACTAGTTTGATTAAAAATAATATAGATTATATTCTTGTTCCTCTTTGCCATATTGTCAACTGTAGTTTCAAGTCAGGCATATTTCCAAGGGTCCTCAGGTTGGCCAAAGTAATCCCTATTTACAAATCTGGAGAGAAAAGTGACATGAATAATTATAGACCTATTTCTCTATTGAGTGTCATTTCTAAAGTAATAGAAAAGTGCTTCAAAACTCAGCTTGTTCACTATCTCAAAACCAACAACATAATTGAAGAGTGCCAGTATGGGTTCCGGGATGACCGAAACTCAGCCAACTGTTTCTACAATTTAAGTGACCATCTAAGAAATGGACTTAATGCTAAAAAACATATGCTTCTCCTGTTTATCGACCTGGCAAAAGCATTCGATTCCATTGATAGGGCAATTCTCTTGTGTAAGCTGTCAAGCATAGGTGTAGTAGGGACTGGAAATGAGTGGATCAGAAGCTACCTGACAGCTCGTAAACAGATTGTTAGTATTGACAACATAATTAGTGATGTTCAGAGTATTGAATACGGCGTAGTGCAGGGCAGCACCCTTGGCCCTATCCTTTTCCTGATATATATCAATGATATAATCAAGGCAAATATACCAGGGAATATGCTCCTATTTGCAGATGATACTGCTGTACTGTTTGAAGGTGGTAGTTGGGCAGAGGTCTACCAGAAAGCTTCTAGAGGTGTCCTGCTTCTGAAGAGATGGTTTGACAAAAATATTTTAAGCATGAATGTGAAGAAGACCAAAGTCATGCCAGTTTACCTGAGAAAAAATAGAGCACCACCAGCTGACTGTAAACTCAAACTTCACAGTTGTGGGGATATTGCAAACCTTGAGTGTGATTGCACTGTAATAGAAGCTGTGACTGAGTACAAGTACTTAGGTGTTCTTCTTGATTGCAGATTAAACTGGCAGCCTCACGTGAGTTACCTTAAGAAAAGACTTAGAAGTATGATTTTTGTATTCAGCAGGCTGCATGGCATCCTTACCATAAAGGAGCTGAGAATAGTTTATTTTGCTTATGTGCAATCAACAATACTGTATGAAATAAATATTTGGGGGGGTGCATGTCAGACTATCTTGAATAGTTTATCAGTCACGCAAAAGGCTATCATGAAGGCTGGTCTGGGACTTGGTACAAGGCATCCCTCTGACTTAGTCTACAGTGCTAGGAATGTTTTCAATGTAAAAAAGCTTTTTATTAGTTCTGTTCTTCTCTATGCTTTCAAAAATAATATAACTTTCAATGCGGTCCCTCAACATCAGTACAACACAAGAGGTTCTTTCCTGCATCAGTCAGGACTGTCAAGAAATCTGCGCTCTGTGTGTGACAGGAACGTATCTTTTCTTGTTCATACTCTTTTGCGCAACTGTCCAACTGAAATAAGTAGACCTAATGGTTCCTTATCAAGATGCAAGAACTATTTAACACATTGGTTATCATCTCTGAATGACGGGGAGTGTATGCGCCTCCTCAGATCGGTGTACTCAACTCGATTCATTTTTACTTTTTTCCCATTCTATCTTATTCTCGCTGCAGCTCATCATTAGGTAGTGATTTTTTTTCTTCATTGTGTAGGCTTCCTTGGAAAGTTAGAGATGCGTGGTGCTGGACTGCCGGATACATGCCATTGTAACAGTTCACTGCTCTCTTTTTTATGTATGTGTATGTGTGTGTGTGTATGTGTGTGTGTGTGTGTGTGTGTGTGTGTGTGTGTGTAGGGGGGTTGACGTGTGAGTGGGTGTGCTGGGAGAGGGGATTCTGTGTGAATGTTTTTTTTTTCAAGGAAAACAATCATTATTAATATTATTTTATATTTTTCAACTTACATTCTCTTATTAGTTCCTATTTTTAATCAAATATCGTACAAAATCATGATGCTTCTAGACTCAATCGACCCAGCAACAGACCCTAGAGGTCCATATGGGCGTACTTTTCCTTTGTTTATTATGTTTAACCTATTTATAGTCATACACTCTTCTGTTATTACAAGTGATTATTCTTTTATTTTCTGTATGATGTTTATTATTTTTGTAATCAAATTTGTGATGTTTCTTCATTTCTGAATAAATTCAATTCAATTCAATTCAATTCAATTCAATTCAATTCAATCTTAACCTATTATTAACCTATACTTGTACAGAGGAAAGCATTTTGTTGCTTATATCTGGTTAAAATTTAGACGAAGCCACTAGCTTGCGTGGCTTGCTAGCATGTGCGCCTACCACAATCCACATGTATGAAAAGTCTTCCATGAGATTTGTGGAAATAGTAGAAATAAACATTGATGCAGATTGAAGGCATGTAAGTAAATTGAAGACATCTTCTAGAAAACTCAGAACCATAGGCTACTTTTATTTATTTACTCAAGAGACATTGAATAGGAAATGGCCTTGAGAAACGCTAGAAGCGCGCCAATAAGTGATGTTTAGTGGAGGTGAAAGATGTTTTAGTTCTGCAGAAGAAAGCATAGCGGAAGGGGTAATAAAGTGTAAGCAGTGGATCAGGTTCAAGTAGGCCCAACTACTAACCTTGATGTTCGTAATTAGTATTGTGATTTAAATTGGAGCGAGAGTTTTCTAACGCCCCTGATGAAGATTACAGATTCATCGTACTGTGAAGATTAAGATTAGAGAATTAATAGTTTTCTCAGCAAAGCTAATTAGAAAGACCGTGGAAGAAACATAGTAGAGTATAGCGTTATGTATTAGACCAGGCAAGGAATCACCGCCTAAGCCATTGCATAACTCGCCAAATACCTAATGCGTACGTGCTGTTATAAGCGAAGCAAGCCAAGCTTAAGCATTCTTCTCAAACGTAAACTTGTAACTTTCTCTGTTCCGAAACAGATTTTATATCTTCGTTATCTTCTTTCCTCTTTCCTTTGACACATTCATTGCTTAATGAATTGTATGCAGTACAAAACTCATGTGTAAAGAACAATATACATCGAACGGAATAGAGTATTGTTTTCTCTGTCATTGTAAACCGTGCATAGACTCATCTAATGAGGCACAAAGTAAGTTCAGGCACTTACTTTGCTCATACTACTTAGGCTTACTCACTATAGACTCATAGTGTTTATAGACTGATATTGCTTATTATTGTATTCTAGTCGTGGGTGTATTTAGTGCAATCAATGCTTTCATAATAGCAGGTGATTCGACGTGCACAAGTTATTGATGTAACTCTCGTTTCAAAATACATTGTATTCCCATTTTCATACGTGATACGCCAATATGGAAGTTGAATCTATTCAAGTTAGTGATTCAGGTTCGGGGTCATGTCCGCCATTATGCAACCCGCCATTATCCGTCTCGTGATCCAGGATCCAATCAAAGATAAATAGAAATATGTCTAGGTTTTTTCTTTTTTCACATCCTACTTACCTACTTCGGAATTTTTGAGAATTTTGAAGAGTGTAATGCTCAATTATGATTGAATGCGCTTGGTAGATCCATAAGTTGGAATTAACTGACTATGAATATGGAATTGCCTTCAAGATGGACTCATAGAGAAGATATTATGCCGCACGTGTTGATAATACATGATGTGCTGATGTGTCGGTGATTGTACCATTTAGTTCATTTTATATAATATTGAATATTATCGAAGTTGAACATTCAAAACGTTCAACAATCAAACACTGTCAAACGTTTGGGTGGCTCGTTGGAGGAGTGATAGTCAGTCCTGTCTGATAGCCTGAGACTCTGGAATGAGTCTCAACCGGGGCAAAATTCTTTGACCATAGCACAATCACATAAATACGGCCACCACGTCTTTCAGAGGAGAGAATAAGCCGTCGGTCCCGACTACCTAAAAAGTAGTTATCATCTATCTATGTCATTACCTACGCACAAGCCTATGAGCTCATGTGGGCTTTACCCTCATGAAAAAATTGACAGAGGAACATACAATAATTGAACATTTTCAGATATTTGCTTGTAGCTTCTCTGTAAAACGTCAAATAATTATTTGGATTTTCAAATAATTTGAAGACTGAGAAACAAAATCCTAATACCTCATATGGATAATTTCCCTTGCAATATTCACAGAAATTCGTGTTAGTTATTATAAAATAAATCCTTGTTGCAATAATTTGTGTGCAGTAAAATTTATTTTCGATTTGAAGTTTGAAACAAATTAGGAGCCTACAAATGCTTCTCGGATTGTTTACAATAAGTAAGACAGTAAGTTCGAGTTGTTCGAGTTAAGGCGGTGTTCTTAAGAACATAAAATTTGATTGTTGAATTACAATCCTTATCTCTAAGACATCATCATTATATTCTTTCTATAAAAAGCTAGGCTGGAACAGTTTATTGAATAGCCTTACGAAACAGATTAAGTAGTGCCAATCAATATGTTCAAGTTCAACACTGGATATTTTCAAGTTTCAAACTTTATATATCTTTACATGCCTGTGAGTATATCACTCATTCAGGCAAAAATCTGTGGTTTTCAATTTTCAATAAAAAACAAAAGTTCTCCTGGCATGTTCTTCTGGCATCTTCTGCATAATACTTCTGTAGCTTCTTCCTTCCAACCATGATATAGCCTACATCTCCTAGCATGCTATATATAGTATTATACATAGCATATCTCCAGTACTATGGTTTTTGTTTAGGAGTTTTGGTAGCGATGTCACGCCTATTTAAATTGTATCAGTTCGGTGGTCAATACTTGTGACTGGACTAGCTAGAGCCCAATGTTGTAATTATTAATTATACTATATGTGGGATCATATTATGCGATACATCTGTAACTATTCACATGGCATGTGATGTTGGACTGGCACTCCAGAATGCATCACGCCAGGTAGAAAGTAATCGTAATTGAGATCGGAACATAGCTAATTATGAAAGTAATGGTAGGCTATAGTCTGTTCAAGGAAAGAAGACATTCTGCCAAGAAGGGAAAATGACTAGAGTTTGATCAATATTGGTTCAAAAATTATAAATTTGGTCTCAAATTGTAGGAAACATTCTGATCCACAATTTTAGACCAAATTTATCATTTTTGAATCAATATTGATAGAGCTAGAGTCATTTTCCCTTCTTGCTAGAATGTCTCTTTGCTTGGACTGACGATACTAGCTCGCATCCATCTAGCTGAGCATTTCTTTCTCGCGTGTGCTAGATGAAGAATCTGTTGATAAATTGATGTATCTGTACAAGATGTTAATGAAAAACAAAATGTTGACTTCCTGGAAAATTAATATAGAATTAAGTTTAACGGAATCATGAGAAATGAAATCTCTTATTATGTATGTCTCTTATCGAACATAGAAGAGACTCTCGAAGTATATCGCCTTTCGGAGGAGACAATAAGCCGTCGGTCCCGACTACCAACTAACCTACTTTGTGAGTAAATAAATATCTACCTATAATCTCTAAAGTCTAAATAAACAATAGAAGAAAGTACTCTCATAAAAATAATTAATTCGAATCTTCATTCATATACCGCTATATAAATAGGCAAAGGACTTCTGCAACTGCAAATATTATTAGGAGGCCAGATACGTTGTTATTATAATGATCCAGCAGTTGGTGTACTGCAATATCCAATAATTCTTCCAACTTTCATAAAACTGAAAAACTAGAATTTTTGTGTAAAATCCTTTGTTAAATACCATTTATTAAATTAAATTATGATCTCCTTTAATATAATGTGTACACTAGCGCTTCAAATCTGAGAAGAGTTGATATTGTAATTATTTGATAATAAAAGATCTATGTTGAATCTAATTATCACACGGTAGCGATTATATTATGAATGAAAGAATATTCTTGCCCTCATCCTCATTCGTCGAGGAATTCAGTGCATATAAAAGTGAATAGGTCTGTCATTGTCATTGAGGGAATTAGGAAAATAATTTCAATAGAAAGATAAGAATAGTAGAAAAGGATAAGCTTTAAAGTATTGCACAACTAAAATATTGAACCTTCATGTAAGAGAACTGATAAGTATTATAACATGCTAATCATATCACAAGTATGAAATAACTAAACTCATCTTTCTCATTCTCACACACTGTGATTTGACATTATCTGCTAAAGTAAATTTATCCAAAGATTTATTCTATTGCATATAATGATTACGGAATTCAGATGATATCAAGGTGAGGATATTAAGGCTCACATTATAAAATTTGTTCTCTTTAATTTGAAGATTGAAACCGATAAGGGAGTTAAAATTTGTGTTAAATTTCTCCAGAAAGAGTCCAGCGTTATCCATGCGAGGACGTTATATCTAAATCTAGGCTATATCTATAATCTACATCTAAATCTATAACAATAATCATATTTCGAGTGTGAATTGGATCAAAGATAAGATTTGGATAACTCCTAGACATTGTTATAGAATATTGGCACTATCACGAAAAACAATTGGGTAGTTAATGTATTGCAATTTCACATGAAAACAAATGGAATAGATATTTCAGGTCCGTTTTAGATATTTATAGCTTTGATCTATTCATTTCGAAAGATATCAATGGGTTATAATCGATAAGGATTCTTTGACATAACCAGGTTAATCTCCGATATATTGGAATATTGTGATACGCATCGAAACGTTCTGATAGAGGTATCAAAGTGGCAACAGGTGAAAAGAAGAGATTAAAGATTCAAATATCAAGAAGGTCTGACAAATATTTAGCACTGAAAATTTATAAGTGGAGACCCCTGGCCCTTGGGCTATTATTTCAAACATGTAAGCTGTAAGTTTCCTCCTATAGGCTCATCACGATTGGTATTCTTATTTGTAGATTATTTGATGTGTGGTTTGCCATGCTTCTAAAGGGTGACCAATAACTTATTGTGGAAAATCTACGGAAAATTTGTATAGATGTATTTTGCGGTATGTGATTTTTTGGTTAATCCGCCTGTATGATCCATTAATGATTAAGGCCAGTAGAAATGATAATGAACAACATAATGTAGATTTATAGGTCAAAACCAATATTATATAAATAATTCTGAATTCTGAATTACATCATCAACTGATTATCAAAAATGGCATTCTCAAGAAGTTAACTACAAACCCGTTATTAAATAATAACGAATCCATATAGCACACCGTGAGGTAATGCCAGACACAAAAATCTAGAATTTGATAAGTACCACATGTTTGAAAAAATTCTATCAGCAGGATCTTGTCAAATTGGATTGGAGTTGTTGAAATGCATGCATTCCTATTGAGTGCTAACTTCTTTTAGCTCTTGATACTTGTTTTTAACACAGCTATGAATTTTTAATAATTGATTGAAGAATTGAATATTTATTCTGAACAAGGCAAACGGTATAGCTGTAGAATCAGATCCAGTTAAGAGTCAGAGATGCAGGAAAATATTGGATCATGTATTCATAATATGGAATCATTCAGTGTTCTACATTTCGACAAAAAATTAGTTGATGTTCTCAGGCTACTTGCTCTTGTCGCATATCCTTTTTAGAATATTTTATTCTGTAAACTTTGGAATCATTTGCAAAATTCGTAGCCCATAATTATTCTAATTCGTTTCAAATCATTCAATAATTTTCCCCCATAACAATGCTAGAATCTAATTAACAATTTATTCTATTCATAATTCATTCAATAAATTTTTTCCACAACAATGCTAGAATCTATTTAACAATTTAATCATTTAGGTATGTGAAACCATCTCTGATAGAAGTGTAAATTCTAATATAATAATTTGTGTGCAATAGTAATAATTCATATTTTTTCATAACAAACAACATTAAAATAACAACGTACCGTGCAACATTCAAGAATTTAAAGTTTTTGAAAAATAATATTCTACACGTTAGAGTTAATAATATACAAAATTTAAAATTCAATGTATTAAAAAAATAACGTACAAAATTTTAGAGTTCAACGTTCCTATCAAACAATGATGATTTTCTGTTAATTTCCTCGTAGGGTGCTCATGAAAAAGTGAATGCCTCATCAGCTTCTGACATCTATTAAGATGCCGTAATTCTGACAAGTCACTAATTCATACTCATCTTGAATGTTTACATCTACAAGCTTCATCATTATTATCTCTTAATAATTATTATTCTTCTTATCTCCTTTGGCCCAAAATACTTTCGGAGTCCTCATAATGCTCCTGCAAAGCCCGATAAGTACACTCGTACATTATCTCGTTAGAAAATTATCATCTTGTCAAAGCACTGAAATTCTAGCCTATGTGATTTTCTCATGAAAGTTATGATTCGAGATTTTTCAATTCCTGACTATTTTACGATGACTTGAGTGAAAATCATGGATTAAGTCTGTTTTCTCTATCATGCCAAAAATACCACAGGCTTTATTGTATTTATACATTGTAGGCTATATATGTAGTCTTGACTAGTACTATGTACTATACTGTACGTACAGTTTTATTACTATGTTCTATTTCACAGGAAAGATGATTATACATAGTGTTTCAGGAGGAATGTGCAATACTCAGACTGATCCACACTCCTAGTATGGATCATACATAAGGTGACCAGATTTTGAGGTACTGAAAACGGGACGGCCACAAAACCGGCTTGGGGGCGGGAGGGGGAAGGGGTGTTGTTTTGCTCATTTATACAGAATTTTTCCAAAACAGACCAACAAACTTCGTGATGTGATAACTTGCCACAAAATTATAATAATGAAAATTTGAAGAATAATGTAAAATCCTCTACCATTATTATCAATCAATCAATTTTATTGACAAATAAATTATTACAATTTTCGGTCCCGCTAAACCCATGGGTTTTTCAGCAGGTGCCAATTTCAATACAAAAAATTCACAGTTTGAAAAAATTAAAAAGAAAAATCTTATTGTCTCAATTATTAATGCTTTACAAAAATGAAATAAGAAAATTATAGTAATTATTGCTGAGAAGCAAAAAGATTAGGAAACATTAATAAAATAATGAGGAATAGTACCATGATAAGAAGTTAAAAGAAAAAGTAAAAGATAGATAAAGAAGGAAATAAATAAATAAAATATACTATAGGCCTATGTAATTATAAAAGCTAAATTATGAGTCGTTCAGGATGGCGGCAGTGATTATACAATGAAAAGAATTTTGTACCAGCAAATATTATAAATAAATGATATAAATAAAAGGAAATGTTCATCAGACGCTTACAAATTATTGAATTATAATTAAAGTAATAATAATAATAATATTAAAATTTAAGACTGTTCATTTATGAATTTTACTATAATTTATTCACTTTGGGATTTTACTAGATTGAAAGCGAATTAGATTGATAATTACATAGATCATTACATCCATTTTTGAGTAGTCTGTTATGTTAGCAGGTAATCTGTTAAATATGAAAGGCAGTACATAGAAAAGAGATCTTTTTCCGTAAATATTATTGAATCTTGGAATTTGGTAAATTACGGGTGACCTAAAATTGTTGTAGTGGGCAAGAGGAGCTAAGAATCTATAATGGAAACTGTTTTTAAAAAATAATATTATTTTGAAAGTGTAAAAATTTTATGGTGTCAGAGTTTGATAAAAAATTGTAAGATTTGGAGGTTGTTCAGATTTAAATTTATATTAGGTATTCTAGAGGTTATAACTTTAAGAATCCTGAATTGTATTTTTTCAACCCTAAATAATAGGTAATTGTCTGCACAACCCCATGATTCAACTCCATATCTGATTATGGATTCTATTATTGACTTATAATTTAGGTATAGACTGGGTAATCAACTGGGACATTTCTATGTAAATAATATATTTTTGCGCTCAATGCCTGGAGTTTCTTTGATAAATAGTCAATTTGAGAATGCCATCTCTGGCTACTATCGATCATTATACCAAGGTAACGTGTTTCACTAACCAAAGATAGGGATGGACAGTCACTACAATTTTCAAAAGAGTTATTGGAGAGGCAATTACAATTATGAACATGGATTGATGGAGCTTCTTCACATCTCAGTAATAAAGCATTTTGTCAACTACTACTCCATTCCCCCATTCCACTCTTTGTTCCATCTTGTTTCAATACGATTTGTTGTCATTTATAGTTTAAAAATACGAAAATTCGGATTTAAAGGTAGAAATCATAACTGAGTCTTCAAAATATAAAACTTGAAAGAGCGAAAAAACTCTAAAATCCTAAAACGGGAAAAATGAGCGTCCCGAGAGGTTCGGTGGGGACAACGGGACAAGTCTCCAGAAAACGGGACTGTCCCGGCGAAAACGGGACGTCTGGTCACCTTAATCATACAGTCCATGGAATATATCCCTAAAAATGCTTTGTTACTAAGATAACAATGGCGGAAAATTGACATTACTATAACCCTTGATTTTTGAAAATAGTGTTTACTGTACCCAGTGCCGCATTTAGCAGTTCAGCACCCCGAGGCCTACAGACCAAAAAGCGCCCCCTCCTACACTTGAACTACTCCCCTTCCTCATGGACTATGACGGCACCCCCATCCCCCATACACCAACATTATTTTTCCTTGTATAGGCTAACAGCTTAGTAAAACATACTAATTATTCTTGATGATATTGTAACGTCAAAAGTTATTAGGATGGTGTGTAGAATAACTTAAAAAATGTGAGTTTTTAGTAACGTTTTTATTTCAACCCTAAAATAATACAACTTACGTTTCTGATGGACAACATTCACAAAGTATGAAAATAAGAAATAATTGCATCACGTTAACATTTATAATGTAAATGTATACTTAATAAACAATCATATTTTAGAGCTTCATTAGAAAGCTCGGTCTAACAAAGACCAACTTTTCTGCAAAAATATTTGAGGTCAAAAAACATACCGTGTTAAGTAATTTGCAAAATTCTTATTTTATAGAAATTTTCTTCTTAACTTTGCTTGGATTCTACAAAAGTTCTCGTTATTCCTTTGAAGTAAATGCTTTCAGTAAGTTCAGACTCAATAGCCATTACGGAAAGTGCATTTAGTTTACTGGTTCATGGAGTTCCGTGGATGGTTCTTCACTCGTTTCAGCACAGAAAAAGAGCGTTCACCGCTGTAGTTGGCGACAGCTCAAAGTTTAAACAGTGTATTTTTTTCGAAGATAAATAAATATTTACTGCTAGCTGCACAAAAATGTTTCAATCGCTTGTTCGATCATATCTTATCCACACTCGTGTGTGCGCTTCTTAAAATTTTGCGCCCTAGGCCTGGGCCTAGTGGGAAATGCGGTACTGACTGTACCTCAATAATCGTTCAAGTTAAAACCTTTTAACTGATTTAATTGAATTCCTCAGCTAATTTCACAAATGAAAAGATTCTTTTTGTATTTGAATAAAACCTCTAAAGAGGTAACATTGACGTTTTCGTCAATGTTATCTCAGTAACAAAGCATTTTTTTGGGGTAGGCCTATGTTCTATGGAAATTTTCTCACTATTTTGAATGAATCATCCTGAGATGTATTACACATTCCTCCTGAAACACTATGTATCTCAGTAATATTGATATAATACACTAAGTAAGTTATAATCATTGAGTAGTATTCCTCTTATATTGCCTGGGTCTTTGTCAACAGACTCTGTGAAACTTGATTCAGCACAACGCAGCCTACAAACAAAGAACTATTTCAAGATTCTAAACTTCACATATTAAACGACCAGTTTTTCATCAAATAAGCAAATAATAGTTTTTGAAAATTTAATTTGACCACACATTTTCACCTGAAAGATATTTTTTGAAGACTAAGTCGTAGTTGCCTAATTTTGCGATAGACCTCTGGTCCATTTTAATAAAGTTTTACAAATCTCCCTGTACCAATCTTTAACATACCTACATACGTTGTGACTTCTGATAAAATGGAGAGTCCTTATTCTTATTTTTTCTGGATTGAAGTTTTAATCAGCCTAAATGTCAGTAGGATAAGTCAATGTTCAGACTAATAAAGTGAGTGAGAAGTATTAAATACATATTAAAAAAGGGAATAACGAGTCAGAAATAAATATATAGATAATGAAAACTATCAATCACAAACAAGAACTACATTGTAAGAAATGATTGAATATCTCCAAATCCTCTTGTCTCCTTATTGGTCAAAATGTGAAATATTAGTTCAATACTGAATTTTGTCGGTAGATATCAGTATAGTTACTGTGTGGAATACAAGAGGAGAACCAACACATTTAGGAAACATAATGAAATTAATTATCTTCTGTTCTCTCTTAATTGAACAACAATTTGTCGGCCGGTTTGGCCGAGTGGACTGGGGCGCTACACTTTCAGTCCGATAGCGCTACCCGGTCGTGGGTTCGAATCCTAACAGAAGCATGGTCGTTAAACCACCTCATAAATCACCCTCGCACTCTCCATTACCCAAGCATAAGTAAATTAAAATTATGTGGGCATCATCCGCAAAAAAATCCAAAACACGTTTCTAAGTTCTACAAATTGATAGCCATACTCACTGCATGATTGATGTTTCTTGTGCATATTACAGAAGATTTACAAGATTATCCACTAGATTCATCAGATTATTCCTGGATGAGTGATTTGATCATGAAAAGGAATCAGTCTGTTGTTGTTATTGAAGATTTGCTTGGATCTTTGAGTATAGTTGTGAAGGTGATATTGAGGTAGTTATATCCATAATAAATGAAAAGACAAGATGTCGTCAAATAACTGATCGAGATACCGGTTTTGGTTGTGACACCATTATCAATCTCTGGTAAACTAAAACAGAGCAGCAGCTCTCATTGAGTAACGCTGGAGAGGAATCGCCATTTTGTAATGTATGATTGAGTCGCTAATCGGGGAGGAGCTTGTCTAGGCCAATAGCAGACGTTCACGGTCATTGGCTCAAAAGTCTACCAATAGCGGTGCTTTACCGTTACTATAAATACTGCTACCTTTTACGTTAAGTTTTAGTTTACCAGAGATTGATAATGGTGTAACAACCGAAACCGGTCTCTCGATTTTCTAATAAATCAGTGGTTTGACAACATCTTGTCTTTTGATTTATTTGCTTGGTTATTTTTCTTGCTTGGTATCTACAGCGCTTTCAAAATCATCAGAAAATAATATTTAAATCCACTTATATAATTTATTGTATGATTGCAGTGGGCCTAATCGATCATCAATAAACGCTTTCGTTTGAAACAAACAAATGGAAGAAACTGCATTGAAAGGTGACGTAATAAAAATTTTTAACAATACTGAAGACTAATAGAAGTCGAAAATCCACTTTATCGATCATTAGTGAATGATCTACAACGGTTCTGACACTACAAAAGATACTATCCAATTAACTGTTTACTACCTGCGAAGAGTGCTTCTATGAATACTTTGATGAATAATGATTTATTGTCAAAAGCTTAGCAATAAGTCCGGTCACTCATCGATCATGACTTTCACTCCATAATAGAGCGGGTCTTGAACAATTTTTAACCGCTAATTAACTGATTTAGCAATGGCTGCTGTAAAAATGTCGTATGGCAAACTGTTGGAACACGAAATTTATCAGATTACAAGTAGCTCAACAGATGTGAAATGTTTATTAACCTTAATTTCTTCAATGCGTAGTTAGTAATGCAGCAAATTGAACATCATTATTAAATTTATGAGAGGTACAGACAATTTATATACAAAGCAGAAAATGTAATCGTTCTATTCATTAAAAAATATTTTAATTTGACGTTTTGATATTAATAACATTATTAATTTTTTTCCATGTAACATTGTCATAAATGCCAATTAATGATAAGCAATACGCTCTAGCACAACATATTGTTGTATATTGTGTATAGCAATAGCATATATACAGCATATGTATTGCATAAGCATAATAATATATACCATATTATACAGCAATATTGAAGCAAATGCTTTATATTTTTATTATTAAAGCATATTACTCAATGGCATACGATTGATAAATAAAATGGACACTCTTGTCTTGAACAACAATTTCATAGTGTTGAGTTATGATAATTCCTCACTTCTACAGATTAAATTGAAACCTCAAATTCAAATCAGTTTGGATAGTCTCTACAGAGCACTTCAAACTTCAATTAAAAATCTCTAGACGATTTCTAATGTAATTGAAGTCCTTGTCCAGCTCTTTCTGAATGAATCATTCTTTGGAAATAAGATTGTCTTCCATAATGTTCTACTATTACATAATAATATAGAAATCCTTTTTTGTGATGTAACTGCGATGATTGAGCAAAAAATAGGAATAAGTTCAGGCGGTTACAATTAATCTTTTGAGAAAGATTTTTTCTCAAGTATACAAGCATGTAAAAATTTCAACGGGCTTTTAATAAAGAACACCGTGGAAAACTTTGTCAGAAGTTCCGTCACAATATTTAATGGTGGATTCGTCTTCAACTAAAAAATTCGACACAAATTGAAATAATCTAACAGTGATATTACATTTTTAGCATAATTTTCAAATGGAGTTGTAAATTAGCGTAGAATTAAGTACGAAACAAGCTCTTGAAAAAAATTTCAAGAGATTTAATAATTTATATTCATTTTTCATTTGTTTAGCATCGATCTGGGGTCTAGCCTTGAGGGCGATAATTTACAACTTTTTACGCTAATAATTGTATTTGTCTTACCTTTAGACATGTGCTTTCCTTTCAAGTACCTAGGATGCTTCACACAGTCTAACTATAGTAATGACATTTCATTGATATCAGAGACATTCGTAACATCCATAGAAAATTTTGAAACTATCTATCTAGTTTAAACTATCCATCTAAACTGTTAAGAATGTTTGAAACGCCCCTTCAACATGAAAAAAGCTCCTTCTTTGATGTCCACATGAGAATCTGTTCTGCATCTGTATGATAAATAAGATAACACAATGAATGCCATGAAAAAACAAGAATCGAACCCATAAACAAAGCAAAGCTCATCAAAGTTGGCCAAGTTTAATTTAAGCCCAAGATCAAGCTTCAGCTAGGCTCACTTAAACTTAGCATAGTAAGAATTTGCAAATCAACTCTTGAATTAGGTAAGAAAACTGATTAATATTCGGAGTTAATTTGAAATCATGCCATGAACCAATTATCCACCAATTCGAGAAGTTCGCGAAGAGCTTAAAATTCAATTGACCAGTAACATAGAATTAACATAAATCCTAATAATATCTTAGATCAACAGATCAACATATCTTATAATAGATCAACAGGCTATTATAAGCAATTATTGAAATCTGGAAAGAGCACGACTTGTGAACCATCACTTGATTACTATGAAGTTAAATGATTTAAAACCCAACACAAGAGCACGACCACTGAAGTTTCAGTTAGGTGAATAAGTGATTAATATTCGGAGTTCATTTCGAATTACGCTTTATTGGATTCGGGAAGTTCGAACACAGCGTTTTCGAACTGTAAGTTCTGTGACACAACTGATCGTCTATCCCATTAAGCTCCCCGATAGTGAGTTGTGAATGATTCTAATAAGTTGTTAGTTTCTGATTGTGGACTGACTTCATTTGATTAGATTTTCACTGATAACGACAACTGCCGGAAAATGAATAAAGACGAAAAACGTGTCCATGCTATTATCGAAGACAATATTCTATCTCTAAGATTGCACAAACGTGCAATAGGTAGCCAAAGCCAGTTCAAGTAAAGAGTAGGTAGGTATAAATGGTAATGCTAGGCGTCTGGATGTTTCATAGAGTAATCAGATCGTGACAGCAGTATCAAGTTTACATTCTATTACATAAATATTATCGTGGACTCTGGCTTGTATAGTCTGTCCAAGCAAAGAAGGCACTCTGGCACAGGGCCGCCCACAGGGGGGATTGATGGCGCAAATTGCGCCATCGACGCGAAATTTGGGGGGGGGATTGTGAAAATTTTGAGGGGGAATGGATTAATGGATTAATTTAATTAATTACAGTAATATGAAGTTATTATTTTTAATGGTTTAATCCCCAGAACTAAAAAACCACTGAACCAAATGCGTTCAAATTTGGCAGGCATGTTCAGTTGGACGTTTAGACGCGCGCTAAGAACGGATTTTAAAAAACTTTTCAAGGATACGCCAAATATTTTAGTTTTTCTAGAGTTTTTCGGCGTTTTCTTCATTTTTTATAGAACCAATCGGTAGAAAATGTTGATATTAGGTGGGCAGGTTGAGATAAGGTCTAGAAATATTGTGTTAGAATAATTTTGCAATCCGTTCAAGATTACGCCAGTAATAGGGTTTTCAAAATTGTAGATGTTTTGCGGGTTGCATATCTTCCGCCTTGATACGACCAATCCTAACTGTAAATTCAATGGGTCAGCGAGATTATAGATGGAGTAATTTAGAAGATATTGAATCAAGTTTCAAACTATGTCCGATATACTTCCCAAGTTTACGCTTCATATAAGCGTTCTACTATTTTTTGGAATTTTCTTCAGCATAACAAAATATTTTCCCATTAAGATTAGCATCACATAGGTCATTCACAAAGATTATAAAGAGAATCGCAGAAAGTACTGACCCCTGTGGGAGTCCTGAAGTTACTGTTGAGAATGAACTACAAGTATCATAAATCATTTGTACATTGAACTCTATCGCTCAGGAAAGATCTAAACCATTCAAGGGCCACGCCCCTTACCCCTGTTGATTCAAACTTATTCAATAGAAGATCATGCTGAACAGTATTGAATGCTTTTCTTACATCTAGAAATAAAGCATTTACATTAAACCCATCGTTAACATTGTTATAAATAATTTTCATAAAGTCGACTAGGGCATGCTCGGTATCAAAACCTTCACGAAAGCCATATATTGGTTTTTACTAAAAAAGTCATACCTATTCAAAAATTTTAATAATCTGGTTTTCATTCGCTTCTCTAATATTTTCGAGAAAATAGAGAGCAGCGCTATGGGTCTATAATCATCCTGTCATCCTGGACATCCTGTCTCTCTTGTTACAATTTCTGTGTTTTGTACAATTTCTGAAGTCTTGTTCTGTGATAAATAATTGTGATTAATAATATAAAAAAGTTTTTTTTGAAGTAACCACCTCCACCTTCTATTAAAATTACAAATTTATGATTTCATATCCAGTTATACCCTTTATTGTTGAAATATCGTGTCTGTTTAGCATATTTTCCCAATTATTTCAATAACCGTTGAAGTTACAAACTTCTAACAGGTTTCATTGAGTTCCGCAGCTAATTTTACATGGGATTTGATAGTCGTAGAACCCAAATAAAGCCTCTCAAAATGATAAAAATTGATATTTTTTGAAAAACAACAATTTTCCGCCATTGTTGTCTCTATAACAAAGCGTTTTTGGGGGGCGAGTCTCAGTTTTTCTCTTATTGGTTTAAGGAATGTGCCTGAGAAGTATTGCTCATTTCTCCTGAAACATCCTGTATATTTGATGACTAAAAACTTAATCCAATTAAAATCTATAGATTCAAATTACAAAAAATGATAAGGTTTAAAACTCTAGGTTGTCTAAAAACACGAATTTTCAGTTACATAGTTTGGGGGGGGGGCGCCGCGGTTGTTTTTGCCTCGGGGCGCTACAATCCACGCGACGGCCCTGGATTGAGCGGTGGTATTTAGTGTAGGTAAGAGTAGGCTATGATAAAAGAAAATATTCCTCAGGTATAAAAAATATTTTCCTCTGAAAGGAATGCCCTTAGAGAAATTGCTGGACTACTACCAGCCAATGACACAGGGCAACCCCACGGGGGTCGAAGTGGAATGTTACCCCCAAAATACCTAATATCCCCCCAGAGGTTCACAAATCTATTGAACTATAGTACAGTTCATAAGGTATATAGTTCAGTATGTGCTATAAAACAATGTGGCGTCAACAACGAACCTACCCCCCCCCCCTCTCAAAACTTGGGTATACCCTTCCTAAAATGAATCAATTAGTTCACCCCTGGTCACTATTATAACTATTACCATATATGGAATACATTATTATAATAAAAATATTTTTTTATTGACAATAATGTCATATTTTATTGATAAATCAGGAAAATCCAAAAAATGTCAACGCTTATCCCCCCTGTAACTCGGGAACCGTTCAACGTAACGAAATTTTGTAAAGGTTCATTTCTATTAAAAATTTAATTTAGAATATTTTTGTATAGAACTCGTTTTGCCCTCAACCCTATACTTTTCGAGATATTTTGAAAAAACTGAAATTTTGTACCTTTCAACCCCCCTCCTCCCCAAACCTGCTGCTCAAAATGGTGTAGCTTTCTACCACACAATATAGGGGTTATATAGAACAGTTTGGCGTTGGAGGGGAACTTTCAATTTGGATGTCCCGGTTAATGTCTAATTGCACTGTACTAATAGTTCTATAGTTATAATTACACAAGAGGTTTAGTTCAGTCGTCATCTCGTCATTGAATACTGAAAACCAAGCAACTATTTCTATTTCTGTGTTGAAAGTAGAGAGTGTGAATGTGTGAGATTGAGAGAGAGAAAATGAGAGATCGAGATAGAATGAGAGTGAGTGAGAGAAACAGAGAGTGTTTGTGTGAATTTGTATGAGATAGAAGATGCTCTCTGTGAACCATCACTCGATTGTACTCTTTCAAGTGACATCTATGCCTGGATCTAGAACTTATAAAATAACACATGAGTGAGTTCACTCCTCACATGCACACACAAGATTAAGTGCGTTAAATATCCAACAAAATGCATAGAAGCAGCCTTATCTCCGCCAATCATAGCCCAGATAAGTGCAACGCATGACGAGTAGGCTTTTCCACAATAATAAGATGACTCATATTAGGTCCAATTATAAAATTGTTACATAATATTGCCATAATATTCACTGGTGCAGTAAAAATCAGTGAACAGTATATGCATATAATCTTATTTTATTTTTGTTTAAAGAATAATATCACATAAACTAAAAATAAAAACTTTGCAGTGAAATCACTCACGTTTTTGACGCAACATTTGTTTCGTGCTGGCATTGCACACAGTGAAAAAAAGATGGATAAACAACAGATGAACTAGAAAAATTAGGAAATACAATTACAATAAATTATAAGAGCTAGCTTTAGACACGGCATTTTTAGTTCACATAGTTCTCAGCAGTAATATTAATTATTTATTTTGTTATTACTATACTTATATTTTATCATGAACAAAGTTTTTATAATGTACTCGTATAATATTCATTCATTCAATCTTCTGCACTTATTTGACAAAATACAATGGACAGACAATAATAATTGTCCAAAACTCTATGTCAATGTCTATTTACTCACGAATACAACATGAAAATATAATCATCAACCTATTGAGTGAGGATTAATAAACAAAAATAAAATGATAACGTTCCTGATCACAGTAGCTTCCAATTGAAATTTAATTTTCCATTATGCATCAATCACTTTTTAGAAAATGATATCATTTCTTCTGGGGAATGAAGAGCCCGCTTTATCTGGGGAATACTTCATACAAATTTCTTGAACACAGGCTGTGTTCTTAAATACCAATATATTTCTTGTCCAGAATATTAAAATTCCATACTTTTCATAATGATACCAAAAGACCATAATTTAGTTATGTAAGGCACTATAAGTAGTCTATTTATGATTGGGAAAAGCCGACCTCAGATAGGTATGGTACTTATAATTATGTTATTCAAAGTGAATCAACAATATTATGTTGCGAAAATGTCAATAAATTGTGATAATCAAAATGCAATCGCTTGAAGCCTCAAAACAATAAAATTAATATTATCTTTCAGGGTACTATCTTGCAAGTCATATCATCATAGCTTTATGTTACCGTACTGAAGAAGACAGTTTATTTTATTCTATAGTTATCCGAAACTATGCTCGCACAAATAAGCTTTTCACTTACTGTAGGCTACCTTCTTTATCCATACATTCTCTAGAATTATTATTGGAATAAATTATAGGTTAATCATTGTTTTTCATGAAAGATTAGTAGCTTGTTAAAATGTTATCTCTGCTTGAAAGGGCTTTGGAACGACGAATTATTTAATTTAATGTTATCAATGAAGTATAGAAAATTACTAGCTAAGTGTTACTCAAAAGTAATGTTACAACTTCTACTTCTATCAGTGATTGTAGCGTACAGTACTTAGTGAAAGTTTTTATTTGATGAGTTATGAGCTCGTAATTCAATGTTTTGTTTCGGGCATACTACTGTATATGCAAGTCTGTCAAAACACTTCCTGCCACACATTTCTTTTTGGTAAAGGTGGGCTTCCATGTAATATTCCATTGGAATAAATTTTGTCAATGTGAATAATAACACATTGTTGCAATGAATACCAAAGATTTTTTATTAAATTATCTATTAGAAAAGTTTGATTTATTGATGAACATGCCGCATTTTCAAAAGTGCATTTTTATCTTCAACTCATGAAGCACGCATCAGATTACTTTGGAGAGAGTTTGTAAGTATATTACAATAATGGAATATGAATTGTGGAAAGATGACTTTCTTTTCATTATAAATTTACCTCAGTGCTTTCGTAAAATATTCTCAATATGTGTCCATCTATACTCGAGATAATCAACAAACTGAAATTTGTAGTAGGCCTATACACTTTGGAAATTTGAAACATTTAAATATACAATATTGAATAGTATACAGAGTGTTTCTAAATTAGACAAAATAATTCTCAGGTTGATTCCTTACACCAAGTTTTTAAAAAAAGTTCTATATTAGACATAATTATGCTTATACTCTATTGGGCCCCAGAAATGCTTTATTGTTACTGAGATATCATAATGTTTAATAATCATCATTTCCCAGTTTCAGTACATTTCTCATCAAGTCTGTAGCTGATTTTATAATTCTTCAGAAGCTTCATGAAAGTAAGTACGGTATCACAAAAAATTCTAGTCTCATGTAAAACAAGCTGAGAAATTCAAGAGACAAATAACTAAAAATGTTATTAAACTTTTATTCGTTTATCTTCCAATTTTCATTGTATAATACTTTACTTATAATTTTATTATAGTAATAAACCCTATATGCTATACTTCGCATTGATTGCATGTAGCCTAGTTTTTTTATTTTTGTATTGAATCTTATTATAGTGTTAATAGTAGCCTTGTGAAGACTGTATTAAGATTAAGCATAATAACTCTAGAGAATTCCTAATATTGAAATGAATAAATAATTTCAAAATCTTCTGATGACGAGTCAACCCTTCCAAGTCCTCAGCTAAACCTGAGTATCAAGTTGTAATTTGTTTAGTTCAGTCGATTTTGAAAAAAAGTAGGCTAAATGATAGAAACACTTCAAAACTATAATAATTTTTTATGGATAAAATTCTCGATCTCTACATATTTTTCTAATGAATTTATTATTGGTTCATCATCTCATTTCTGTATGTTCTTGATATTTTCCTCTTCGATGATATTATTGTCCTATATATGAAAAAAAATCATAAAACCCACGTGTTTTATATATTTTTGATCTTTGATGAATTTGAACTACAAATAATATTGCATAATATATTGTATAGGCCTTTGAATAAAACATTAAAAAAGATTTGGAAAGTAAGCGTATGCTATATTTGAATCCAGTGTATCAAATATATTAATTATCAGCTCAAAACACTCGAGTCGTGTTGGGCTGTGTTATGAATGTCGCTATGAGTGAAGATCCAACATATTTATTATGGTATGTTAAACCAACAGGTATTGATCAGTAGGCTAGTGAAACATTAAATATATTAAATTGAAATAATAAAACTATTTTTTAGCGATATCAGATCAGCATTTAATTTGTAGCTTTGTCAATCACTTTTTGGTCGTCCTTCATGTACTATGTCATTCCCGAACTAGTTTAAATATTGGATAGCCACTAATATTATTCGTGATGTTGATCCAGTTTGAAATTCGAGGAGAGGCCGTAGAGATTTTCTTAAAAACCAATATCATGGTAAAAGTTATCAGCAACTCACCAAGTAGTAACTTACTTTGTCAGTAATTATTAATAACAGAAAATACCAATACAGCAGTAACTCAATAAATTCCTACTCCTACAACTAAAAAATATTCATCTAGGATGTAACCCACTAATAAGCACCACTTGGAATGATATTAAACATTGTCATCCTCATCAATATCATCTGTATTTAAAACTTATTCAAGTGAAGTTGAATATTGTATGTTGTCACAGAATGAAAACAACTTTAGTTAAGAATTGATCACTCGAATGCAAATATGACAGTCTTTGATGTGTCTATTGAGGCCTATCTGCATTAAAAATATATTTAATCAATATTACTTCAATTTGCATAAAAATTAGAGTATTTCATGATGATGTTATACAGCGTGTTGCAAGTATGCTAGATCTTGGAGTAACATTTGATAGTAAACTCCTGTTCACTTCTCATTTAGATAAAATTGCATCAAAAGGTAGAAGACAATTGGGGGTAATCAGATGGATAGGCAGAGACTTCCAATACAGAACAACTGGGAACCCCCTTTTCATTTCTCTAGTACGCAGTCAATTGGACTATGCTTCAATAATTTGGAGTAGAGAGAGATTGTGCACAACGAAGAAAATTGAATCTGTTCAGAAAAGATTCTTTCGCCTGGTTTTGAAGCAGCTTCAACCAAACATGCAGCATCTTTCATACATTCAATTCTGTAAAGAAAATTATATGGAAACCCTTGAATGGCGGAGAACCAAATTTGATGCTGTATTTCTGCATAATTGCCTTCATGGGCATACAAAAGTTGGTGATCGAGGAGTAGGAATTGCTGTACGAACAAGAAACCTAAAATATCATCATCAATTTCATTCCTACAGAAGAAGTAGTGCATCACCAGTTGACAGATGTATCTCTACAGGAAACAGATTGTGTCATAGAATTGATTTCTTTGAAACCTCTCAGTTATTTAGAAGAAAAATGAAAGCTCTAACTAAAGAATAGGAACAGTTTGATATCATTTTATTCGTCAAACAGTATACATTTTACACATGACAGTTGCAATATAGGCCTACAAAGGCCAAGAGCCGTTCTATATTGCACGAAAAATGCCTCTAATATGCATACTCACTATATTCACTTGGCGCCATGTGGTGGAACGGGTTGGCTGTAAGGGGTGTTGTGGAGGCCAAATAATATTATTATTATTTATTTAAAACCCGTATCACCCGAACCCGTAACATCGTTCTCAATAATTTATTTCCAGTACCTATATTGAACATAAATTCCTCAAAGTATATTCTATTAAAAGTATTTATGGTATAATCCTTTAAGTATATTCTATATATATGGAATCTATATGCCTTCAACTATAAAAAACCTTTTCAAATTCTAACAATAATTATTTTTGTCAACTATCTCCATATCAAACAACTTGATTTATACTGCAATAAAACTTTAGACCTACATTATTTCAAACATGCTGTGCATAAATTTTTTCCAAGTGTTTTTAAATCAATGTCAATACATCCATCACCTTGAATTATACATATATTTTTGTGACATATAGATATTTTGACTCCAAAATTGATATATTTAATAAAAGGATATGCTGTCACTCCAGATTGAACGCAACACAAAAAATATTTTTTATGGAATGGACTCGAAGTGCATACAAAACATCCAAAATCGTTTCATACCAATTGTTCTGTATTTATTTCATATCTGTGTTGTGTTCTATCTCGTGTGAAAGCACCGTCAGACGTTTCAAGAAGCCTACTGAAGTTTCAAATTGACAATAAGGTTGATTGTTTTAAGTAAGATATTCTCATAGATAATTAAATTGTGAAGGAATAATGATAATTTTAGAACATTTGTGAGGTGAATTGAAGTTTGGTATCAACCTACTTCAAAGTTGAACCTGTGCTACTGGTTTGAAGCAGACGTTTTCTTGTGTTGTGTTTCATCCGTTGTTTAAGCACCATAAAAAGTCATGTTGAATCAAATCAATAAAAAAAGAACAACAAAGAGGAATAATTATTCAGATACTTTCCTCATAAATCAGAATTCAAAGTAGAAAAACAGGCAAGAAAAGAACATTTGAGAAGTCTCTATTTCATAAAATACTAAAATTCAATTAATAAAAAAAAAACAGAATAATGAGGTCTGGGTGCCAAAAAAGTGAAGAAATTTTTTTAATATAGGTAACAATTCGATACATTTTCGAATACACTCTTATAGCAGGTACCGTACTTTTTTCTTCACTTTAGCTTGTAGAATCAGCTTACAAAGTGATGTTGGTGACTTTATGCAAATCATCCTGAAGTATTAATTCAATCAGTGAAGAATCAATTAGCCATTTCATTCAAACTGCACCCTGATAGAGTTAAAGAGTTTGTTTCTATGAAGGTGCTTCCACATTAGATAAAACGCAAGCAATACAACAAAGCGTTTTTGTTTGACACAAGCAGCTTTGGTCTCAACCCACTTCAATGCTGAACCTATATCCTACTGGTTTGAAGCAGATGTTTTGTTGTATTGCGTTTCATCCGATGTGAAAGCACCATATATAGTCGTTATTAAATCAAATTGATGAAGAGAGATAATTTTTCACCTTTCCATTACTAATAAAGCTCATCTATTTTGTTTTCCATAACGAACTTCTAGTAAATATTTATCTTTAACTATTTTTTACGACACTGCAGTAGTCGATATTTGAATGAAACTAATATTAAAAAATTCAAATATTGACAACAGTGTCGTGAATATGGGATATTAATAAAGCTCGTTGAATTATTTTTATCAAAACTATCTCATAGTATCATGGTTTCGTTTAAACAAAGCTAATGATGTGTGAGTAGCCTACTGTGATAAAACCTGGTAGGTACTCTGAAGTAATTTTCATGAAAAAAGTGGAATGACAATTCCCAAAGTTAAATTTTTATTACGGCATTTGGTGTAGTAATCTTGAAATCTTGATACTGCGCAATCGTAATAGAGAATAGAGGAGTATCACTAGAAATAATGCAACACTTACTATTTTTCAACATTTATTACAGAGAAAGTATTTCAAACAAAATTGGAACATTGAAAGTAAGACAACACTTCTTGTTTTGTACAGTAAATTATTGTCTGAATGAGAAAGAAAATTATTTTTAGTGTTAAATCAGGAAAACAGTGGTCGATGCAATTGCCACAAACATGAATAGTACCTTATTGGAATTCCACCCTGGAATCTTATTTTTCGAACAATGCACATGATATGGTAACGAAAAAACAAAGGTAACAAAAATCAAACGAAAACAAAACAATTCTTTGGTATAAAATGAAAGGTAACGAAAAAATTAATTAACTATGAGATTAAATTTTTTCTCAAATTCATCAGAAATAATATCAATATGGCTAATGATCTTTTAAGAGTTTTCATGTATCAAAACTAACTCTAAGAACAAAATGAAACTTATTGACAATGAAAATAAATTAATAATCAAATAACTCAAATTGATCGGAATTAATATCAATATGGCTCATATTACATTGGCAGTTTTCATTTATCAAATTAACTGTATTTCTTTTATTTTCATTAATTTAATACGTGAAAAAATAAAAAGGAACTAGGAATTTGAAGTACCACTTTTTTACATCATATAAAATCCATTTCTTGAACATTATAATCATTAACATTACTGAAAAAATTGCAATAGAAAAAATTTGGGTTCAAACTGCTCTTGTTTGTTGAGTTAATGAAATCGAATAGATAAAATAACATTATAAATGTTTTATTCTTATCCTGTTACCCAGTTATTAGCCTACTTGATAAAAACCTACTTATTTTGTAAGCCTGAGATCAAAGTATGGGATGTTGAGAATGTCCAAACGAATTGTTATTTTTTGAATATCTTCTTAAAATCCACATAACAAAAGTCTTTATATAATATTCTACCTATATCACAGTCAGGTAATAAATTATCTATCACAATACTTGCGTACTAAATATTCATCACTTTTTTTTAAAGATGGGAAATTATTTTAAATGTTTCAAGATCATCCAAATTTCAATTGAGCATTTCTGAAAAAAACAAAAAATTGTTAAATTTTTTAACATCAATTTGCATTTTTAAATGACAAAAAATATATAAGGTATAATATTTTATACACATATATAGAATAAATACTGATGAACAAATTCGATTATAATTCCAATTATTCCTCAACCCGATAAAATAATTGAAATGCTGAAATAGACTTCTTTGAATTATTTTGACATTCACTCCAAAGAAGAAATTATTGAAAAGTTGAGGAAAATGTTAAAAACATTTTTCAAGGGTGACATAAGGTTTATATGGTGGTTCAAGTATTACCAAATTTTCCAATCAAGAATAAAGTCAACTATGTAGTAAAAATATAGGTAGTGATAATAATGAATCTATATCAATTTTATATGCTATATATTTACTATGTTGTGACTTTATAATATAATGTCATTACTCTGGAATCATTAATATTCTAATCATTAATAATAATCATTATTATTTTTCAATAATACTTTCAGAAAATTATATACAATTTATAAAAATTTCAGAAAAATATTATTCATTATTTTTGTGTATTAGATAGTTGAATTGATGATTATTAGATCAAGGTACATTGTATTTTTGATTGATTCTTGGATTGAGACATGACAGTCGGCAAACTGTATAAGAGAGCATTTAACGTCGAGAGAGACCTCAGCTAAACAGTTTTGCTCTCGTAGACCGCTTTCAGAATGTCCTAACAGAGCTATCACAATATTCGCCAACCACTATAATTGTATGCGTCTACTATGATACCTGTAGGCTACAGTTGCCAGGAAATTATGATTTCGACGCAAACTGTCTGACAGTTGAATCATCTTTACTTTTTTCTTATGAGAGATTAATAATAAGGATCTCTCATTTTCATCAACGAAAAATTATTTAAACTGAAAATATTTTCTAATGATGTATAAAAAATTAAAATCAATCATACCTTATGATTGTATTGATGATTTCCATTCAAAATATTATAATATTATTGTAGACATACTTGATCCGAAAACTGCCAAATTAGAGCAAACACTGGTGATCTGAAAAATAATACCAAAACATTTAAAACCGAAGATAAAACAAGGCGAGAACAATTATTCCAGTTGTAAAAAGCAATTGGAATTATTATTTGCTGAAAATTTGATTCGCAAAAATCTAGAACTCATCAAGCTCCAAGTTGAAAACAGTTTTCTACGAATTACTATCAGCATTTCATGGAGTGGAGTGGTTGGAGGTTACTCATCATTATACTAGAAAATGGTTCTTTAATACCGGCACTCATCAAAATCAATTTCACTCATACACAAAAGATGAGGCTATGACAATAACTTTGCATGTAGTTATCAATTTTTGGGAAAGAAGTTCTACATTATGAGTACTAATATCATTTAATGGAATTACCCAAGTTAAATACAATTGAATTTAATGTGGATTAGTTACAATTAAGTTGTAAATATTAATTTAAGTAAAAATGAATAACTTGAATAAATATTATGAGGTTCAACGGATCACCCAATTTCTGATCTTCTGAACTACTACGAAATAGCTACACTTGTTGATCATATATGACACCATGCACATAGGCTATAAAACAAATATGAAGTTAATTATAAATTATGCCACAACATAACAATTAGGTTATTTCAAAATTAATAACAATTAAATCAGGCTACAAAATTTGGGAATCGAGTGAAATGGTTTCAAGAAAAGAGCCTATATAATACTACACACACATGCATACAAATATAAAATAGATTGTATACATGGTTGCTCAATACTTCTTTTCTTCTAGGGCTACTGTATTTAAAACTTTAAAAACGAATAAAATCAGAGTAGTTTTTTAAAATAAAAAATATTTTTTAAAGGGTACTCTGATTTTATTCGTTTTTAAAGTTACATGGTTGCTTATATGTTTTGGTGTGTTTTAGTACTTTTTCATCATAGGAAGCCTTACTCATGCATTTCTATCGTTTATGTACCCATGGGAAAAATGGATCAGACACCAAAGGGTTTTTCCATAATTATAATTGCTTCAAGGACAATAATTCTCATCAATTTTCAAGGATTTTTATGTGTCTGGCGCATGATGTCACCAAAAAAGCACAGTCTCTTGAAATCTTCCCCAAAGTAAGAGATCAGTGCATAAACGTAGGATACTCATTTGCTTCAATGCCAAAAATGCAGTGCATTTTTCCAAACTTGGGAAATTCATGCTTGAAAGGACCCGTAAATACACAGTATCTTCATTGTTCTAAAGGCATAATGTGAAATTATTTCGAGCTTAAGATGATAATTATTATGTATATGGTAAAACCAATTAATGGTTTAATTGGTACAGCGTACTTGAAAATGCTTATGTGAAAGTCTAAAGATTATACAAAAAGTCACTCCATAAATTACTGAAATTTTAAGTTCATTTTGTTTAATATGAGGTCATATCTTTTAAAATATAGAAAAACATTAACTGGTAATTCCCTTGATGGAAGAAAACCATGATTACTGATAGTACGTAATATCTTAGAAGTTCACTTTTAATGCCAAGTACTGGGAAATTAAAGAATTATTCATCAAATTTCAACTTTGAACAAATAATAGACTGACGATTATTGGATCCATATTAATCGGATAATATGTGGAACAATCAATAATGAAAGCAGCATTTATAAATCTTATAAAGTTATATAGAATTTATTCTATTAGAATAAATTTTTAATTATGTTGCCTTCATCATAACCATTATAGTCAAATTTGAGAACATAACAACAATCTTTTCTTGATCCTATATCAGTAATCAATTAGAGAACGTACAAAATATTTATTTAAAAAAATATATATTTATTTTAATTTATTGTTCAATATAATAGCTAAATTTTGTTAAAAATGAATACAGTATGATAATCTTACAAACCTTCAATGTAGGCCTATACGTTTGATGTCCAAAAAATGGAGAAGTTGACTTAAGTCCGGCGATGCACTCGGAGCCGATTGAAAATAAACATCATTTATCGCCTCGTCAGCGCTTATTCGTTGTGTTGCGTTCAATTTGAGCAGTCTGCTCAGAAAGTTTGCGGCGCCCACGTGACGTGTTGCTTTCAACAAGAATTCCTGAAGATTGTTTTCCGTGTATTTCCCCAAGGCCTTATGCAAACTATTGTAATTCGGGAATGACTTTGCTTCTGGCCACACCGATTCACTGCAGAATCCGCACAATTCGGATATTTTCTCCATCTGGCTGAAAACGTCAGCTCCTTTGAAAATAGCGGGTGTGCGCGTGAAAAACTCAGCTGCGGTGCAACCTGCACTCCATATATCCACCGTCTGATTGTAATGTGCATGGCCAAAAATAAGTTCAGGGCTCATATACCAGATGGTACAGACATCAGTTTTCAACCGAGGCAGTGTACCCATCTCCACAGAGTTGCCGAAGTCAGTGATTTTGAGTATTCCATCACACGATAGAAGTAAATTTGCAGGTTTGAGATCGCGATGCATAATATTTCGAGCATGCATAGCTTTGATTCCCTGGAATAATTGAAGTAGCAAGTTCTTTATGTCACCAACTGTCAAAGCAACTTTTCCATAGAGTATCCTTGTAAGATCCACTCTGCAATACTCGAGGACAAGAGTAAACTGCTTTTCATCTCTTACAAGTTCAATCAATCTGACGACATTCTTCTCTTCTCTGAGTTTCATCAGTACTTTCACTTCGTTCATATCGATCACAGTTACAACTCCTTTGAATCCTTCGTATCGGTTTCTTTTCAACACGAAAAGTCCAGCATCTTCGTTACCCTTGATCATGGCTTTACTGATGATGCCGTAGCCCCCCTCAGCTATCTTTCCTAAAACTATGTATTTATCGGGTGGTGAAGTTTCTACCGTTTTTAAAAACTCCAAACTGCTCTCAGGGGCTGCAAACATTCTTGCCACGGGGGTTTTCAAGCTCGAATCTAAAAACAGAGAAGAAATTTTTAGATGAATATATACGAGTATAATTATTTTATCTTTCAAAAACACTATTGAATGTATATGAAAGAGAAATGTTATAATATCTGAGCAGGCGCAGATTGGGAACATTTATCTTCCACGAAACCTAGAAAGGGGCTTCGAACCGTGGTGGGGTGGGGGTGGAGTTTGAGGGTTCCAAGAACTTTCAAAGAATTCACGAGCTTGCCTAATCGCATTTTATATTGGAATAAATTGGAGTACCTTACATTTTACTTGCATTACATTTTTACTAACATCTTTACCTTATATTTTATGATTAATAAGAATGAAAATATTATTAAATTGAAATCTGCGTCACTTGAAGGCCTTATTCAAAATAATAGAGGTGAGTCGATGTATTTTGTTCAGGGTTCTTAGTCCAGGTCCAGGGGTTCTACTACTGGAAAATTTCAAAGATATCAACTTATTGAAAAAAGAAGTATAGTGGTATCCTGGAATACAGAATACTGACATAAATTTGGAAGTAACATTATATTAATTAAAAAATTTAAAGGTTTTCCCACTAAATTTATATTTTCAGTTTCAATAAAATTTTCAAGAAATACGGCAAAAAAAGAATAGATTGAACAATTTCTCACGAGCACTAATTGTGAATTTTGGCTGAAAACCTAGTAAGCTTTTTTAGGTAGGTCTGAACCCAGAAAAAATGACTGGAGAAGTTGTTAATTTTCCAAGATTCCAGTGAAGTCTTCGTGTGGGATTATAAAATTCATTTAGCCATAAGAAAAAAATATGAAAGTTGATAGAGAGACATAAAATAAGGTCGAAAAAAATTATGTGAGTACCCCAAGAGCTGGAAATAATGTAAATCCCTAGAGGTTGAATAAAAATTTCAAATAATTCTTTTTAGTTTTGTACTTTATTACTAGTTTTTCAGATGCGAACAAAGATCGAACAAAAACACAAACTAATATTGAGTTCAATGAAAATTATATTGCAGCTCCTTTTAGGGCTCCAAAGAATCCAGACAATTCTGTCCAAGCAAAGAAGACCCTCTGGCAAGATGAGAAAATGACTCCAGCTCGGTCAGTATTGTTTAAAAAATTATTTATTTGGTCTCAAATTGTAGATCAGAATGTTTCTCACAAGCTACAATTGAGACCAAATCAATAATTTATGAATAAATGTTTACATTGACAAAGCTGGAGTCGATTCCTCAACTTGCGAGAGGGTCTTCTTTGCTTGGACTGACTATGGGTATATCTGCCTTAAGTTAAAGACTGTAAGTTATAAAACTTTCATGAATAAAATTTTTCAAATGTGTTTTGTAAGCAGCTTACTAATTAAAATGTGAACAAGATGATTAAAAAATTAGTTATTTGAATAAATTGTAAAGCCTCTCCGCGATCGCGGACCTGGCCGGTCTGACACTGATCTGAGCCAGAAAAAATTAAAAGAAGTTTGACAATACTCACACAATCTATCGAATTCAATGAAGGATAATTTGAGAAGAAATCAATTATTAAATTATCTGAAATAACACAATAAATTAATATGACAAAGTTAGAACAGGCGTAAAAATGACAATCCCGCTGTCGATCAACAATGGACTCTGGCAGTTATACCAACTTACACAATAGCAATAATTTCAGTTGATAAATTGATTTTTTCACAAAAGGTATTTTTTTAAAGAAAAAAATGAATGATAATCGACTATATGATGAAGAATTAGAATAATTACTTTTTGATTATTTTTCTATTATTAAATTCATGAGAAAGTTGCTCCCGGAAACCGGAATTCATGATGGCGTCCATCAGTCCAGCAGATTCTAAAATGGCAGAATCATAATGTAGAATCGGTGAATCGCAGAGTGGCTGTCTAGCCTGTCTTTCTTTAGGTTTCGTCGAGCGAAACGTATTGCTGTTGTGGCTTACATTACTTTTTCAACTAGTGAACTGAAGCTCAAGTAAGTAACTTTTTATGTATCCTTTGATTATGATTCATCGAAGCTTCTTTCTTTCATTGGTATGAATCATAAAACTGGGACCTAACCTCTATTGAATTGGCGGGTGTTTCAGAGTCAGACAGACATCATTAATATTTATTTTTGGAATGAATGCAGGATGCAGGTTTCATTATAAGAAAGAAGTTACCATGAAAAGCAGCATTAATTGAACAACATGTATAATTATTGAGATATTCAGTTGAGAAATAATCCTGGCACTCGGAAATTGAAATGAGTTATCCTATACAGGGGTGCCTATCCCCCCCAGCGTCCATGACGCCAATCCCCCCCGAATGAACCAAAGATCCCCCCCTCATTTTTGGGTCTTCATTTCAAATAAGTAAGAGTGAAATGTGAGATTATTGAATAACAAGTAAGTTGAATGTTGGGGCTGTATGCTTCACCAACTACTCCAGGGGCAACCCCAGAAATACATTTTGGGGGGATATGAAATCAGGGTTGAACCCAGGAAAACCCTTTCTCCTAGAGGGGGGGGGGTTGTTGCTTGCATGGAATATCTATAATGTATTCGCCTTCTCTCAACAAACATAATCATATCTTTTTGTCGTGTAGAAAAATTCATTCATGATTTAATAAATTATTGTAGATAGCGGAGGGGCCCTGAAGGGGGCCCACGTATCTCTAAAGAAAAACGTTGCAGTTTTGAGTTTTTTTACGAAAGGAATTACGATTTTTCAGTAGACGCAGAAAACTAAGAATAGCCTACTACTTGAACATGACCACTTTAAAACTACTCTGTTTATAAAAGTTTGATACAGCTTACAAGGCTGATCTGAATATTGTGAGTTCCTTGGGGTCAAAATTTGTCCCTTCATAATTATCAAGGTATGATTCTGTCGTTATTTCGTGTTTTTGTTACATTCTGGTCACAGTTATATAGTTTAGATTCTAGAAGTCCCTATAGAGGCCCCAAATAATGTTTTTCCAAAGAATAGTTTTCTCATTATCTATAGTGTTCAAATACAATATAATTCTGTTCACATTTGAATGATTGAACCCTTGTGCAACACAAAACTAAGAATATCTATTTTTTTTATGTATTCTTAGCTAAGCGGTTCTCCTTGTATTCTCCTTGACGGTTCCTTGTGAATCATCTAATGTCATCCACAACATGCTGATGTTTAATAAGAATAGGAATTATTATTAATTATCATATTGTTTCAAAGGGTTTCTCATCTCTACAGTTTTGATGGATGGATTGAAAAAAGCTCTTGGACTACCGTATTTCTAAATTCTGTATGGATGGCCTGTTTTCTACTAAACTCTTCGGAGGGACATCTCCAGACCTGTTTTCGCTTTCTAAATGTGGAAATGAATATTTGTAGGAAGAGTAAAAGCAGATTAGGCTATAACAAAAAGTTACTTACAAGTTACAATATCATATCAAGAATACCTACTTGACTAATTATAAGTTTAATAGACCTAATAGTTCACACAGTTTGATGAAGATTACATTATTGCACATGAACTTCGCATTCTTTCACTGTAGCCTTCAAATATTATATTCCTTAAATTGTCTTAGGCCAATGTAGAAAATCCTGGGTTTGTAACCCAAATTTTTTGGAAGCGGTTTGTCCCAATGGTAGAGAGCGTCTAATCGGTGAGATTAGATAAGCGACGTGCCTCTACCACCACTGTTGTAACGGTGACCGGCTCCTCTGAATTCAATTCATGAGCCTCAAAAATCCCTTCCCGGTGGTTCGGAACCCACCTAAAGCAGTAGGTCCATTCATCTCTCATCATCATCCTTCCCATTACCCACGCACAGGCCCAAGAGCCCATGTGGGCATCATCCTCAAAAAAAAAAAAATCTCTTTATCGGAGTAATTATTGAATTGTGCCTGATCCATTATTCTGTGAAAGTTATTCATCTATTCCAAGGCAATTAGATTACAATCTAATTGAATTACCCTGAATTACTCTATTCTTCTTGTTTAGGCCTATCGTCATATTTGTTGACGATTCATTTAGTGGGAAATTTCTTCGAATTTGAGTGTTTTCAAATGAGAAAAATTGGGGAACTACAGAACATTTCTATCAATATTTTTCATCAAGAAACCAACCCTCAATCCCCCCCTGGGTTCGCCCCTGCCAACTACAACTTTAGGAGTCTTAAATACGAAATATTATAGATTCAAGCACGTACCTTAATTTCCCATCTATAACTGTTATTTTTTACAATTATTATTAAAGAGAATCGGTCTTCAGGTTAAAATTAATCCCCCCCAAAAAAAAAAAAATTTGTATGACGCCATTGGCGTCACGCCCCCCCCCTTGTAGGCACCCCTGATCCTATAATCTATCTAGAGCCATACAATCATGCTGACCAATTCGAATCCATAGCTGTTGTATTATTTTCTTCGTATTATTTATCACTGCCGTGTCTGTTCAAATATCGTTCTACCAATCAGGAATATAACTTTTACAGAGAACTGATGAAATAATTTTATTTTGCAGGAAATAAATCTTCCAGGCTGATGATTACGAAATAAGTTGGCCATCTTGGACTACCCAAAATCTACGGCTTCATTTCCAAATTGTCTCAAACTTTATACGAAAGAATACTATGGAGTGATTCTATAATATATAATTGCCTATTTGAATTAAGACTAAAGGTAAGCAATAAATTTTGGTTTTTTATTATAAGATGAAAATTTCTATACTTTATAATCCTTTGCACCATATATCATATACCAGTCATTTCTCAAATCCTTGTTTCCTTTTTTCTTGAAGTCATAAAATGACTTTTCTAACCTTAACTGCAAGCCAGCTTGAAATCCTGCGTAATCTCAATGATTAAATGACTTATATTGAAGCATAGTCAATATTAAGTTTTGCCTTGGAAAAAATATAGTAAGATTTCTAATACCGTAGTGAATTGAATCTTTTTTGTCTGTTAATTCAAGGTAAGAAGTTCAATGCTAGTTTGCTGACAATTGAATGAAATAAATCCCTCATGATAGAAGGTAACTTATTACCCTCTAATTGTCAATCTTATGCTGTTCCAATCAATATGCTTACATACAAAGTAGCCTTATGTATGTTTCAGAATGTTCGTTTCTTTGTAGTTGCCACATCTGTAGGATATGATAACTTGGGATAATTTCAATTATTGAATATCTTGATGAGAATTAAGGATTGTTTCCGATTATACAGAATTCTTTGATATCAAACAATATTTATTGATCCATTCCCTGTTGGTAATTTCAATACATCGATATTGGAAATAGGTAAGTTACAAGTAGAGTCTGGTCGAGCAAAGAATAGGCTACATTCTGGAAATATGGAAAAATGACAAACAAATTTGTTCAATACTTATAAATTTGGTCTAAAATTATAGAAAAAATTCTGCTTTACAATTTGAGACCAATTTTATCATTCGTGAACCAATATTGGATGAGCTGGAGTCATTTTCTCATATTGCCAGAATGCCTTCTTTGCTTGACCAGACTGTACAAGCAATACGATACCATCTCTCATACACTGTTGGAATTGGTAGCCTACGGAAAGAATGCCTTATTATTTTTACCACAAAACCATTCTCAATTCGTGACCATATATTGATTTTACATTGGCTTTTATACATACGAGGGCTATTTTATTTCCAACTTCCGATGTGTCATAAAAATAAAACTAGTGAGGGTAATTGAATGAATTTATTATCAAAAGTTAGCTGCATTATCAGTTACTTCTCAACATAGTAATCATTAAAAGTGATGCAATTTTCATACCTGGGTACAAGCTTCCTCATACCTAGTTCAAAGAAGTTTGCCACCAGTGATTTAAGATGGTTTATCACAGCATCTTGCAGTGCATAGTCGGTTCGAAAGCTCTGCCCTCCTGCAGCATCTTCTTTAGTTCCGGGAAAAGGTTATAGTCGCTTGGTGCAAAGTCAGAATTATACTCAGGATGGTCATAAACGTCCTATTTAAACCTATCGGCCCAATCGGAAGTTGAAAAAATAGCCCTCTTATAATGATATTTAATTTATGACATATTTCACTCTGAAGATAACTGTGTTGAGAAATGTTCCACTGTTTTTTCTCAGTTATAATTCACTGAATCGAAATTTATGATTTTCCAGCTCCAGTGCAATGGCAAGTCACAAATCAGTTCATCCCACAATCCATTCCATTCGAAGGTGGATCAAGATAAATAGAAAACGTGGATGCTGATAATGTTCTACAGAAGTTTATCAACGGAATAATATTCCTGCATTTAATTACAAGGTATTTATTTACATAGAGAGAAATTTTTATGAGAGAGACTATTTATTTATGAGCGCAAATGAATTATAAATAGAAAAGAATACAGCCTACCAATTTGTTATTTTTCCATTTGGGTAGGCTTCCTCTTATTGAGTTTCAAGTGATAGGTACTGATTGGAATCTTGCTTGTCCATTCATATTTTTTCTAACACGGGAGTTGGTCATTCACGGTCATTATTATTATAACTTATCCGTTCATATATTAATAATATAATAAATCACTATTTGTTCTAAAATCGTTTTATTGGTAGTTGGTACAGGGTACAGGAATACACGTTAATTTATAGTATTTTCAGATCTTCAAACCCAGTATTCATAAGGAAACAAAGGCTGATGTCTTTAACTTGTTTCTGGCACGGATCGTTGCCAGCTTCAACGACATTTATTGGTCATTTTGGTCCCTCGTCTTCAGAATTTGTAAATTTTTGTGTGGTTTTCTGAAGTTACGTAATACTGAATACGAAAAAGAACGTACAAAAGTTGAGAACTTAAAAATCGCAATAATTCATTAAGTCACCCAGATTGATGAAGACGGGTTGCAAAGTGCTGTGGCCAGTTTCGATCATAGAACCCAACAATAATGTATTGCCAAAAATGTACATCACTTGCGGAACATAATTGTTCGTTCATCAGTGCATAATGTCATGATTCAAAAATTGTTATAAAATAGTTTGAAGTATAATATCATTACCAATAAAGTATTATACTTGGATTATTGAAAAAGAATTAGTATCAAAGAAAGTGAAATTACATCCCCTGGAGAATTGATTTTTTTCCAATGACATAGAAAGTAAATTTCTGTCCAAAAATAATGGCAAGTTATGTGTTTCAAAAGTTTGAACAAAATTACATTCTTCTCATGGGACATATTTCAAGATGGCTGACTGCCACTAACCGCTCTTAAGTATATTTTATACTTTGATGAATAAATAAATGAATAACCTCGCCAAACAATTTTTCTAATTGGTTTGTGAAATGAATAACGGTTCTTTTGTGTTCATCTTTTTTGTAGATAATTTCATCGTGAACTCGATAAAATTATTTTCTGATACAATATGTTCTATTTTCTCAGTATATTACATTGTAAGAACTAAGTTTACGGTTAAGATTACTCCAATTGTATTTCTTTAGTTGATGAAATGAATAAATGAATGGTGTAGTCCTTGCGCAATGAAATGAACTTCTGTCAGGATGGCAGCTGTCTATTGAATGCATAGAGTGATCATTTTTAGGTCTGAGTATTGTGGTTCCACCATTCATTTAAAACAATTTAATACTGTAATAAATTACCACAATTGCATTTTATGACTTAAGAACAATAAGGAATATAAGTCGATGACTGTTGACTGATAATCAGTCTGTGCGGCAGCATTGAAATTTTGTTCTCAGCACTGATACATTTATCCTATAAGATTCAAACATCTGAATTCAATGATGTTGACTAAACATAACTATTATAGGTACTTTTTGATTAAAAATTAAGAAAATCCAGTTATGGAATGATACATAAAAAACGTTATTAATCTTCTGTCATTTGCATTCCCATATTTTGATTGTGATCTTATGTGAATCAAATGCTAGCTTTTAGTTTATTGATAAATTTGAATTCTATTAGATATTTCAATTGATCATATACATCCCTGCTTCTCACAAGGAATTCATCATTGATAAAATCTGTGTGTTTATTTCATCAGGAATTCATCAATTGAATAATCCTTTCACTTATGAAATACCATTTCTCACATGCAGATAAAAATGAACTTCATCCCAGGTTTTTAGTGGCAAACATACGTTTTTTGTGCTCCATCATCCGTCCTCGCAAGCGATGGTATACGCCCCGCTTCCATGATTCCATGTTTGTTGCAATTACCAGCGCCACTGTTGTTTGTTGCTTTTTGCTTGTGAGGCCGGGTGAACTTTAGTGTTAACTTGACCTAAAATATCTAAACTGGAAAATTATGCACGTAAACTATTCAGTTCCAATCTTTCATGAAAGAAAAAATAAATTTCCTGTCGTTTCCTTATTACTCCATTACAATACAGTTGAATAGTTCAATGGTCTGAATGGCATTTATCTTCAAGTTACCGTTATCTTCAGAGTTTATCTTTGAATAGTGTCTGCGAACGAGCCGTCATTTCTTATCTTTCTAAACTAGTTTAACTTCAACTGTAACTTATTATCTTGATTCCTGATACCTTACAGAATGAATTGAATTGAATTGAAAATGCCTTTATTCATGAAGTGTACACATACATCGGAATAGTGTCATACAATACAAATATAAATAAGGTAACCACATAATAAATATCTTTACCATACCATAATTTCTATAATTACTAGACTCTAAAATCTAACAGTCAGATCCGTGTTCTCCTGAAAGGAGTATATGGATAGTCCTATTAAAAATCTTTTCATTTTCGTCTTAGTTGCTGAATGTCCCCTATTTCCTGCAATTCCCTAGACAGCATGCTAAAAACTTTTCTTCCCATATAAACTGTTTTTTTCTTGAAGAATTCTATCCTAAATCTCTCCTCGATCCTCCCATACCTGGTGTAGTATCCATGTGTTTCATTTCTTATTTCTGATGAAGAATATTTCTTAAAGTACATTACTACGTCAAAAATGTATTGCCCATATACTGTTAAAATACCTAATTGTGGAAAAATTAGTTTTGTTTATGAGGGTGAAGCCCACATGAGCTCTTAGGCTTGTGCGTGGGTGATGAAATGGATGATAGATGACGACTACTTTTTTATGAAGTCGGGACCGACGGCTTATCGTCTCCTCCGAAAGACGGGGTGGCCGTATTTATGTGATTGTGCTGTGGTCAAAAATTGTTTCCCCGCTTGGGACTTGAACCAGGGTCCACCTGGTTATCAGACCGGCGCTTTACCACTCCTCCAACGAGCCACCCAATTAACGAGCAGTTTTACGGAGTCAATTCGTTTTAAATTCAACATTATTCTAAGAGCCCTTTTTTGTTGTAATAATATTTGGTCCAGGTTTTTTTTAGTTGTACTTCCATAGATAGCCAAACCGTATGCCAGATGAGAATGTATCAAAGAGTGGTACAGGGTTTTCCTCGTCTGTAAACTGCAAAGGCTATTCATTTGTCGCAAAGCAAAAAGGCCGGGGGATATTTTTTTTACTGAAAGAGAAACATGTTTGTCCCAAGACAGATTACAATCGATTTCTAGCCCTAGGAATTTTGTGCTATCATCTAGTTTGATATCAGTATTGACGTTCACTTTATTGATTAGGCATAAGTTGATACAATTTCTTGAAAGTTCTTATAACTGAAATTTGTCGTTGGTTGTCCTCAATAACTTTTACATCTCTCACTCATCTTTCTTGCTTTTATTATGAAAATTTCTTACAATAGTTTTCATACATGTACTGCCTTGGGCCTATATTCTAACACATTCCATGTCATATTGTTCACACTGTTAATTTATTTCAATTTGAACGTTTTTCGTTTTTTATCAACAATCAAGGATTTCCCTATTTCTCAATTTAGATATCAATATTCAGTCGCTTACCTTTTATAGTCGCTCATTCTTTATAGAACATTAACGACACCTGCAATCTGACTTTAGTAAAACAATATTACTATAAGTCTGTACAAGCAAAGAAGACATTCTGGCAAGAACGGAAAATGACTCCAGCTCGGTCAATATTGGTGCATAAATTATAAATTTAGTTTCAAATTGTAGATCAGAATGTTTCCTACCATTTCAGTTTTAATCTGTAATTTTTGAACCAATATTGATGGCCAAGCTGGAATCATTTACCAGAAAGTCTTCTTTGCTTGGACAGACTATATTTCTGAAAATTTTTGGAGTCAGTTATCATAATTGCAAAAGAGGATTTGGATGAGTTCATCATAGAGAAAACGTAGGGGAAATCCAAAATTAAATTTGCTATTTTACGTATAGGTAATAACTGCCAACGTATCTTCTCTACTAAAAAATGTAAGGCTGCTTTGAAAACAGAAAAGAAAATTACAAAGATTGTCGAGATGAGTCAATCAATCTCACATAACCATTCTTACAATAGAGCTTATATTATTGGCGATGACTCGCTTTCTTTCAATGAGGAGACAACTATTGTAGACAATCCGGCCGCCTTCAATTATACGGATAAAGCTCTATACCCCGTTTCTGGCGTACTAAAGGATATTGATTGTAGCACTTCTATAGATTGGAATTATTTTCTTCTCCACGGTCTTATAGACCAGATTCTAACAGTAATACAAACATTGATTAAAAAAACAATTAATTGAAGAAATGGCTGTATTGAGACAGCAATGGAATTGTTTGTCAATGGCTCAACAGCCCAAGAAGGGCCAGCAAGATCCTTGGCCTACCAGTATGTTGCCAGTTCCATATTCACTCCACTATACAGTCCGTCCAAGCAATGAAGACACCCCGGCAAGACGGAAAATGACTCCAGCCCAGCCATAAATTCTTAACTAGAACCCACAGTTCCCAAACCAACACCGACCGAGCGGAAGGACATCCCCCACCCTGCCAGAATGCCCTCCCCGCCAGTATGGACAAACCATACAGCAAGCGAATAATCATCAACTAGGATGAAAGTAACGTGGGGTTAGCACGTTGATCCTCTCAACCATAGGCCAGTCTTCACAACCAAGTGAAGGCGCAGAACACCTCTGAATAACACGCAGTTAATCAGTTACAGTGTAATGCAACAATTACTATTCCTCCAGAGAAGGGAAACGACTGACTGTCTTTACTAACGACAGCCAATCTTCCAATGCAGGTTGACAGCAATGGAATGATGCGCTCAATCATTGCATTGGGGTGAATAAGCAGTAGGGAGGTGGCTATATGAAGATCAGTTGAGAGTTTATTAAAGTCGAAAACTCATTTAAGCTTTGAAAAATGAGAAGGAAGCGCTTAATTTAGATATTTAATATTTAAAATCTTCCCATTCACCGGGCACCACAGTTCAGAATACCACAATCCCACAGAATTAACACAAGCCCATCACAGCATCAACACAAAAGTCTTTCAAGCAGTGATATGGAGGTTGATAACAATGTGGATAGGGTTTCTAATAAAAAAAAAGAAATGAAATTCTTGAGAGAAAAAAATTGTTGGTGAGGGCCGACAGTCTAACTAGTGGTTAGCACGTTGATCCTCTCAACCATGAGCCAGTCTCTACAACCAAGTGGTGGCGAAGAGCACCTCTGAATAACATCCAGTTGGTCAGTTAGAGTGTAATGCAACAATTACTATTCCTCCAGAGACGGGAAACGACTGACTATCTTTACTAACGACAGCCTATCACCCAAAGGAGGCTGTTTCTATTATTTTGGTTTTTTATGCATTTCCAATTTATTTCTTCTCACGAATTCGATACTTCTAAACGTTAATTGTATCAGATCACTCACTCTGTACTACATGGATATCTTATACATCACTTTGTATGACCTCAATGTATTTTTCCTTGCAGATTCAAGAATGTAGCTCACTTTGATGCCTTTTGACTCAACTTGCTTCAAGCTCAACAACTCAGCAACGTGGAATGTACGGTTACAGATCAAGACAACGGTATCCATCATGTTAGTCCATGGACTACCGTCCGAAGTCTGTTCCGGTGTCAATTGCTTTTCCTGTCTTCAACGGCCACTTCTGCACTTGGATCCAAGAATCCATCACTTTCCAAGTCCTCAATTCATTCAATCATCACAGGTTAAAAGGTTAATTTTTAAAATAAATAATTAAGGATAACGATTGGTATAAATTAGTATTAAGAAGAGGAATAGTACAATGAGAAATTGTTTCAAATTAAATTAATAGTAATTAGTAATGCATTCAATTTAGTTTGAAAATATATAATTATTATGCATCGGAAATTCATTGATGCCAAAGGATAGAATCACATTTGTTTCTTGAACATGATTTCATTGTAGATTTTGTAGATGGTTACGCCAATTAGTAGCGCATTGGTGTTGTAAAAAGATAGAGCAAGAATCAAACCGTATACAAAAATCAACTCGTTTTCAGAGCAAGACTAGTGCGAACAAGTGCTGTAGTTTAGCTGCCCATATTAGCAATGTTTTTGTGAGTGCAATACATAAGTGATGTGGGTGAAGTTGAGACACAAGAGCCCCCTCTTCCACTCAACTCACAATACTGAGCTTCAAGGCTCCGAAGCAATCACAAAGGTTTCGTGCAAACAATAGTCGCGACAAAAACGTGATTAATTTCACTGAAAGGGTTTTAGTTCTTTAAATTATATTTATTAGTGAAAAATGGTGGACATAGTAAGCTATGTTATATTACTGAGTCAGCTGTAATCTTTCAACTTTGCCTCAATTCTATTGGTTCACAACAGATGCTATGACTCAAAATGGCGGCGACTGAGTGTACCCAGTCTTTATAGTTCCTTAGTGTTGATTAATACAACTACGTGTTTTATTGCATCTTGTACCCGACATGATCCCACGACTTGTAGTAATGGAAACCTACCTCAAGAGGCATTTTCAAGTGCGAATGAACAAATAAACAACACCAAATTCTTATTTATGAACATAATTATGTTTGTTTAAATGCCTGAATCCTGAATGTGCACTCGAAATCTTGTAAGAACATTTCCACCTGTTTGACCAATGTATAATTCTTTACTCAAAAAATGACGGCGCTGATTCTTGAAATAATATTTTTTTTTATTCAATTACATATTGCTAAGCTTGTTCTTTATTTTTCTATTCGTAATGTTTACATTACCAATTTTTTACATTAGGGAAAAACCTGAAGCTGAAAAAAAAGCGCTGAAGCTGATTCAGCATTGTTCATGACAATTGCTGAACGGCTCAAGAAATTCAGCTTCATCAATCGTTTCAAAGGACCTGTTCAACAACCCACTTAGGAGATCGGTGAGTTCAGTAATAGCAATAGAAAGTCATCTACTGACAAGAAACGTTATACAGGGTGTTTCAGGAGGCATGTGCAATACTTCTCAGGCTGATTCCTTACACCAAGTAGACAAAAAAGTTTCATGGGACCAACCCCCAAAAACGCTTTGTTACCGAGATAACAATGGTGGAAAATTGAGATTTTTCAAGAAATATTTATTTTTCTAATTTTTTAGAGGCTTTAGTGAGGTTCTAAAATGAACAATTCCTAAGTTAAAGTAGCTGAGGAATCCAATGAAACCAGTATGAAGTCTGTAATTTTAACGGTTATTGAGATAATTGGAAAAATATGCTAAAAAACGCAATTTTTCAACAATAAGGGTTATAACTGGATAATAAATCATAAATTTGTATTTTTTATTAATGGAAGTTGAAGAGAGTCGGATTCTAAAGAAAAAGTTAAATGACGGTGATTGTGCAAATCTCACCCAAATCTCAGAAATAGCGATCAAAAATAGCAAAATTGACAAAACATAGCACAAGTGATAAATTTGTGTTTAGTAGCGATTTTGCAATTTTTAATTGCTATTTCTCAGATTTGGGTAAGATTTACACAATCGCCGCCATTCAAATTTTTCCTCAGAATCCGACTCTCTTCCATTAATAAAAAATACAAATTTATGATTTCTTATCCAGTTATTTATTTATTTCATCAAATTAATACATGGTCCCATGGAACTTTTTTGTCTACTTGGTGTAAGGGATCAGCCTGAGAAGTATTGCACATTCCTCCTGAAACACCCTGTATAATGTATGGTCAATGTCTATACCCTATTCACGATTACTTGAGACGTAATAAACAAACGTTTTGCGTATGTGTGTGTGTAAGTATGGGGTGGCTACCTCAGCTACGACAAAACATAGCCAATAAACGACATAGCATAGACACGTCAATTTGTTGGAAATGTCGTATTGTTGCTGTGGTTTGTCATCGCAACAGAAGCTGTTTGTTTAGTTTGTGGGTGTTTATTTCGTCTCAAGCCATTGTGAATGAGGTGTAGACAAAATTAAAGTCACAAAATTGGAATGTTTAGTAGAAAAACAGGTGTCACAGTTCAATGATTCAATTTCAACTTTTAACATATTTTTGGAAGTTGAGTTCATAAAAATGAGCAACTCTGTTTCTGTTATACAAATGTGTATTTTTAAAGTGATTAAAAATATAAGAGAATTACTTTTAAAAGCTACTGGCAGATAATTATAAAATTTTGCACCAGTGTGAACTGTGAAGCCAACTTTTTCTAGATCTGGCCAGTTGAAGAAACTCAGCTCTCAGGTCATTTCTAAGCCCAGGGTTATAGCTATATACAACTATTAGTTGAATATTATTCTTCTTTATTTTGATGAACATTAACAAGCTTATTAGAATTTATTATATGGAAAGCAATGACAATAATCTTGAAAATTTGAATAGTTAGAAGTGTGTTCTAATATAATTAAATTCTGAATAAAATACTGATGATGTGTAGAATTGTACGGTCAATGATTGAACTATAACTTATGGCTATTTCAGATTTTTTGCATTCAGCAAATTAAAGGAAAGAATTTACATTCTGCAATGCTCATCTAAAACTCTTCAAATTCCAATGAAAAATCGGAATTGTCAATATTATCATTGAAAAGTGTCAAGAAGATTGTTGTTGTTCAATGAAGTTTTTGTTCAATGTTGTTTTTCAAGAAGTTGTTGTTGTTGTTGAAGTTGTTTCTTGAAAAACAAAATATAAATATGAAAAAAGGAAATGCCAACAGCACGTGGTGTTCCCAAGCGGTCACCCATCCAAATACAGCCCACGCCCGACGTTGCTTAACTTCGGTGATCGGACGATTACCGGTGTATTCAACGTGGAATGGCCGTTAGAGAAAGATAGAGCTACCAAAATAAAACTTAACTTGAATTTCCTTGAGAGAATTTCCTCTCACCCTTGAGAGAATAATAAATTATTTCTATTCTGTATAAATTATCTACTATATTCACCTGATGGATAGTGATTATGGTTAATAATGACAATTTCTAAGGCAATTGAAACAACATTTTCTTTATTTCAATAACGTAGTTTTGGTTGTTGGGCCATGCTCTAGAATTCTAGATCTAGATCTGATGTATTCTGAACTGGGATCATCAACGCAGTCTAGCAGAGATTTTGGTAACTTGATCCAAGGCTGCACGAAATGAACATCTAGTGAAGCCTTGCTTGGACCATCAATATGATAGAACTGTGCAATATTCACAAATACATCTTAAAATGGTGGAATTATCACATTTCGGTCGATATTATTCACGATTTTCCGTGTCCTCGACGTTATAATGTAGGTTTCACCATGTTATGATCATCTTCCAGCATAAAATTGGATCTCAAAGTTGGCTAGTTTTGTTACTTCTCGCCACTATTTTTCGTGGAGTTTGATAGGGTTGCCCAGATTTTCTCCGAGCAGTTATCGCTTCTCGGCCTGTTGGCTAAGATCAAAGTGTAGTATCTGTTCTTATCAGCTTAATATCTGATACGCCTCTCATCGTGGGGCCAGTATATTAAACTACTTTTTGGAAATAGATGGAGAGTTGGGGCTTGCTCCATCACGGGTCGACCTGGCTTTGCAGTACAGTCGGGACCGGTCCACCTAATTTAAACAACATAATTATTGTTATAACCACTTGAAAGAGAGCATTTTCTCTGAAGTTGTTTAGTTGGGCCAAGAACAGAAGAGCCTCTTGCAAGATGGCAGAGGGAAGTGAGAGTGTAACTACGCATACGCAGAACTGATATTTTAAGGTTGAAATCACTTCAGCCAATCTACCGTTTTTACACTAATCATAATCATATTGAATACACTAATGAAAATATTTATTTATTTGTTCAATTATTGACATATGATAGCACAAATCATAACATAATTAATAGTCCAGTACGCAGGGAATTTTGTAAGGCTGATTTCTGCAAAAGGTGGTGTATTTGATTTTATTGTTTTAATTGCTTCATTAGGGTCCCAGTAATGTGTATTCGAAAAGTACACACAAAATTCCCCCCCGCACAACTTTTGACATAATGGCTCACAAGTTCCAATGTGAAAATAAAGCCGAGGTAACGTGATAATTCAAATTATTATTTGTAATAAATCTGTTTATTATTCTAATGCCACGTTTACACCGGAATGATGATAACATTTGTTAATAACTTTTTTGAATAACGTATTATATAGACTTATACAGGGTGTTTCAGGAGGAATGTGCAATACTTCTCAGGCTGATTCCTTACACCAAGTAAACAAAAGAGTTTCATGGGATCAACCCCAAAACGCTTTGTTACTGAGATAACAATGGCGGAAAATTGAGATATTTTAAATATATTAATTTTTCTAATTTTTTAGAGGCTTCAATGAAGTTCTAAAATAATCAATTCCTATGTAAAATTTGCTGAGGAATTCAATGAAACCAGTTCCAAGCTTGTAACTTTAACGGTTATTAAGATAATTGAAAAAATATGCTTAAAAACGCCATTTTTCAACAATAAGGGTTATAAGTAGATAAGGAATCATAAAATTGTATTTTTTATCAATGGAAGTTGAAGAGAGTCGGATTCCAAAGAGTAGAGAGTCTTGTCTACTTGGTGTAAGGAATCAGCCTGAGAAGTATTGCACATTCCTCCTGAAACACCCTGTATATTAATATTATATAACTTATTGTATAAAAGTTATTTACAAATGTTATTAACATTCCAGTGTAAACGTGGCTTAAATTAATCTCATCATTTTAAATATTGATACTAAATGAACCTTCTCATAAGATAAAGTGTTTAATTTAGTATTCAAGGTCTCTCTAATTTATACAATATTAAACCCCCTTTCATTTTAACAAATTATTACTTGTAAAATAACGGCTATCTTTGGTTGATCCCAACCTATATATTTTTTCATTATGGTACTTTTCAATCATCAGAATTATCTTGAAAAAAATATTAAATCAAGTAATAGTTTTATATAGGCCTAATTACATAATTTTTGTTCTTGAGTACAAAAAGATAGTTTTGGAGCCTGCATTCTCAATTATACCTTTTGGCATCTAATTATTCAACTTTTTTTGGTGTCAGCTTGATAACGAATATATCCCTAATAATAAATAAATGAATAAATAAATTGAATGAAAAAATTAATTAATTAATTTTGTTTAATATTATTTTAGGACGCCAGCTTCAGATATAAAGCTTCTTGATGAATCAGCTTCAGAGGGGGGGCCCAGCAACCCCAGAGCGGGCCCCATATGCAGTACCAGAAGGGGCCCCCACATGCAGTACCAGATGAGGGCTACACACAAGCAGTCCCAGAGGGGGCCCCCACAAGCAGTACCAAAGCGGACCCCCACAAGCAGTCCCAGAGAGGGCCCCCCACAAGCAGCCTCATACCGGGCTTCCAGCAGTCGCAGGAAGGGCCCCCCAGCAGCCCCAGAAGGGGGCCCCAGTATCCAAAAGCATCCCCCCAGCACCTCAGTAGCCCTAGAAGGTCTGCAGCTACCCAACAGGGCCTGATAAGCCCATTTGTAAGTAACCATTATTTGCTGCTTTAATCATTTTCAATTTTTTTATCCGAACAATTTTGTCCTAAGGAGCTGTCTTGAGGAGCTGACTAGCTCTAAATTCGCTATATTCAATACTCTAAATTCAATATGGTATGATAAAGATGTTTAGATTAAGTTACATATTTGAATATGAATTAAAAAAGAAAATTATGAAGCTCAGGATTGCATTCCCAAACGGCAGCTCAAGCTACCCGGCTCTAGCTGAGCTGCTTTAGCCCTCACAACTCTATTCACATAACCATATTATAAATGTTCACTTAGTTATTAGAGATACTAATGTATAATGTATAATAAATTAAATTCATACTTTTTAGGTAATTTTTAAGTGAATTTCACTGTTTATTAATTTATTATACATTAGTAACCCTAATAACAAAGTGAACGTTTAGGAATATAGTTATGTAAAAGTTACCTATTTTGTGCAGAAAGCTAATATCTATCTATACTACGGAACGCCCTAACTAGTTAGGTAGGGCGTATCGTGTATGTATGACAACCCTGCATCACACTTACTTGCAGTCTCTCAGAGTCGATCGTAAGTAGTCTAAAAATATTGAGGTAGATCGCCAGCAGTTCAAGTTTGAGCACCCCTTTCGTATATCATATGTTGAATTTGGTCAAAATTGAAGAATTCCATCACCTATAGTCCAGTCACGATGGCTTGAGACGAGATAAACAAAAGCTCTGCATTTGTATGTGTGTGTGTGTGTGTGTGTGTGTGCGCGTGACTGGAGAGGCTTCGTTTCAGCCACGACTCAAACAAGTCACAGCAATGCCGAAATCATGAATTTTGTTGTAGGCAATTCAGAATAAGTATCTTTAAGTAGTCTTTTTTTTGTAGATACATATTGGGAAATTGCTTATTTCGGTTGTCTCTCGACTACATGAACCTAAAATGAACAAACAATTGTAGTAAAAGTTTTTGTGCCAATGATAAATGAGTTTATGGCCACAGTCCCGACAATAAAATTCGGGATTTCAGCATTTCCGTGACTTGTTTATGTCGTGGCTAAAACGAAGCGACTCAAGTCGAACACACACACACACACATGCAGAGCTTTTGTTTATCTTGTCTCAAGCCATCGTGAATGGACTATAGAGCACTTTGGGCCCATTCCTATAAACCGAGAAAAAAGCGACTTTTTGTGTTCAAATGCGTCTACCTTGGAAGCCATTGATGGGAAAAAGTCGCATTTGGGCTCAAATTGTAGATAATTATCTCGTTTATCGTTTGGTATAAAGAAATCATAAGTGCGAACTACTTAGGGTGGCTTTATTTACAGTAACTTGGAATGAAAAAAAATTTCTTCAATTTCTTTACTATTTTTATTTAAGTAATTTAATTCTAAATTGAGAATGATTATATTTATGATTGCATTTTTGAGCTCAAATTGTAGAGAATTCAACTCTCTACAATTTCATTTGACATTTATCACCTCCAACTTATTAGAGAAATTCCATGAAAAGTATAAAGAGAAAAATTCTGATGATTTTTAGATTTTTTAAAATTAAACGTCCTTCCCCTTAGCATGAAATTTTTCAGGAGTTCATTTACTGCAAATGATAGAGGTCGTTATGATCTACAATTTGAGCCCAAATGCGGCCTTTTCCCATCAATGGCTTCCAAGGTAGACGCATTTGAACACAAAAAGTCGCCTTTCTCTCGGTATATAGGAATGTGCTCAAAGTGCTCTAGGTGATGGAATTCTTCAATTTTGACCAAATTCAACATATGATATACGAAATAGAACCGTCTTTTCAAGCTGAAAACAATGAGCTATAGTTTATCAGGATCCGTTCACTCTTACGAAAGTTAGGGGTGTCCTTATTCTATTATCCTTGAATGTCCTTTGTATAAAAAAAATTTGGATTTAGAGCCGTGGAGTATTTATTCTAATGATAAGTTATCAAAGTAGACTACGAAATACAAGATAGGCTTGTATTTATATGAACTTGTTCTACTTGAACTTTATATGTCTAACCTAACATCAAAATATTGGAAAAAAACACCTGTAGCCTGTTTTATTTTTGAAAAAGTTATGTTAAGTTAATGTTCCAAAAATTAGTCAAATATAAATTTTTTTGTACTTTCTGAACTCAATTTTTCATGCTCTACAACCTTTAGGAAGAGGGGTAATACATTTCTTTGTTACTTTATGAGCTATTTAACAATTTAAACAATTTTTTGGAAAAAATGTGTTTTTTGAATGAATGTAAAACGTTCTCTATTCGACCGATTTCTGTTTTCTTTTTTCAATCGACGCAGAATTTTGTCCTCTACAATTTACTAAGAGAATGTAACTATAAAAATGTGGCCCTTTTTTTTAGTTATATGCGAAAAACTAAAAATTGCATGGTTTTCTGACTGTCAAAAGTTGTGCGGGGGGAAATTTTGTTTGCACTTTTCCAATACACAATCTTGGGACCCTAATGAAGCAATTAAAATAATAAAATCGCATACACCACCTTTTGCAGAAAAAATCCCTGCGTACTGTACTAAAAAAATCGTCTGAGCCTGTACTATTTCTTCCTAAATTTGGTTATGTTGGAGCAATTTCCATCTCAACTACTGGCAGCAGTGAATGGTAGCCATGTTGCCAAAGGCTCTTCTCTGTTCTTGGCCGAACTATACCATAGGGTTTCTCAGTCTAGTGGTCTTTGACATACTTCGAATTATAGTTACTTTTTATAAAATTGTGAAATTGAAAATTTGGATAGTTGTTGATAATAATTTGATAGTTGAATGGTTGCAATACAGCTTTCATATTATAGAAACATTTTCTTCAATATTGCATTTTTCACGATTGTTGGCATATTTTCATTCTTGTATTTATTGTGATTTTAATTTATTGCAAACTGCTTTATAGTTGATTGAGGATATGATCATATTATATTTATATAACAATTTTGGTTTTTGTTTTCAGTCGATTCATCTGACGACTCAACAGAAGAACATTCTCAACGCAGGCCTACGAGAAAATCAAAGAGGATTTCGTCTTTACTTAGCACCACATTGCACGGTGAGCTTTCTAAAACTTTTGTTTAAAATTCCCATATTTGTGAAAATGAAGTACCGGTACGGTATTTTTTGTTCATTTGGACATGGTGGTTAATCGATTCTCAGTATGTAATCTCGATTTTAATTCAATAATATGTACTTCAATTCAACCAACCAGCTTGTTTATAGTACCAGTACTATTGAATTTCAGTTGCAAGCAAATTCTGAAATGTACTTTTCAATTTAAAAATAATTGATGAAATGTTAAATTACGATTTTCTCTCAATTTTCTTTTCTAATAAAAAATTTTAAACGCATAGTAGAAGTGTTTTAATTAGGCATATGCTCAACTTAGCTCTGTCAGGAGAATCTGCAATGCTGTCCAATCTGTTAAATTCTATCAGTACTGAGCATGTAACTAACAATTGCCACCCGCCAAGTGAAATGATTAACCTTCATTTATAATTATTTGAATTAATAATAATGCTGTATTAATTACATGAATTTCTTGAAATTTCAATCGATTTATTGATTTTTCTTCTCTAGTTGGTGTTTATATTATCAGGCAAAGCGTTTTTTTTCAACTCCGTGGTTTCTCAGCCGATTAGTTAAGGTTGAGTGGTAGAAAGGACTTCCTAGTCCTAACTCCGCCTAATAAAGGATATTTTCATTTCATTTCATTAGTTTGTTCGTGTCTCATATAAAAGATCTCATTTAATAGATGTCCCATAATGTCTCACATTTGAAAAAAGTAACTTATGCTTTGTCAAGTAGTTGAAAACAAAGCTCTATTAGCATGAGACAAATGCTACTGTTTGATTGCATTTCTTTAAATTTCTTTTTTTAAAGGTTTCAGCTTGGCAATTTTTGGTTTCACTTGTTTTTTTAATTTGTCTTTTAATTTATCTCAATAATATTATCTTCTAATTCAATGGTTTTCGCTTGTAATGGAATTAATTGTTTCTTGTTGGTATTAATTTGAATGAATCAATAATAAATCAGCTTTATTTTTCTTATTGGACAATACTTGTTGGTATTAATTTGAATCTATCGATAACTAATCAGCTTCATTTTTCTTATAGGACAACGCATTTTAAGAAAGCGCAAACGTATCATCAAAAAGGAAAAATAGGTGAAGAGACAAAGAAGAGTGGAAAAGAAAAGGGAAGAAGATGAGAAGAGCAGGCAAATTGATGCACAGTAGGGGGGACTTGGGAGACAACCCAATTTTTTATTTATATCATAGTATTCTTATCTGAATAGCAAATGGTTCAAGATGCCAATTGAAAGCAATCTCGAGGTTTTTTCTACATTATCCACAGACTTCGATTCAAAATAATCATTGGAAGTATAGGATGATTGTAAAAGAGCGCCGGTTTTAATATATCAAATTAAGAGGTTTATTTTAACGAAAATTGAAAATCAATAGATTATAATGTTCATCTTTCTTTCCGATTTCATGAGAAATGATGTCAAGCATGTGGTCTCCTCTACTGCGCTGATACGTATCAACTCTGTCCATAAAACTCACTATTACTGCACTAAGTTTCCAGTTCCATTTCGCCGTCACCTGTCGAATTTTCTCCGTCATTCATTGATGTTTCGGGGTTTATTAAAATACACCAATGACTTGAGTTGACTCCAAAATGAGAATAACAAGGCGCCAAGTCAGACGCCCTTGTTTACCAATTCGACGGATTATCGGCGAAATGTAAGTTGAAATTTGTTGTATACAGAATTGATGCGTACCAGCACAATAGAGGAGGTCACGTGCTTGACATAATTTTGGAAATCGGAAAGAAATATGAACATTCTGATGTATTTATTCTCAATTTTTCGTTAAAATAAACCTTTTAATCTGATATATGTAAACCGGCGCTCTTTTTGAACCACTCTATAGCTGTAAAACCCCAATTTGAAAAACCTTGCATAGGGAGACTTGAACCCTATGGTCATTGGTAGGGAGAGTTGCCCTACTTGTTAAAATACCTTATCAAACATATTATTTGCTTTATTTATAATGACCCACTTCATTCGCTCATTATAATTCTTTGATAAGATTTCGGTAGGTTTCTATAATTGGCCACTGAATTCTAATGTAACTGAGTAATAGCCAAGAGTATCCTAATCTAATTATTATTCATATGTATGTGATGTGTCTGTTTGCATCTTGAGGTTGGTTGCTAGGCGAAGTTATTACAGTGAAGGTTACTCCATAATTGCCTGATATTGAGCAAAATTGAAGAGAGACTAGAAAGTGACGTAGTTCTGATCAGAACTCCTTGTACCGTGCACATGCGCTAGTATTTTAACGATAAGTATCACATTAATTATGTTTTTGATTTGAAATTCATCATTTTCTGTTTCCCCACCACTCAGTTCCTTCAGATTCGAATAAACTATTATTTTGTAGTAGCCTTGGTTGCTAGGGCTTGTTATGTTAGTCATAAACGCTATGAACTACTACTTTCGAATAGGTGACAAGAATGTAATCAAAGCGAGTAAAACCTTATAAGTAGCTTCACCAAAAAAGTCATATGTAAGCTTATATTTACATCACTCCTATTCTAATCAAGGATCATTCCTTCAAGTTATTAAGTGATTTTATGAACTATCTGATTCAAAATAATAAATTGATAGTAAAATAATTTCCCAGTGAGTAATTACATCAGCCTCCTAGAGTATTCAACTGTCCAGTTTGTACATCTTGTCTTGAAAATTGATGCAATTCAATAATCTAATAAAATAGTTGATAATAAACTTAAGAAGAGATGTCATGCGAATCAAATTTGCTGCAGTAGCGTACTTGGTCAAGTCCCCCTAAAAAGGTGGGTTCAAGTCTCCCAAAATGGGAATATTTCATCAAAAAATCAATCAATATTAAATTCCAATTAATATTATAATATAGTTTGTAGCTTAATAAAATAGGCTATATATCAGAAATACAAAATGAGTGGCATCAGACAAATGACAAAATGGCGAAAATGACTTCTAAGTTTGCATATATTAACAAACTTAATAAGAATCGGGGAGTCCAGAATTTACTTGGATGCAGTGGAAAAATAAAATTGGCTTATATTTCCTATTGCAGTAATTATTGCATGATGGCTTGTTACTGTGAGTCATTGTCACGTTAAATGGCAATCAATGATGCGAAAATCGTCATTTAAAATTCACCCATTTATGAGAAATTGGGTAATTTATAAACATGTATGAAATAATACCTGTACATGGAACAAATTTCTCATGATCCCTCTTTAGAGTGTGGGTCTGTATTATTGATAATTCTTCAAGAAATATTTCTCTATCACGCTATCATGACACAAAAAGTCTCTTGAAAAAAGAGACTTTAGTAAAAAAAAATTTAGTAAATAAAATCTGTATTTTCAATCAAACTTCAAAAATAGGGCTCCAAAACAATATTTTGTTCTCAGAAAATAGAAAATGTTCCGCAGGTGGAATCCCGGACTCCCCTTAGTCAAGGGGGAGGCACCATAACTTGCATGATAACTAGTACTGTAGGCCTAATTACTACTCGTCTAAGGCAAATTTGCGATCAGGAAGTTTGAAATCAAGTTGTTGAGTTGAAAGCAAGGCGTAGAATTAATTGTAAGAAGGAAATTGCATTTTCCTAAATAAAGTTTTTGAGGCAATATGAGTGTTCACAGTAATAAATTAATTTACTTTCAAAATTACACGTTCAAAAATACACCCAAGATGATTTTTTTCTTGTTTTTGTTGAGGAAGAAAACCTTCAAAAGCGACAGCGGAACTACTTGGGTAGTGTGGGGTAGAAACCGCACTAAAAACCATCCTCACATTGCACCTAGTCTCAGATTGGAAACCGCCTGTTGAGCATTACTTCAATCTGAGACGTGCAGCCTTAGCATTTCTGCTCTCCTCTTGCTCTTACCACTCTACTGCTTACTCTAGAAACTTATCTTATTTTTTCTCTTGAGAGTTGTCATTACATGTTCAGCAACTCTGTGCCAATTGTTGGCAGAGGCAAGCTTGGCTGACACAACATTATCTTGTGTTACATCCCTATCCAGTATGTCTCTCCACATGCCAGAGAACTGTGTGCACTCGAAAAAATGTGTGCTCCGCACTATCATCCATCTTTGGATAGTAAATACAGTGCGGGGATCCCACCTTACCCATCCTGTACAGATATGACCTGAAATAGCTATGGCCTGTCAGGAACTGAGTGAGGTAAAAATCAACCTCTCCATGCTCTCTCTGGGTCCATGTGCTTATGCATGGGATCAGCCTGAAGGTCCATCTCCCTCTTTCTTCTTCCCATTGCTCCTGTAAAGGAGATGATATTCACATTGTTATTAGGGCTATTATGTATGATAAATCAATAATCGAACGAACTTGAAATTGACTTGAGTAATTTTAGTTGGGGAAAAATGAACCTATATTAAGTGTACCGTAGGCCTGCTTTGATTATTTATTGAATGTGTATGGAATTGAAAACTTGCCTAACAGGTACTTTCAAGTATCAATCATTGAGTGAACAATGTTCATTGTGTACACACGCTCAGTACAATATATTAAAAAATATATATATTAGACCCGTTTATGAGGGAATATTTATAAAATTAAGTTTTTTTATAGTACATCCGAGCTCATTAAAAATCGGGAAAAATTTAGAATTATACCGGGAAAAGCGGGAATTATACGTAAATTTTCTGAGCCTGTTTTTGTGGACACCCTGTTCCATTATTGTATAAATCCTTATTTATACATGCATGATAATCAGGAACTGAGTGAGGAAAAATGAACCTATATTAAGTGTACCGTAGGCCTGGTAAACTAAATCAAACTCTAACTAAATAATAAAAAAATTTAAGTAAACTAAAATTAAACTGAATCAATTAAACTCAGTGTTTAATTCACTGTCATTCAATTAAGTTAGTCAAAATCATGGCGTCTGTTAGATTTATTCATGAAATCAAAAACATGATCTGGAAATTGCATGCTGATACAACTTAATTGTTGTCAGGTTGGTAGTACCACAAAAATCTAAAACCTTCAACTGCTATCGTTTTCAGTTATTGAAAATTTAATCATCAGCTGATAGTTAATTTTTAATGCCTCAATTCGTTTCCGATTAGTTTAGTACTGTGAAATTAGTATTCAATTCTAATTAAACAGCTGCTGACCTGTTAAATTTGAAAAAACCGCCATTGAAATTTTCCATAACCTCATTTATATCATTGCCTCAATGATATTAAATCTAAACTTGATTCATGAATTTAAAAGTAAGTAATATTTTTAGGCAATAAAATTGAATGTAAATTATGTGTCATCGATTTTGTTAAATGAAACTATTGAAACTCAAGGCTTTTTAATAATTTATATGTTTCTATTCTCTATTTGAATTGAGTTAGTTTGCCGTTGCTACAAGATGTCGTTATCCAGGCTAATCATGGCGTTAAAACTTAACGAACTCACGAACAACCGGCCCCAAGAGTAGATCATTTTAAAACTGAATCATATCATGAACACATGATTATATTTATAATAACTTTATGTTAGAAACGTATTACAGTTGATGTGATATTAATAAATTTTCATGTTCTATCAATTTATCTATTAACGTTGTTTCTTTTGTTCAGTTTCACTTTGAAATGACTATTAATTGTTTTGAGAAAAAACCTCATTTAAAAAAGAACTGTGATTAGTTATTGATTGATTACGGAACAGGAATTGCATGCTGAGGGTGCGACCATTGACGTTCGATTTTCATGTGTTTAATTGTATTGCAGAACAGACACTACAATGGGACGAACAAGAGGGCGGTTTGTCTACCAAAGGCGAGGAGGCAGGCAGAGGCCTAGAACCTCGGAGTGGACAAAGTCTGTCCACCACAGCCTCCACTTAGTACGTCACCCGGTGATGGAGACAGAAGAGGTGGTGGCGCCGTTAGAAGTTGTCTCGGTGGTTCAGCCTCCACCTCTACAGCCGTCGCCACCCCCACAATCCCCCCGTCTCCCCCTCAATCCCCCCGTCGCCACCCCCTCAATCCCCCCCGTCACCACCTTCGAGGAGGGAGGAGTCAGAGGCAGCAGTAGAGGTGGAGGAGGTGGTTCCACCGAAGTCTCCTCGTTCACTGTCTCCAAACCCAATGCCGCCTCTGTCCGCACCCCTCGAGGCGGACGCAGGGATGAAGGTGGATGACATGGTAGTTCTGCAACCACCTCCAAAACCACTTCCTCCGCCACCCAACTCACCGCACGCGCCGCAGCAGCCATCACCGCCGCCTTACCGGTCGGTGCAATTTGAGTGAGTACTTTTTTTCAATACTTGGTCAAGCATCCACATTCTCCCTTCATCCATCATTTTTCCCCTTCAATGCATACATACAATGGTTTTGGAAACATCAGTCAACAATATAATACATTAGTCAACGATAAACATCAGTCAAAAATATAATACAAAAATAAACTTATAGATTTTACTAATATTACTACAACTAATTGAGTGATTGCCTGTAAGCTTATGTAATACGTTAGTAACACATCAAACTCATATAATCGAATGAACAGAATTTCGAAATCATCAATAAATAAAGTTTGAGACAGTAATAGAATGATATAAATGATTTATAGTATAATAAGAACCGCTCAGGTTTTGTAACCTGGAGAAGAGTAAGGGTGAACGTGTACATTGATGCGATCAAGACCATGATGGACCTTCAACGTTGGAATTTATTTGAAATTTGAAATTTAATTGAAATTTAATGCTTTATTTTCAACAGAAGTATAGCTTACAAGGCATACAGTTGAAAAAACGTCAAATATAAAATAATACAATGATAGACAGTCATAAATAACACAATATGGTATGAACATTAAAAATTCATAATTCTTACAAACTAAAAATTTCATCAATCTAACATAAATTCGTCTACTTCATAAAAAGCCTTTCTGCTTAGGAATGAAAATAGACTCGTCTTGAAATGTTTCTCCTCAGCATACAAATCTGGAAGCATACAGCTCTGGCCTGGCCACTGGCCCTTTGTCAGATCAGTGCGAGCTGTTTGTGCATTGTACTACATACGACTTCGTGATTTTCTGGCTGCATCTTATTAGTCTTGGTCGCACCAATGTACTTGCGTTTACTTCAAGCTGAATTTGGGTTAATAAAAGAAATTTCGTAGTCGAACACAAAGCATAGGTCCAAATTATGAGTTATTACCAAATTATCACATTATATTCATGTTTTAAAAAGTGGGTGTTCATTATTAGTGTAATTGGCGGGCCGAGACATAACTATTTAACTAAATTTTCCTGTAACTAAATATAACGAAATCTTGATCGGTTGGGAGCTTGATTGTGGATCCGTTCATTCAAATGCCTAGATTGTAATAATATATCATTATCTTGAAAAAAATTTTAGCAACTAGTACTACGAGCAAGGAACTTCAATAAGAATTATTATAGACTGGTTAATAAAGAAATTGAGTTATATATTGAGTTATATATTGTTTATTGAACTCTATTTTGAATGAAAAATTGAATTTAACAAAATGAATAAGAAATTGTCAGATCATGTTATCTACAAATCTTGAGAAAGAAGAACAAATTAATTTGAAAAGTACTTCTTTTAAAACAAATTTAAACCTTCAATTTACATTTAAAAATACATTGCTAACCTGCTACTTAGTGTTAAGGCCTCGGTCACGGTGCTTCTAATAATATTTTTGTGCTAGATTATCAAACAAAAGTTGGCACTCACCATGAATCATCTTTTTAACACAAAATACACAAACACTTTCATACTCTACTCAAACTGAAACTCCACATACCGTACTAAATATTAACTTGACCCCCAGAAATATTAACCCCCCCAGGAACGTTGAACTGCCCCAATGATGTTGTCATCCCACCCAGTTCTCACAATCACTTCCTCAAAATGGGATTTAAATGGGGATGTGCCAATCCCAAAAAAACTACTAACTCTAGCTAAAAATATAATTGACCGAGACCTTATTTAATCAATATCATTAATAATTAACTCATAAACTTAATTAATATTCATTTCTCAACATACGAGTATAACAACAATATTAGAACAAGCCATTTTTTAAAACATTATAATTTTTATTCCCTAAACCGTTATCAACTGCAATATTTAAATCGAATCTTCTATCAAATATCAAATTATCTCATATCAATTCGGGTCATTCAAATAAAATCAATTATTCTATCTCTTTGCAGTCTGTATATTCTGAGTTACAAAACAATAGCTGCTAGCTTGCATTTTCCAAGTAGTATTCAATATTCATTCAATTACTATTTCGTTTCTACAACTGTTTATTTCGTCTTACTTTTGATGCTCTTCTTATTCTGTTTCACTTCTACTCTCGTTTCTTCCAACAAAATAAACATCATCGAAATAATGCACTGCTCTGGTTTCAATTGTTCTCATTTTATTTATTTATAGTCCAAGGAAAATATTATTCTATTTCCACTTGTCACCTAATCACGCTCCCTCTGTCACACACACTCTTGTTGATCACAACACAATTTTCCATTCTCTCTCATCAAATCACCCATCTCTCATCTTTTCTCCGGTCAGTAAACTGTTTGCTAGCCTTGGCTGCTAAATATGAGTATACTTGTCCATTAAATACTTCCACTACCCTATTGTAGGGTCATTCTGCTACTGCCCTCTTAAGAGCCAAAAGTAATCAAGAATGCCTATATTTAAGATTTCCC
>CM029560.1:14552558-14707194 GCA_017141385.1 Sogatella furcifera | reverse complement strand
AGCTCCCCCCATGCGAAATTTCATTTGCGTGGACAGCTAGCGCTACCTAGCGAGTGAAAATGCAACTACAATGGTCAGCTTCTGTGACGCTATGCATATAAATTGCTGCAAAAACAAGAAACTTTGTATGTATTATTGTACAATTTACGATGATCGTGAGCAAAACTATCCTGAGCTTAAATGTTTCTGGACTAAGAAAATCGAGTATTCCGATAGTTTTTAAGTAATATCCAATTGATTAAATCAATAAACTTGTGATGCAAACTTTCAATACTTCACAGTTCAGCCTACTACAGATTCTGCTCATCTGGAGCTAGTAAGTAAGTTATCCTGTCTTGAATGTTCTTAGATCTCATTAATCCTATTTGTTTTGTTCATTTATGAGATTAGATTAATAAAATTTATTTGAAGTGTACCAAAAAATTATTGTTGACTTCACCCCGCCCAGGAAGTTTTTACAGTATTCGGAATTATTCCCAGGCCTTGCAAGCCTCTCGCTCGGAAACCATCCTCATACAGTAAACTTTTCCTTCCGGGTTTGTATGCTAATGTACTATTTCTGTAGAATCTCAGAATTTTTTTGTAAAAATTTCCAGAAAATTTTTTGGTCTTTACAAGACCTTCAGGAAAGTCGTCGCTTACATTTGTAATCAATCAGCTGTTGTCCTCGAGCGGTAAGAGCCTCTTACCATGCGAGGAGTACTTTATTTCTCAAGCGTGGACAGCTAGCGCCACTCCAGGGAGTGAAAATGCGTTCAGAATGGCCGTCTCTTTCTGTGATGCTGGCATAAATCTTGGTCAAAATCAAGAAACTTTGTATGGCTATTGCATATTTTTGACAATGATCGTACACAAAAACTATCCTGAGCTTAAACGTTTCTGGACTAAGAAAATCGACATTCTGATAGTTTTTAAGTACATCCAATTGATTAAATCAATAAACTTGTGATGCAACTTCTTCAATACTTGGCAGTTCAGCTTCATTGTAGATTCAGCTTCAATGAGCTAGTATAGTAAGTTATCCGGTCTAGCTGTTCTTAGACTTTCACGAATCCCATTTGTTTTGTTCACTTATGAGGATGGATTAATAAAATTTATTTGAAGTGTACCGAAAAAAATTATACACTCTTTTGCCCAGGAAGCTCGCAGTATTCGAATTATTCCGAAGTCTTGGCGGGGCCCTCGCCCGGGAAACTATCCTCATACTGTAAACTTTTCCTTCCCGGGCTTGTGGCGTAATGTACTATTAAATCCATAAAGTTATAGAAGATTTTCGATGTTTTGACATACCCCCCGTCCATAGATATAAGAAATTGGTATATATCTCTGGATTAAGGTGGTAACAAAAATCAATTCTCGATGCTTATAGATAGTAGAGAAGAAAAATAGTCTCGCATTGACAGATTCAAAAAATTTAAAATTCATAAAGCGTAGCAGATTTTCGATATTGAGAAATTTATTGAAGATTTTCGATGTTTCACCTAATTTCGCCCATCCATACCACGATTTTTTTTTTTTTGCTGGCGATGGCGCCTACATAAGTATTTCAATTTACTTGAGCGTGGGTAATGGAGTGTGCGAGGGTGACGCACGAGGTGCATAAATGACCATGCCTCTGGTGGGATTCGAACTCCACGACCGTGTAGCGCTAGCGGACCGAAGGTTGTAAATCGCCCCAGACCACTCGGCCACCCCGGCCGGATTTCCTGCATATATCTCTGGTATAAGCTGGCAACAAAAATCTTTTTCGATGCTCCTTGATAGTTGAGAAGGGGTACGACATTCTAACATCGAAATAATCCAATATTTATTCAAGCGGTAAGTTTGTTATAGGCCTACAAATATCCACCTCTAATCACCATTTTCTAATTACGCATCTTCCTTACCTCTCTGTTGTAATAAATCTTCATCTAACATCCGTTTCTTATGCTGGTACAAAGGTCGTAGAAAATAATGCTTCAGTCAGATTTGAATTGAAATCTATAATGGAGATGTTATTGAGAATTTCCTTTTTTCTCCACCCCCTCACCCACACTTTATTCCCAAATATCTCGGTTCTGGTAGGTTAACAAAATTTTTAATTGGTGGTACAAAAAGGTACAAAAATACTACATCAATTTGGTATAATTAGATTGAGAAATTCCGTATGCGGGTAGGGTGTCCACCTGTAACCCGCACTTTATTTTCCAAATATCTCGGTTATGGTAAGTTAACAAAATTTTTAATTGGTGGTACAAAAAGGTACAAAGATAGTACATTATTATGGCATCTTCAAATTTTTAATTATCACAAATGCGGTAGGGGTGTCCACCTGTAACCCGCACTTTATTTTTCAAATATCTTGGTTCTGGTACGTTAACAAAATTTTCATTTGGTGGTACAAAATGGTACAAAAATAGTACATTATTCTCATATAGTCAAACATCAAATTCTTAAGATGCGGGTTGATCATAAGATAGGTTGATCATAATGCTCTAGAAGAAACTAAAAAGTGTTATTAGAAATAAATGAATGAGCATCGATGAATTATCCACTTGTCGTAGGTATAGATGAATTCAGCCAGCTAGCAGATTTATCCTCAATTGATTTACTCAGTTTTATTTTGTCAACTACACATTTGAAATATATATTTTATCATAGGGGCACTAACAACATGTATTTTCTCAATATTCCAGAACCAGATCGACCAGAAGGAAAAGTATGCCCAAAAGGTTATCTACCAGAAGATAGCAAGTAGCATAACTTTCTAAATTGCATGATTGAATTGAAAAATCTTTTACAGCAATATGATAAAATAAATGCAGATATTTTCAAAGAAGCTCTTATAACACTTATAACACCGAGAATCTTCATGCTTCGTCGTCGGTCTTCAGAGAAATTGGATTGAGGAGTATGAATGTTTACGATAATGAATTGAAAATGTTCCATCTACCAAATACTTCAAAATATAGAATGGGATTCAGTATGGAGGAGGTGGAACTTACGTATCATTTGACAACAATTCTTGCAAATTTAGAACCAATGAAAAATACATTATGGTTAGTCGAGACACTCAAGTGATGCTTAATGAGGAACTTTTGGATGCTGTTTCGGAAATTGATATATCTCGTTGCAAGCTACCGAGGATCAGATGGATTGATGGAGTTCCGGGGAGCGGAAAAACACATCTAATTTTTGATAAACATCGACCAATGGAAGACCTCATACTAACTCAAACAAGAGCCGCAATTAAAGGAGTAAGATCATCTATACAGGAGAAACACGGAAATGAATTCAACTCAATCATCAATTCAAATTACAGAACCGTGACGTCTTTCTTAATCAATGGCCGCCACAAGAAATATAAGCGCTTATTCATCGATGAAGCTGTCCTTATGCACGCCGGCTTCGTGGGATTCGTCTCTGAGCTGACAGGCGCAGAAGAGGTGGTACTAGTTGGAGATTCAAAACAAATATCTTACATCGAGAGAAGAGGTTTACCAGCAGTGTGGAAAAATATTTCTGTTTTTGCGGACCCGGATTCTTACCAATCAGTAACCAACAGGTGTCCAATGGATGTGTGCTGTCTGTTGTCCAATTACTACAATGATATCTGCACTACAAATAAAATTATTCGATCAATCAAACCAACAATAACTAACGGAGAGCCTCACAATCTAGGACCACAAACTTTAATCCTCACATTCACGCAATCAGAAAAACAAATGGTACTGGAAGCTGTTAAAAACAAGGCTCCCGCTGGTTCATTAACAATTTTAACTATACATGAAGCTCAGGGTCTAACGTTTAGAGATGTTATCCTAGTGAGAAAAAATACTAAACCACTAAAAATTTACAATAGTGTTCAGCACATAATAGTAGCACTCAGTAGGCATACAATCTCATTCAGATATTTAAAAGTTGGAGAGCAAGATCTCATGCTGTCATTAACTCAAAAAATACAATCAGTTGATCACAAGGATATTTGCAATTGGCACGCAAATAAATACGAACTCAAAAATAACAATGGCTGATTTGATGGAGGATTTGGATTTAGTAGACATTGAAGACGTTTCGATTCCAAATTCACAAGATGTCAACCATAAAATCCAACCTTTCAACTTAAAAATCATCAATTTCAACATCAGAAGCTACAATAAAAACTTTGAAGAATTTCTTATTCAGCTGGAAGACCTAAAAGTGGATTTCGACGTGATAGTCTTAACGGAATGCTGGATTGCTGGTGGTGCTCCCTTGAGATCAATTCATAATTATACCTGCCACAAAACAGAAAACAATATTCTACAGAATGATGGAGTTATCATTTATGTCAAATCCGGCTACTTTGTCGAAATAAAAGAAATTGTAGTTAGGCAAGCCAACTGTTTGAACCTGCATTTGAAAATTGGGAGAGATACTTTATTATAACAGCGTTATATAGATCTCCATCACACTTGGACTTAACAGACTTTCTGATTGATCTGAGGCAGATTTTGGATGATAATGGAAATTATTCTCACATCGTTCTAGGAGCTTTGAACATCAACACAAAAGAACCAAATCAGCACAGGCAACTAGAAGACTATGATAATCTACTCAGTGAATATGGATTCCTACATTGTATAAAGCAGGCAACTCGTATTGGAAATAATAGCGCTTCATGTATAGATCATATTATGATAAACTTTAAAAAATATGTAATACCAATAGTTTTTCCAAATTCTATCACAGATCATTTCATAACTATTCTGGGAATTAAATATAATGCGATGGAACACAATCACAACAGAAGAAAGTCCTACTATTAAAGTATTGATTATAATAGACTTTCATTATCTCTAACGAATGAGACTTGGAATTCCGTGTATCTTCAGGAATGCGCTGAGAGTGCTTTAAAGAGAATGATAGAAATACTGAAGAAATACACAGAATAATGTCAAGTTATTGATAAAGTATCGCACACAAAAAGAAAAATTAAGCCTTGGATTACAAATGGATTGATTACATCAATAAGGAAGAGAGATAAATTACACAGACAAAGCAAGAATAATACAGCGAATTTACAGCTTAGAGAGTATTATAGAAGGTACAGAGATCTACTAACAACTGTAATAGAAAATGCAAAAAAAACTATACTTTTCAAAGCGATTTGAAACTTCCAGCAACTCTAAACAAACATGGGAAGTAATAAGAGAAATAACTGAAGTGCAACGGTTAAGAACACAAATTCACCAAATCAACTTGGAAGGGAGAGAATTGAAATTAGGAGATGATGATGAGGATATGGCAAATTCTTTCAATGATTTTTTATTAGTATTGGATCAAAACTGGCCCAGGAAATTCTAAAGTCAGTAGTACATTTAGTCGAAAGTCTTCGAAAGTCTTTAGTCAGTAGTCAAAGTCTTACTCAGTACATTGTCAAAAATTTTTGAAAAGTGTGTCAAAACAAGACTGGTCAGTTTTATTAAAAAAAATAATTTTCTATCACCAAATCAATATGGATTTAGATCTAGTCGCAGTACAAATGATGCTATCCACTATGTAACCTCTCAGATTGCAGATAAAATAAACATAGAAGACAAACCATTAGCTGTATTCTTAGATTTAAAGAAGGCTTTTGATACGGTGTCACATGACATTCTTCTTTCAAGGCTAGATAACTATGGAATAAGAGGAGTTGCATGGAATCTGTTCAAGAGCTACCTATCAAATCGAACACAATGTGTCAGAGTCAATGGATGTACAAGCAACAAGCTGATTGTAAAGTATGGAGTGCCACAAGGAACAGTACTGGGACCAATTCTTTTCCTGCTCTACATAAATCCATTATGCAACATGGAAATTAATGGATCAATCACCACCTTTGCAGATGACACTGTCCCACTGTTCTCTGAATCGACCTGGGAGATGATCTGGAGAGAAACTGAGACTGGACTACAGAGGGTGTCTCACTGGTGGAATAAGAATCTACTCACCTTGAACTATGAGAAAACCTTGTTCCTGACCTTTTTGGCGACTCAACATGGACAGCCAACAGGAGATAAGATAATAATCAAGAACCAACGGAATAACACTTCATACATAGTTAACAAGAAACAGTCACAGAATACCTGGGAGTTACAATGGACTCTTTTCTGTGCTGGGATCACCATCTCAATGAATTATGCGGGAGACTGAGGAAGACCATCTACAGATTCAGGATACTGAGGACGCTGGTCGACAAGGCATGTCTAAGAGTAATCTACTTTTCTCTAGCACAGTCCCTCATGCTGTATGGGATTGTAGGATGGGGAGGAACAAGCTTCCTGCACCAATATCAGGGTACAGAAGCTGATAATGAGAGTCATCAACCAGAAGCCACCATGTTATTCATCGGACCAGCTATTGGTCCGTCAATGAGTTTGACGTGATGGATCCAAGACAGCTTCACTCCAAGGAGATACTGTGCAGATTACACAAGAATTCAACAACATTTCAAACCAGAAACCACAACCACAACACCAGATACAGGAATGTTCTCATCACCAATGTTGGAAGGAAGGCACTATACCAAAGACATTCCAATCATTTAGCACCAAAATTATACAATTTACTTCCTGAAAATTTCAAACAGATTAATCATCCTAGAAAGTTCAAAACAATAGTACACAATTGGTTGATGAGCAAAGGAAGACAGAACATAGAAAACATTATTTCAAACAACAACTAATATTTCAACTACACACCTAATGACTTACTAAACACTCACTAATTACTAATCCGCACACAAAAACAAACAAACAAAACCTACTCTAGAACATGGTACGCCATAGTGGAGTAGGTCAATTTCCAGAAAACACTAAAACACATTATAAGATGTTTCTGTAGCTAACTATTGTATATACTGTAATTGTAGAGTTTCTAATATTCTGTAATTGATGTAGTAGTTTTAGTTTTTGGGGAAATAAACTTTAATTTTATTTTTATTTATTTATTTATTTATTTATTGAAATCAGATGGATTCTCCAAAAAAAATTGTTCAAATACCATATGCCTTTTTTCAGCCGTGATTATTGTGCTAGAATATAATAGATACGAGAGTATATAGATAGATATATTGTTGCTGAGAGCTTATCCTTTTTTCGCCTGAAAAAGGATGAAGGATTCGGATTCCATTTTATTCTGGATTTTATTGTCCAACGAACTTGACCTGTAAAAAGGTTAGAAGAATATGTGTTTTGAATTGAAAGTTATTGTCAAACATACAAACGAACAGTCGGACAACGACTCAGGCCTTGAGTCAAAGTAGGAACTCGCTGCCGCTAGTTCAATAATTTTCAAATATCAATTTATGATTAATTTATTATTTTCTATAGACATTATTAATAAATGTTTCCAACGTGACTGCAATTCATGAATGTTTCTTGTAAAATTTTAAATTTAGTGTTCTATCTTGTTTTATTCAAGGAAACCATCTTTTAACTTCTATTAACATCCCCCTTAGTTATATTTTCAATTATCTCTGATTATCAATAATGCTAGTTTTTAAAACCAAACTAATAAGAGACTCCTTGTTCAATTTTGTATCATGGTATGTGAGGACCTTTAGAAAATGTTGATTAGATTATTCACCCCCACCTGACGCTGCTTCTGCTGGCTGGTACGAGGGACCAAATCATCGTTTTAGGTTGTAGTCTGATAGGGTAATATGAGCGTAATAGTACATGTGACTTTTAATAGTACAAATGAGTGAATTCACAAAGATAGCGGTTACTACTTCACTTCTAGACTAGTATGGAAGTGCATTAGACTAGCCTATACCTAGACTTTCTATACCTCTATAGACCTTCTACACCTCTATAGACCTTCTATACCTCATAGAACATCTATACCTCTATAGACCTTCTATACTTCTAGACTAGTCAACTTCTAGAGTGCGACTGATAGCCCAGTAGGCTACAGCTCATCTTTGAGATTAGAGGAGATCGCAACACCTCAGGCAAACTTCGTCACTGTATCACGGCATACTTCCGTTCTCATTTTTCATGGCTTATTAATAATTAGAAGGAATCAAGGGCTTTCTAGTAACTCCGCTAATAAAGGATATTTCCAATTTATTCTATTTTATTCTTCGACTTCATCTTCATAATTTCATCGATATATGGAAAACAGATTAGATTCTTTAACATTTTAACAAAATGGATTGGGTAAACTAGAAGCAATCACGAGAGTAGGATTCCTGATGAAAGACGGATACCTCTGGTCAAGTCCATTTGGTTGACTAGACTAGAGAGCTGGTCAGCTACTTGTAACTCTGGGGAAATCCATCAATTGGGAACAATTTACATCAACTACTGTCATCCTCGGGAGAGAGTGGTTGCAGTAGTTGCGCATAGCTGTGTTGGAAAAAAGTGTTGAAATGACATAATTACCGATTATCATTGTTATTCGGGCTGTGGAGGAGGGTTTCTGTGGAGGAGGGGTTTGTGAAGGAATGAACGAGCAGGCCTGTTCGGGAATGAGGGACACCTGGAGCATGAATCTATGCTCTATGAAGAGGGGAATTTCCTGGTTGCAGAGGGAATATTCTGTGCCGTAGCCAAACCTGCGAGGTGGTGACCTCCATAAGTGGTGTATACATTTGAAGCAGGTAAGTCAAGTGTCTGATGTATGTAGCACTCCTGCTGATTGCCTACAGGCTAGCGGTGAATATTAATGTCCCACTTTGGGAATTTGGCGGCTTTCTCCCCTCTCACCACTTTACTGTCCTTATTTTGTCTCTGGATAAACTTTACCACTTGCATCTTGAAAACGGCTAAGAGAAAGCTTCTTCAACTTTGTAGATAGATAAAGCCTAACTACATTTTGATTCTTGATGGTGTTCTTTTTCAATGCGGATCGCTTTGTTTCAAACTAGAAACTTTATTGTGAGATTTAATTCCAGAGACTTCTATTTTCAATGAAAGATTTATTATAAGTCTAAATTGTTTATAAAAATTAAGTTGAACTTAATAAAATATTGAATTTGATACATAGCTGGATATACATTTCATTTGCAATTGTTGCAAAGCCGTCACCTATGATAAAATTCAGTTTACAAAAATAATCAGGATCATTTCATAAGAGCTAATGGAGCTTAGAAGAGATAGGAAAATAATTCATACGAGCAGTTGAGAGCTAAACAATCTCTATTCTCAAAAATTATAATAGTAATATCAGCAGTCTTTTTGACACCCATTGGACTAAATATCATGCAAAAATGAGAGTAATGGAGCTAATCATTAGTATGCAGTATGTATATTTGTTTGTTTGTTTTTCGAGGGGCAAATGTACATGAATTCGTAGGCTTGTCCGTGGGTAATGAGATGGAAGATGATGATTATGAAGAGAGATGACTACTTTTTAGTAATCGGACCGACGGCTTATCGTCTCCTCGAAAGACATAGAATAATATCATCTTCATCAATAGTATTATTAACAGAAATAATCCACCTCTTTTATTTTCAAAATCAATCTTTATTAAGATATTTGGTAATCCCACATTATTTATCACTTGATTCATTTCCCTGATCGGTATAGACTTACATCACTTTATTAATTACTTCCAAATTTACTGCAACGAATCCCCAGCTAGTTTCTAATCTGGCGAACGTGCAGTGTACTGAAACTTGAGGTTATCAAGTTTATCATGAGAAAGACTACAGAGCACAGCGTACCGGGTCATGTGTGTCAATATTTTAGTGGGAGGTTAGTTCCAATTTGGGTCGAGAATGATGACATGGGAGTTGCAGCAGAAAACTGAACAATGTTGGGTTGATTCGCTGCATTATTCACAGCCAATCAAAGTTTTCCGACAGTTAGGGAGATCCCTTAAGCTTGTTAATGTTGTCACCTGCTGTCTATTCAGGTAAGCATGTGTTACTGGGAAGTGATTCGTGCTTTATAGGGGACCCTTCGCGAGGTTTATCCCATAGTTTGGATGGGGCTCGATCTGATGTCGTTTCATATTAGTGGCCTGTGCAACGCTCTCAGCTCCAAATACAATTCCAACTTGTTTGACAGCATGTTGCCCATTAAACTACGTTTATCAACACGTTATGACCGCCGCGATATGAATCCTTGTTCGGAGACTTCCTCGTGTATCTGTTCCTGAATTTAAATCACCAGGCCTGTTCTCGGGTTGTTATGGCGGGATCTGGGTAGCCTGTGCTGTTGTATTTTTATGTTCTTTATATTAAAAAGCTTATGAGTTCACAGTAGTGATGTAGTAAAGGGGGTGATGAATAGTTTGGGTAGTGTAACAATGGTGGGGTACGATATTAGTAACTGTCGTAGCTCAGACAATTCAATATTTTCCAGTCTTGGATTAGTTTTTCAAGACTTTCTGACTTGGAAAGAACTTTTCCGAATCTGAATTACTGTGAACATAATCAAGAATTATTATAAATCTTTTAGAAACTTTTTTTGGGAGTGATTTAGAAAGTGAATCCACTGCATATGGAGATTTCTCTAAATAATTTTAAACATTATTTGGCCACGCTTAAACTCAGAATAAAAAAAATGGTTTAAAAATTCTCGTAGAGTCTAGTTGAAAGTCATTGCTATAGTTCTAGGCGTATATATGAGGAAGAATACTTGTATCTTGTAAAAACTTATCGTTCCACGTAAAATATTAGATTAAGAATATTATTGGTAGCTACTTATCAACACACCTATATCAAAGTGATATATTGGTTTAATGTAGTAACAGATATGTTATATATTTGTCGAAACACTTACCTGTTAATAAGCAAGAAAGCTGCGAGTTAATGTGTTGGGATATTCATGTGAGAGAAACAAAATTGTTGGGAATTTTTCTTAAGGAAGCGATTTAGTACGAGAGAAACTGTAATAGTTTGAAGCGTCTTGCCAGAACTCAGTCCTTCCCACACAACGATATTATCTTGGACACAGACAATATAACGAACCGAACCGAAGGAAGTTTGTTGCATATAGTTCCCTATCCCCATTGCTTCCCACTTTCCCTGTATTTAAAGTTCTGTTTCGCGTATCTTTATGATGAAGATTAAGGTCTGTAATCCCCCAACAATTTGAATAATTGAATCTCTCAGACGATGGGGTAAGAGTCGTGGTAGTAGGCGCTTTCACTGGGCGGAAGGTTCGTTAAAATCAGATCATGACAATGTAAAATATCCGCCGTCGAATTTTTAAATAACTTTATAATCCTGTATTCAACTGGGGAGGGCTAATTTCGGCAGTACATCATCTGTTGGGATTTGCAATTCTAAGACCGGATAAGTTCTTCCTTGTTGCTTCTCATGTTCAGCTATCGTCTTTGTCTATCGACTTGTAAGAACCTGTCTTCCTTCTTGCTCGTTCGCCTTCTGCAAGTTTCCGGTGTGTTTTTCTTGAAGCGCCGCCGCTTCCCAATCTGCAGAGCAGCTAGGCAGTCGCATAGAATTGACAATGCCGGTTATCGGTGCATGATACGTTTAACTTTGGTCGCATTGTAAGATTCCATGCCTTCTAGAGCTACTGTAATCCGCATCATAGCAGCCGAAAGAAGAAGAAACAGCAGCATAACAGCCATAATATTCATACCATATCGTTTTATCGCATTGTGTTGCATTAATGTGGCCTCAACAGATTAGCCAAACCCAATTTCTTGTTCGGTTCTAGTTCATGGTTATTCTGCTCGGATTTTATTATTCCGCAAAAATGATTCTACCTTTTCTGTTTGTCAACCGAAACCTAGGCCACACATCGTGTTAGGTGTTGTGTAGTAGCAATGGTCAGTTATAAAATTGAATAGGCTATCCTATTTTTTTATAGTGAAAATTCCTGTTCATGAAACTTACAGATTGAGAAAAGTTTATACCACTGAAAATTTTTTAATGATATAAAAACTTGTCTCAATAGACAAACAGTTAATTTCCAGTTGATAATTTTCGTCAAAATAAGTTATGGATTCTTTTCATTCAAAATAAAACATAAGATTGAAATTTAAAGTGGTTGAGAAATAATTGATTCTGCTCAAAATCATTATCAACTATTGCAGTTTACGTGACTTATCACGTAGATAAGCGATTTACCAGTATTCGGTGACAAGGATTATTTTATTCAAAACTGGAGGACGCGGTTAACATAAAAATAATTAGCGGTTTTACGTACTTTTGAGTGCCCTGAGGCGGTGATGCGTAAAGCGGTGCTCCAAAAGAGGTAATAAGCGAAGACTGCTGGGCTCTCTCCTTCTGGTTGAGGGTTAAACAGGAGAGAGTGAGGGGGAAACGCGATAAGCACTGTACTGACATTCTATTTAAACCATTCCACCCACCAAATTACGTATTACGGAATTTTAAATAACATAGAGTTTAAATCAATATGTAGAGAAACACTAATCATAACACTGAATCATTATTCATAAGAAACACGAAATTAAAAGTTAAAAAGTCTATTTGACACTAGGTATACGAGAGTTCTTGTGTTGTCAATCTCAATACATATTTGATATTAATGGATTAGAAAGCATGAGTACGTAATTCACTGTCGCTTCATTACTCCATTTGCAGTGCAAAGTGACAGAATTCGGTGATATTTATTAAAAGGAATTTTTTAAAAATCAGTTTATTGATTATATGGAATCCAATAAATGTTACTGTTAATTCGAATTTCAATAAAAATATGTGAGGCCAATACTATTTCATAGGCCTACAGTCAATTCGAACAAATTGATAAAAACTGAATTCATATGGTTTATCTATCTATATCTATATCTATATAAGCGAAATGGCACTGACTAATTCATCACCAGAACTAAAAATCCACTCGAACCGAGTCGTTCAAATTTGGTAGGCATGTTCAGTTGGAAGTTTAGACGCCGCTAAGAACGGATTTCAGGAACTTTTCAAGGATACGCCAAATATTTAAGTTTTTCTATAGTTTTTCGGCGTTTTCTCAATTTTTTCGAGAACCAATCGGTAGAAAAATGTTGATTATTGGTAGGTAGGTTCAGATAAGGTCTAGAAATGTTGTGTTAGATATTTTTGAATTCCGTTCAAGATTACGCCAGTAATCAGGTTTTTCAAATTGTAGATGTATTGCGGGTTGCATATCTTCCGCCTTGATACGACCAATCCTTACTGTAAATTCAATAGTTCAGCGAAACCTAGATTAAAGATGAACTAATTTGGAAGATATTGAATCAAGTTTCAAACTATGTCCGATATAGTTCCCAAGGTTACGAATATTAGCGTTTTACTATTTTTCGGAATTTTTTCTTTCAGAGTTTTTTTGGATTTTTCGAGAATAAATTGGTAGAAAACGTCGAAATCTGGTGAACAGGTCCAGATTAGTCTAGAAATGCTGTGTTCAATAAGTTTTGAATCCCTTCTGAACAGAATTTGCAGGCGAGCGAAGCGAGCCTGTTTGTCTTAACTTACATCGACAGAGATTATGCGGGAGCGAAGCGAGCCTGTTTGACTCACTGACATGCTGATACTGTCGGGGGTCCAGTAGGCGGAGAAGGCGAGCGAAGGCTGCACTAGTCTCACATATTTGATTCAAATAAGAATTAAACTGCATCCCGGTTATTTTTGCTACATCACGATTCTATATCCAGTGAAGGACTGGTGGTCAACTCAATTTTTCATCCCATTTGGTTGCAAGTTTTTTTGCTTTATCGCAATTTCATCTTTAGTGAAAGGGCTGTGGTCCACCCAATTCTTCATCCCCTTTGGTTGCAGCACCTCGTGCATCCCAGTTATTTTTTGCTTCATTTGGATTCTATCTCCGGGGGAGGGCTGGTGGTCAACTCCAATTTTTCATCTCCTTTGGTTGCAGCACCCTTCTCCATCCAGGTTATTTCTTGCTTCATCGCGATTTTATCTCAATCACAACGAATATTTTGTAAACTATCAGTCCTATCATAATTTTTATCAATGATATCCTTGGATCAAGCAGCAGCAACTGGTGGTTCTGAGCAGACAGATCATGCTCTGATGCCCTGGAACATCATCTCCAGTCATTATTCTCAAGTGTGAGAAGACGCTTGTTTAGGACCTCCTTTGGCTTGAAAGCAGGCAAAGATCCAGGGTGAAGTGAATGATCGTCGTCAACCATAATTTTTCATCCCCTTAGGTTGCAGCTCTCTTCTGCATCCAGGCTATTTTTTTCTTCATTGCGATTTTATTCAGTTCTGATCGAGCAGTCGATGCGGTCGGAAGCTATCTTATCGTGCTCCTAAACTTCGAGTTTAAGCCGGCCGGCCAGCGTGCTGTTATTCTTGCCTAAAAAAGTATTCTTCAAGTTAAACAGTTTTTGAATATTTAGTCATCTGGGAACTATTATCAAGTGTTTTACTATATCCGGTATTATGGAGTGTGACAAGTGTCGTGGGGAATCACTAAGGATAGTGTTAGTGTCCAGAATGTCCAGCCTTTTTCACGAGGACTGTATCCCACTTTCGAAGAAAAATAAAAATGGAAGTGCAGAAATGTATCAAGTCACCCACATTTCCCGGGATTAATAAAAGGGGGGATCGCGAAATCCAATGAAACTATTTTTATTTTGAATGCCATTAATGAATTTCGGGAAAAAACCAATAAAAAATGGGAGGAGAATAATAAAAAAGGGGGGGAATGAAGAAAGAGTTTAAAGACGTGAAAGATGAGTGTAATAAAACATGTGATATCGTGAGTGAATCGGAAAAAGAAAACGCGAGCTAAAAGAAGAACTGAAAAGCGGAAGCAAAATGTGCAGGACCTTAACAGCAGACGCGAAGAATAATATAATAATATCAGGTGTACCTAACTACAGGGGAAATTTGCTTGATATACTAGGAGACATGGCCCGTCTTTCAAGTGAACTTTTACCACCCTGATATATCTGCAGCACATAGGTTAAACACTGAATAAAATCGCAAGAAGAAAAAAAAAGCCTGGATGCAGAAGAGAGCTGCAACCTGGGATGAAAATTATGGTTGACCACGAGCATTCACTTCACCCTGGATCTTTGCCTGCTTTCGCAAAGGAGGTCCTAAACAAGCGTCTCTCCCCATTGAGAATAACGACTGGGAGATGATGTTCAGGCATGCAGAGCATGATCTGTCTGGCTCAGAACCACCAGTTGCTGCTTTGATCCAAGGATATCATTGATAAAAGTTAGATAGGACTGATAGTTTACAAAATATTCGTTGTGATTGAGATAAAATCGCGATGAAGCAAAAAATAACCTGGATGGAGAAGGGTGCTGCAACAAAGGAGATAAAAAATTGGAGTTGACCACCAGCACTTCACTGGAGATAAAACGGATGAGGAAAAAAATAACAGGGATGCATAAGGGTGCTGCAACCAAAGGTGATAAAAAATTGAGTTCACCACCAGCCCTCCCGGAGATAGAACCCAAATGAAGCAAAAAAACCCGGGGATGCCGGGGGGAAGAAAACCAAAGGGATGAAGAATTGAGGGCCCACCAGCCTTTCACTAAAGATGAAATTGCGATAAAGCAAAAAACTTGCAACCAAATGGGATGAAAAATTGGAGTTGACCACCAGTCCTTCACTGGATATAGAATCGTGATGTAGAAAAAAATAACCGGATGCAGTTTAATTCTTATTTGAATCAAATATGTGAGACTAGCGGCAGGCCCCGCTTCGCTCGCCTTCCGCCTACTGACCCCCGACAGTATCAGCATGTCAGTGAGTAAACAGGGTTTCGCTTCGCTCGCCCGCATAATCTCTGTTGTGTAAGTTAAGACAAAATTTATTTATGAACAGCAAATTCTGTTCAGAAGGGATTCAAAACTAGAACACAGCATTTCTAGACCTAATCTGGACCTGTTCACCAGATTTCGACGTTTTCTACCAATTTATTCTCGAAAAATCCAAAAAAAAACTTGAAAGAAAAAATTCCAAAAATAGTAAAACGCTAATATTTATCATAACCTTGGGAACTATATCGGACATAGTTTGAAACTTGATTCAATATCTTCCAAATTAGTTCATCTTAATCTAGGTTTCGCTGAACTATTGAATTTACAGTAAGGATTGATCGTATCAAGGCGGAAGATATGCAACCAATACATCTCAATTTTGAAAAAAATGATTACTGGCGTAATCTTGAACGGAATTCAAAAAAAATCTTTTAAAATAACATTTCTAGACCTTATCTGAACCTACCTACCAATAATCAACATTTTCTACCGATTGGTTCTCGAAAAATTGAGAAAACGCCGAAAAACTATAGAAAAACTTAAATATTTGGTGTATCCTTGAAAGTTCCCGAAATCCGTTCTTAGCGGCGTCTAAACTTCCAACTGAACATGCCCCCAAAATTTTAACGCATTCGGTTCAGGGGATTTTTAGTTTTTTTATTATTATTATTTATAGTTATATTGTTATTATTATATGATTTTTTTTTTTTTTGGTATGGTGACTGGACAATTTTGACCAAGCCATCCCACACCAAAGAGCCATTCCGTCAACCTGCTTTTATACACCACTTGCTGGTCTCGGCCCTCTGATATTATATGGAACTTTCCTGTAAAACTGGGATAGTATGGTGATTTCAATTCAACCCCTTTAGAATTTTGGGAAAGAGTATCCGTGAAGGTTTTAGACGTGTTTTGATAATTATTTTGGGATATTTTTAAATTTTATTGGATGTTTCCTGATAAAAAGAAAGAGTTTTGATGTAAAGGTCTTATTTTGAGCACCGGGAAGTCCGAAAACAGGGATTGGGGTATCTGGTTTTTTTCTTCAGGACTTTTTTTAAAATTTAGCTGGGTGACAAAGATTTCAAAATCCGATGACACCCCCCCAAACAATGCCATACTGAAATTGTGTGATATGCATAGTAGATTCTCCTGCCGTCTAAATTCAGACTGGCTCAAGGGAAAAAACCATGAGCAGTTTCTCGTCTTTTATTTGCACTGTAATGGGGGCCCAACTCATTTGAAAATCAAAAACCCAAGGTATTTGTACTGATCTACCTATTGAAAAACCGGGGCAGATGACCCCACATTTCGCAGGAATGCATCTTAATTTGCCTTGAACCGGATCGGGTTGGGTTTCCCAGTAAAAGGGCATTTTTGATCTTGCTAAAATTCACAGTCAGACTATTGTGATCAAACCAATTTTTAATCTTTGATAGATCCAAACGGCATTCTTATGGCTTCTTCCCCTCTCTACCGAAAAAAACCCCGTACACGCAAAAGGAATATTTTGCTCATGTTTTCCGTTGAAATTTTGGGATGTATACAAGGAACAAAATCGGGCCCAAGGTGCTGCCTTGAATTACCCGTATTCAAACAATCCCTTTCACTAATTCCCTCCAATTTGAAAAAATTGAGGCTCCAAAAGTAACTGCTGAACCAATGAGGGCAGTACGACCCCCTTGAAAATTTTTTTTACGTTTTTTCTGTCTACTGAATCAACCTTTAGGGTCCAAAGGTTATAATTACTTTATTTTTGATTTTATTGTTTTTTATGTACCTGGTTACCTCAAAAAAGGAATTGTTTTATTCTTTGATTTTTAAGATATTTTCTTAGCTAGAATGTTGTTGTTTGTCAAATATTACATCAATTGTATTTTAACATTTTTCAAGAATCTTTTGGACAAATAAAAGGGGAAAAGGTCTTTTGTAAGTTTTTTTTTAGGCCCTGTTTTTGAAAGGTAGATTTTTGTATTTTTAGGATATCGGAAATTTTCCCTGAAGAAGACTGAGATTAAAATGTGATGAATGGGATATATTAGTAAATTTAAATGTTTTCTTTTATTATTAGTAGGGATGAGGTCTTTCCTAGACTCTCCTTTTAAGACTATTTATTACCTTTTGGAGTTCTTCAAGCGTTAATTTTTAACCAAAAACCCAATTTAACCCGTATTCGCATCATTAATTTCCGGTTTTAATCGGGGGCTAGGGGCCTTTTTTTAGGGTCCAACTGATGTGAAGTGTTGATTGAAATTGTTACAAATATCTTTTATATTCTGTTTAGGAGCAGTTATCATCCGGCAAATGCATTGATTGGGAATGGTTGCATCCTTTAGCTTTCCCCCTACTTTTTACTACATCCCAGAATTTTTTTTTGGGGCATTAGAAACTTGGGCCTTTATATTTGTAATAGGTATTTTTCTTTTTTTATGGGAAAGTAATATATTTCGTAACGGATAAATTATTTTTCAAACAGTATTGTAATGTCTATTAAGTTTTTTTAATTTTATCGCGATGCCGATGGGAAATTTTTGAGACCGCTGTAATCCATGGTTTTTTTATTATTTTTCGCTGATATTTTAATGTTTGATGACTTTTTATTAATTATCTGTGAAAAGTTTGAATAAATGAATTAGAAGCAAAATTGACATTATTTTTTTGTGACGTGGCTCCGTTCTGACTGGACAAAGAGTCTTTTCCCCCTTCCCAGTCAATTTTTCCCTAAATTTTCTTCCAATTGATGGTAGGGCACGTGTGAAAATCCAAGATGCGGTTTGTATCGGAAACCATGTATGAACCACGCAGTTGCCACCTCAAAGAAGAAGGCAACAATGAAAAAGGATCAATGCAGGGTTTCAGGATCTGGTTACTTTTCCGCAACAATCAAGGCCGCCCGTTTGACATCCAATACCCCCCCTAAAGACTGGGGGTATTTTTAAAAAATTACAATTCATGTCACCAAAGGATTTTAATGCCTTATTATTTATGATTTTGAATAATAATCAATTGAGTCAACAAAAATACTGAGAGACAATTGGGACTGTACCCGCGTGGGTTCACATCCCGGGCCCCGCGAAAGTGATGGAGAGAAATGTTGAATACCCTAATTGAATTTCGGGCAACAGCAGATATTTCCCATCTTTTATACGACTATCCCGTTTGATTGAGTTATTGTATGATCTATACAGACTGAGCCTATGATTTCCATTAAGTCACTTTCATCACTTAACCAAGTTCAGTTAAAATTATACATTAAACGAAAATTAAGGCTTTTCAAACAAATTGAATTATCAATATTTTTTTTTAAAAATTTATATTTTCAATGATAGTGAATTTTGATGGTTCTCACTACGACTCGGGGCCCCCCCCTCAAAAAAATTTTCTACGGGAAAAGTTGGATATTGGTACACTCCCCACACAATTTAAAAGGGGCAAATTAATAACTTACGGCATCTCTTTTCATAATAAGAGAAAGAATACTAATAATAAAACAAAACCCCAACCGTCCGGGCCCGTTGTGAAAAGTTTAATGAAATACAAGAAAGAGATATGAATAATCACAGAATATTTGAACATAAATAAGGGGGGACCCCCTGATATGAAGGGTGGGGTAAAAATAAGTATTAAAACAAATGAGTTTGATAAAAATATCACCACCTTCAGATAGATTCTCATCAATTATCCTACAGATAAGAAGCGTTTGTTTCGATTTTTAAAAATAAGTACCAGGAGCGATAAGTTTAGAATCTTGGTAGGCCTGTCAATCAAATTTCCCAGATAAAATTTGAACCTTTTAAAAAATTCAGTAGAAACTAGTGGGAAAAGGGAGTTGTCAATGAAAAAACTTTAACTATTTTTATTAATAGAACTTTCTTTTTTATCAATATTTATAAATGCTTTTTTTAATTCGTTAGATAGTACTAATATAAAAGGTTTAACCTAAAAGAATATTTATACCTTTTGAGATTTTAAAATTATATTTTTAAATGAAATTATAAGTCTTTTAAATCATAACCATAATCAAAATCATTTTTAATTAGCTACATTTTTCTCAAGCTGACTCCTACTATGGAGAGTTGAGTTATTGGCAAAAGAGAACTAGTAAAAATACAAAATTAATTTTTTTAAATATTGGTTATTTTGTTAGTGGTTAGTGGTTAAAATGAAGTTATTTTTGGTTAGTGGAATTATTCATCTATTTTTGGCTGTTCTGAAAAGAATTTTTTAGTTACAAGAGTACATTTTAGTTAGTTACAAGATTACAATGATCAGTTAGCAAATCCTTGTCGATATAAATATAGATGTTGAATTTACGTAACTATTTCAAATCTAATATGATATGATTAGAGAAATCGTTGTAGATATACAGTACTTATTACAATTACTTTTATAATAATATATATCTGGCTAGATTCTATCAATTATTATTATATTTTCTTTATAAATTCTTCTGTTCAATCTAATTTCAATAATTTTCATGCCTTGAACCTCTTGCTGTCACCCAGTGTACAATTTTAAAACAGTCCTGAAGAAAGAATCCAGATACCCCACGTCGCTGCTGTTCTCGGACTTCCGGTGCTCAATATAAGACAACTTTACATCAAAACTCTTCTCATTTATATCAGGAAACATAAAACCAATATATTTAATAATATCCAACATAATTATCAAACACGTCATAGAAACCTTCACGGATACTCTATACCAAGATTACTACACGGGATTGAATTGAAATCACCATACTATCTGGCTCAGATTGTATACAGGAACGTTCCATATAATATCAGAGAGGCCGAGACCAGCAGTGACGTGGTGTATAAGAGCAGGTGGACAGAATGGCTCTTTGTGTGGATGGCTTGTGCCAAAGAATTGATCCAGTCACCATACACATAAAAATAATACAGGCACTTGAAATGCCTTATTTCTCAATATTTCATTTCCTTTTTTTTAATTTTTTAAACATTTCATTTATCACTGCCGACCTTGGATTCCCTTGCTCTCAAACTACAGGGAATATCATGGTACCCCAAAATCACATTTGTTCAAATTTCTTACCCAATATATGTAACAATATTACTAGAATCAAAAAATTTAATCACATTCGTTTACATTCTTACCTGTTGATTACAAAATGGTTTTAGTAGTAATTCTATTTTAGTATGACGTATGAGAAAATCAAATTTCAAATATTCTACTGATTTATTATAATAAATTTTAATACCACTGCTTTGTACTAATTATAAGACTACGTACTGTTGGGGAACTCTCCCCCATTCACAGACGCACAGTCTCTTGGGGGAATTCCACGAAACCAATTATGTTCATTTATATCCTATTATTGTAATGTAATAACCTCTATACTTTTTGTGAAAGAACATATTGTAACTCAATTTATTGTTATGCTATGTGGAAAAATAAATTGAATTGAATTAATTGAATTTCCAGTGATGGACTTGTATTCAACCCTAATTTCTCATCTCCTTTGGTTGCAGGTTTTTTTTTGCTTCTTCACGATTTTATTTCCAGTGAAGGACTGGTGGTCAACTCCAATTTATCATCCCCTTTGGTTGCAGCACTCTTCTGCATCTATGTTTTTTTTTGCTTCATTGCAATTTTATCTCCATCACAACGAATATTCTGTAAACTATCAGTCTTATCAGAATTCTTATTAATGATATCCTTGGATCAAGCAGCAACGTGATGTTGAGCCAAACAGATCATGCTCTGCGCCTGAAACGTCATCTCTCAGTCTCCTGTGGAAGAGACGCTTTAGGAAACCCCTTTCGATGGAGATTATTTTTTGCTTCATTGCAAATTCTATCCAGTGAAACTTCAATTTTTTAGCCCCTTTGGTTGCTGCACCCTTCTGATCCCAATAATATTTTGCTTCATCACAAATTTTTTCTCCAGTGAAGGGATGGTGGTCAACTTCAATTTCTCATCCCCTTTGGTTGCACACTCTGCATCCACGTTATTTTTGCTTCATCATGATCTATCAGTATCGCGTTAGCTCTCAAACAGTGCAGACGTACGAGTAGTAGTGTAAAAGTAGAAGTAGTGAGTCAGCAGTTAGTTGTTCACAGTCGAAAGTGGAACAAAAAATTGCAACAAAAATCGGTGCAACATGGCTCGGTGCAAAATGCGATACGGATCGAAGTGACCCACTTTGCGCGGTCTTTCTAGTAGTTTTTCGCGGTCGCAAGTGCTATACGAGGAAGTTTCGAAAAGTATGTTCGCGAATCTCGGACAATGTCAACGTCAATAGCAAATTGTTGAAACCACCCAGTTTTTTTTTGCCTGAGTTTGAGGAACAAGAAGACGGGGAAAATATCAACAAAGTCTGGATACCACCAACCATCAGAGATCCAGTGTTCACCGGATCACTTCAAATAGCCCCAATCTACAGCAGAATGCATTTCATCCCGGGAAGGAATCAAAAAGAGGAAGGAAGGGAAAAGTGCAACGAAGAACCCCATGGGAAAATTGGAACAAAAATCGGATTCCAGAAAATGAACAGAACTTCAACACCCCAAAGGTAGCGGTAAAACTAAAAAAAATGAAAAAGGGACAAAAAAATGAAGGGATCGGTTGAAACCACCCCAAAAAGAAGAGGAATCTAAAAACAAGGTCCTCTAACCCAAAAAAAGGCCTGCGGTAGTCATCCCCAGTTGAAAAAAATCAATCTTTAGGAAAGCCGGTTAAAAGAGAAATGCAAAGAAGGAGATGCCACCTCCACTCATTGTCGATGGCATAAAGAATCTGGTTTCTTCTCAAAATTTAAAAAAAGCAACCACTGATAAAAAATTTAAAAAAGCTTCTTAGAGAAACCTTTAAAGTGAATGAGTCGACTAAAAACCTACCGGAACATTACGGAAGAATTAATAGCTTAACGGGCCTCTTGAGAAAAAAAGGTGAGACCATTAAGGTTATGTTTAAAAAAACCCCATACCCCTGTCCCAAGACCCCATAATGGAATCTGGAATCAAGAGGTTTTAAAGAGAAGAGGTGTAAATAAGTTAAAGGGGGAAAACTGAAAAACCCTCTAGATATTTTCATCGTTTCATTAGCACAGGGGAAAATTTTAAAAAAAGATTTGAACTGCAAAAAACGGGGGCAGAGCAGTTAAGCATTAAAAAAATAAACATACCAAAATTTAAGAACTGTCAATTTTACAACCATTCTAAAAATTATTGTAATAAAGAGGCCAGATTTTAAATGTGCTGGCAAACATGCAACAAAAGAGTGTAAAAAGCCCAGGATCTCAACCAATCATTATTGGGGAAAGGCATCCTGAAGGGACCGTGGTTGCACTGTGGTATTAAGCTACAAAAATAAAAATAAATTTTTAACAAAAAATAGAACATAAAAAAATGAATAATTTCGGTTCTTACTATGATGAATTCTAAAACAAAAAAAATCCAAGTGCAGTAAAAAAATGATTTTTCCCGTGTATAAAAGGGAAAAGAAGTCCCAAAAAAGGAAATGAAGGAGAAAATCAACAAATACTAAGTCATTATCAAAACTTGACAAACAAGAAAAAAATTTCCCCCTTCAAACTGTTTTAAAAAATTAGAAAATAGTATAACAGAAATTGAAATGAAAAGTTACTAAAAATAAGGGAATGGAATGCTAAGGGCCCTTTTACAACTTTAAAAAGGAGTTGGAAGATTCAACATAGATAACATAGATATTTGTCTCTCTCTGAGACTCATTCAAAAAAACAGTCCTACAAAAATTTTAAAGGTTTAAAGCCCTATCACGCCCATCCTTATAAATGTTGGAAAAGGAGGAAGTTCAATAAATTTTTAAAGATTTAATAAAACATGAAAAAGAAATTTAAAATGAAAGAATACAAAGTAGACTATATAAAGCGTTTTTTCAATTTATAATTGCATCAGTCTACTGTCCACCTAGATATTCAATCAAAAAAAGAACACTTATCAATGCTGAATATGCGGGAAACGAAATTTATACTTGGAGGTGATTTCAATTCAAAGCACGTTCATTGGGGACCCGTTTAACAACTCAAAAGGGAAAAGCCTTTATGAGGCAAAAAGAGAGGCATGAGGGAATCTCTGTAAACGGGAAAAACCCAACTTACTCCAACAGATATAAGGAAAAAACCCCTGATCTCATAGACTTTTTTCATTATAAAGAATGTTTCATTAAATTATTTACAGATTGAGGAAATTTTTGACCCAATTAAAATTCCCCTTTATTCTGAAGTTGAGTAAAATTTTGCAGAACAAAACAATCATCCCATTTGTTAATGAGTTGGATTAAATAGCTTTAAACTGTTGGAGGAAAGAATAAATCTGAATTCGTTAGGAAATGCAGACTGGATGAGGAGTTAAACGTTTTTACTCATATACAACAGGCCGCCTGGTAATACCCCCAAAAATAAAAAAAGAAGAACAGCGGGAAATAATTACCCAACTGAAATAAAGAAAGGGAAAAAAAGAGCTAAAAAAAGATGGAGCAATCACGTCTCCTCAAGAAAAAATAGTTTAATAACTTAAAAAAGCAAAAGAAGATAAGTGTATTAAAAAAGAATCAAAACACTATTTAAACAAGGAGAAATCAACGATTACTCACATGGAAGGCAACTAGGATATTAAAAAAAAACCGATTCAACAAACTCCTCCCATTAGGAAACAGAACGGACAATGGGCCAGGGAAAAAGAAGAAAAAAACCCTACATTTGCAGATCATCTTGCAAATGTCTTCCCGCCAAACGATGCAGCTCAAGAAGAGGATTTGGGAAAAGAAGATAACATCATACAGGAAAAACAAGAACTTGGCATGTCTCAGTGAGGAAGTTAAAAAAGGGAAAAAAAACTTTTTAAATTTCCCAAAAAAAACCAGGATTCGACTTTTAGCTGGCTTAGTCCTGAAGCAACTCCCAAAAAGCCTCATCAAACTAACAAACATCAATGCTTCTTTTTGACTTAGATATGTACCAGCAGTCTGAAATTTGAAGTTATTATGTTGCTTGAGGAAAAAAACCGCATGAAGTTACTTCATACCGATTTCATTGTTCCTGTTTTCAAAATTGTTTGAGAGGGTATTTTGGGGGAGGCCGCCAAAATTTAGAGGAAGCAATTAATCCCCCAAATTTGGTTTAGAGAAAACCTCCCCAATTGCCGACATAGAATTGTTAATGTGATAGAGAAGAGCTTAAGAAAAAAGGCTGTTTGAACTTTCCTTGACATAGGGCAAGCTTTTTTATAAAGTATGGCATGAAGGGCTTTTTTGGTGAAAACAATGCTTTCCCAAGCAACACAGATATATTGCAATCCCACTTGTCTGGAAGGTATTGAGTAAAGCATGAAAATAGTATTCTGATCGAGAGAAAAAACAGGAGTTTCAAAGGGAAACGTTTTGGACCCGTTCTTTATCTCCTCTTTTCTAGTGATATTCCAAATCTGGAGGGAATAAAAGCCACATTTGAGATGACACCGCCCACTAGCAGTAGACAGCAATGTGCACATTGAACAAAAAGCTTTAGAGATCTGTCAAAAGATACAAGACTGGGAAAAAAAGGGGGAGGATGAAAATCAATGAGGGAAATCGATTCATGTCAACTTCACTAACAACAGAATCAAGAATTTGGAGGCTTAAGAGAACGAAATTTTTTAATTAGTTTTAAAACCACTGGTGATAGTGAGTGCATACAGTTTAGGTTTCAGAACTGCTTTAGTCGTCGTTAGAACTGAAGTTTTTAGTCTTGTTAAAATTAAAAAAAAGGAACTGAAAATTTTGGTTTGTCTTAAAACAAGTTTCAATGACATTCATTAGAAAAAAAAAACAACAGACCGAGTACCAGCTAAAAGCATAAATGGTACTAATATCCACATCTAACTATGCTGAATACAGGGATGACTCGATGCTGTTACCTGGGAAAAGGGACACGAAAAAAAGAAGAGCTTAGCATAAAAAACCAGAAATTCTACTGGCTTATTGAAGAAACTCATACTTTCAATATCAAAAAAATGCTGCTCACCCGCAAATCTTCAAACCTGTTTGGACCATGGCATTCAACATTGCACCAAAAGAGCAACATCGCCATCTGCGATTCCAGAACAAGGTGCTCAAAACACGTTGATATTCCAAGTGCGAAACAGCGACATCCATGAATCTAGGGAAAAATGTCATATCCTGTGGGTTGGGTATGAGAGAGTCATGAAAAGGGTCCCCAAACAACAACGTCAAAGGGAATCGTCAGACAATGGAGGATTTGGGGGGGCTAAAAAGGGAAAAAACCATTTGAATTATATGTCAAATGGTTATCCCGTGAAAAAAGCAGAGCAGTGTTTGAGTGAAAATATTTTAATGTCGTTAATTGGTGTAATAGTAATAATTTAATAGCAGTAAGAAATTTTTTGAGAATTTCCGTATTTTTATGATTATAAGATAGGTTGAAAAATTTCTATTATTAAGACTAGATAGAATATAAGTAAAAAAAAAAAAAATTAATTTTTTCCCTTTTCAAAAAATATTCTTTAAACCCATAGTCTTATAGATTTTTTATCAATGTTACCCTAGGATCTGATTTGGGAATAGTTTTCATAGAACTGGGTGGTTCTTGGGGTGGTGGTGGGGAAAACGTTGTGCTGTTGGTGAAGGGGGGGGGAGGTGGCATTGGGGGAAAGAACTGTCCATCCCTCTATTCCCCTTTTTGCCTCTTGATTGCCCAGTGGCAAACGTATAAGCACTGTACTCTATTCATTCTAAACAAATCCCTTTTATTTTTTTTTCAATACTTAGAAATAAATTGCCTTGTCATTGCTGAAAACAAGTCTTTACCAAGGCATTCGAGACCTAATTTTCATAGATAAAAGGTCTCAGGGGGTTTTTGGGGGGGCAGTTTCAGTTTTTATCATCAAACACCATCTTTACATCTTTTCATGTTTGTTCTGCACCTTGAGACGGTCCTAGTATATTTAGATCCCCCCTTTGAATACCCAAAAAATTTTATTTCCCCCAAGAATTTCCCCTCATCTCCTCTTCAGCTTTGAAAGAGCTGTGGGAGTTCTCCTTCCCAAAGTCACATTTTTCCTGCAGGCCTATCTGGGGCTCTATGTCTCTTCAGAAAACTGTTCCTGGATCTCTGTTGACAGCAGCTGCCTATACTTTGGGATTCCTTCATGGTATGTCTCTTGCTTCAACTTTTCCTTCTCTGCAGATACTTCCTTTGTATTTTGGGATGAGATATTCCTGCAATTGCACAGATCTTATTAATAGGGTGGGCCTCCACAAGACCCTTGAAACGAAGTGCCAGTTTCTTGGGAGTAAAATTTCACTCCCAAGTTTTCCCGGGCAGACTTTTGTTCAAGAGTTGAACTCCTTACATTGAATGTTCAGTTTTTCAATTGCCTCCAGCAAATTTCTCTCAAAATATGCTGCCATACTCTCCAGGGCTCTTGTAAGCCTCCTCTCAACAATCTCAAAGGATCCATCCAATGAATTACATCATAGATTCATTTGTTTAATCTCAACCACAACAGTTTTAAAGGAGATCTTGAAATAAATCTAAAAACTATCTTATTTGTACCTAATAGGCTACAATAACTATAAAGTTCAATGAAAACCACTTACCGCACTTAAAAAACTTGGATTAAACTCGAATACAAACAAAATGAAGCACAAATCAACTCAACTTTAAATTCATACTAAAAAAATATAATATAAGCCATTAGGCCTAAGTGCCTCACAATAATCAAACTAAGAAGAATTTATTACCTTACTCATATTTCGCCATGTAAATATGACATTTTCAAATCCTAAGACAGATGAACAGCTATTTATTAATCCCGGTTACGGCGTTAGTAAGGCGAATGTCTTATATTCTGTAGTGCCTACTTGAATTATTACAAATTTATTCCAAACTGATTAAAAAAAATATTCACAGCTTGATCATTCCCCCATGGATTTAAATCTAATTATGAAATAAATTCAAAATTTGAAGCAATGACAAGTAGAGTCCACAATTTTACTTTTTTTTTACTTTTCTTCTATTTAGATGAAATGATTTTTTAAAAACTTGAAACAATTTTAACTTCAGTTAGCAAAAATCTCATGAACTATCTGTACAATTTTTCAGCAGTATAAAAACATTTGCATACTCAATTATCCAAAATCAATAGCCTTCTTTGCTCATAGCTCAATGAATTTATCAATAATTCTGTTTCGAGATCTCTACTGTATTAAATATGGAATACTATTATACTTATTCAGTACTAAAATTATCTATGATCAAAATCTGCAGTAGTAAGTCCAAATCTTTAGTGGTCCAATCTTTTGGGACCATTTTAGAACCATTAATTCCTCTATTATTTTTATTGCTTGTAAAAAAAGGCCTCAGCAGCGTGTAGTCCCCTCTCCATTTAATCCGGTCTTTCAGTGCTTCATTTTCCTCCTTATGTTGGTCCTAAAAGTAACAATTCACCCTTTTATGAGGCTCAATCTTGCTCTGTCCTTCAGTGCCACGTTCTCCTTCTTCAGCACGCTTCATCACCTGTTAAATTTCTTTATTATTTTTCCAGCTGCATCTTCTGCTAGAAAAGCCTACCAGAAACAACGTGAAATGTGTTTTCAAGTTGAAATATTAAAACATAAAGCGGCTACAAATTTGCATTGTAGTGATAAATTGGGGAACCATTTTACTGGGAATTCGTATTCAAGACGGGTTGACTGTCCGACAAGCTGTTAACAGACGTCATAAAACTATTTAAAATTCTACCCTCACCCTGTTTCCATGCTTTTTGCCCAACTGTTTCAAATCTACCAACTGTGGAGAAAAACTCTTTCCTTCAAGACAGACGGAAAGCTTAATTCCATTCACAGTAATTTACATTTCAACGGTTGTAACTGTTACCAACTAGGCTTTTACAAATAGTATACTTCACAACTAGGGCCGAAAATGTGTGTTTACGGTTCGAAACTGATTTCCAGGTTCGAGGCTATAGATTTCTGACTGGAAAGATTATTCTCTCAATAAAAAAATATAAGAGAACCGGTGAAACAATTTTTCACTTAGCGCAAATACCACACAACAAAAAATAAATAAATAAAAAAATCTCAACAACTAACTCAACAATTGAGAAGGGAGATCAATACCTGGAAAGAGGAAACTTTCAACACCTATTTTCAAAATTTGACAGCAGATGAGGAGACAGACTTTGCACTTTTGGAAGACCACGAAAAATTGCACTCTCAACATTCCATATCCCACCACTGAGAAAGACAAATGGATCATGGGCTCGTAAAGACAGTGAAAAAGTGGAAGAATTTGCAGAATATTTAGCTACAACTTCTCAGCCCAATGCACAAAATTTATTAATCCTATATAGGATTAATAAAATTAATCTTCTTAATTAATTAAAATTAAATTTCTAAAAATTAATTTACAAAATTGTACGCATATCATATAACCTAACAAACGAAGTTATCGAGACCAGAGAAAATATGATATTTCTTTGATATACAGCCCGTCAGTGTAAAATGAAGTTTCAAAAGAAATCCTTACCAATCTAAGTACAAGGAAAGCACCTGGTTTCGATCTAATTACAGGGAATATTATGGAAGAAATTGCCAAGAAAAGCTATAACTCTGCTCACTTATTTATTCAATGAAGCATTTAGATTAAAGCATGTCCCTGATTCATGGAAAGTCGCTGAAATAATAATGTTACTAAAAACCAGGAAAATCACCACATGAACTCAAATCCTATGGGCCAATATCATTACTACCTGTCATTTCAAAGTTGTTTGAGAAACTATTTCTTAAACGATTACTTGCAATAATTGAGTAGAGAGACCTCATACCATCACATCAGTTTGGATTCAGGAGGAAACACTCTACAATCGAACAGGTTCACAGAATAACCAATATTATAGAGAAGTGTTTGGAGGAGAAAGAAAATTTGTTCTGCTATTTTCCCCTTTGATGTAGCCCAAGCCTTTGATAAAGTTTGGCATGAAGGACTTATAAAAAACTTGATTCACTTTTGCCAAAAAATATGTAGAACTGATTTGTCTTTTAAGATAATAGATAAGAACATTCAGAGTAAAGCAGAATGATGACTATCTTTAAACTTGAAAGATATTGGGGGCAGGAGTACCTCAAGGTAGTGTAATGGGGCCAATTTTGTACCTTTTGTACACATGCGGATATTCCCACATTGTGATGGTATCACTGTTGCAACATTTGCCGACAACACTGCGCTTCTGACTACAGGCGCCACTATACAAGAAACATCCACCGCTCTCCAAGTAGCTGCAGATCGAATATACCAATGGACTAAGAAATGGAAGATAAAGCTAAATGAATCGAAATCATCAATAATAAACTTTCACCAACAATAAAGTAATAGAAACAATTGACATTAGCCTGAATGGCCATAGAATTCCATGTGAAAATACTGCTAAATATTTAGGAATGACATTAAGTTTCAAATTGAAGTGGAAAGGGAACATATAAAAAATAAAAGGAAAACAGCTGGATATTAAATATGGACAAATGTATTGCTGCTTGGTCGTCAATCTAGCTATCTCAAAGAACAAGATAATTCTATACAACCAGATATTAAAACTAATTTGGGTGTATGGGGATTCAGCTCTCTGGGGTTGTGCCTGTAAGAGTAATGTCAATTTTGATACAGAAATTTCAAAATAAAGTATTGAGGAATATGGTCAATCGCCTCTTGGTACATTAGAAACAGTGATTTGCACAGAGATCTGCGTATACCGTATGTGTCTAGTGAGATAAGATGATTTGCTATGCGCCATGTGTCCATGACTCCATCATGTCAACCCCGAGGCAGGCCTACTACCCAAAAATCAAGATATTATCAGGAGGCTTAAGAGAACAAAGCCTTTTGAATTAGTTTAAAACCTACTGGGTGATAGTGAGTGCATACAGTTTCAGTGCTGCTCTCAGAACTGCTTTAGTCGTCGTTCTATGAACTGGAAGTTTTTAGTCTTGTTATAATTGAGAAAGTGAACTGAAAATTGATGGTTTTGTCTCCTATACTCCGTCCACTGGAGGTTTTGAAACCTAAGCTCCTCCTTCTCAGGTTTTGATCCGACCAGCTCACAAGCGGTCGTAATTGCCCAGGAACGTAGAAACTAATCCATTTAATCCATATTGGGAACTTCAATATCGAATTTGATAGGGCCTCAGAATTATTGATGCTTTTTATGGTTGTTCTGCCAAATTTACATCCTTCTAACATAAGAACAATCATTATCAGTATCACTTGATATGAACTATAGTTGATTGAACATAATCTTTCATAATCATATTTCTGTTATTAATCTATTATTTTCACTGCTCAGTTCAAGCCGGGAATTTCAAACTCATTCAACTGCACACCACCGTACAACAAATTTTGCATATATAACCTAATCTAAAGCCATAAACAAATGCTAGAAATCAATCTCATTAGTGTATGTAGATTGTATTGAATGAAACCAATATTTTTTAAAAAGAATTATGTTGTTTTTTGTTGAAGTTGAAACAGAGAACAAAACATATAACCCGCCAGTAACCTTCCATGAGAAGTTTTAATTATGTAAATCAGCTGACAGAGTGCAAGCACATAAATTTTGATAGATTCCCCTGAAAAGTGAAAGGCTTGCGTTTCTCAAAGTTTCACAGCATGACTGTGACCTAAAAAGTAACAGCTGCAGCATAATGACCTTACTTGCCATTGGCCAGCTGCCTACATCGCCAAAATGCGGGAGGAGCTGAACTGAACACCCGTGATGAGTATAAGACAAGTTTCAATGACATTCATTAGAAAAAAATATGAGAATAAATGTTTATTAGTCACTTTCAAAAGCAAAATTTAGAGGTTATTCATTCAAGCATTCAAGTATTTGTGTTCTAGCCTAGGTAATCAGAATAAATCATTGTTTATAATTTATTGTTTGTTGGAAAACATTAAGAATTAAACAGGATAATACTGGTGGGTCTTCATATTGAGACGAGACTGATCTACTCTGCTATGAAGAGTGGCTGTCAATAGTTGGTGCAAAGTTCTATACTGTAGCCTTAATAAGTTAATTTTTGAGTACTGCATGTTCTTGTATAGTTCCATTTTTATTTTTAAATTATTGACAGATATTAGTATATAATGATCAGGATTATTCATCAACATTTTAGATGTGGTATTCGTAAATTTGGACAGATTATCTTCAACGTGAATGAATTGTTGTCTGTTTCTTCTACTGTATCATATTGTCTGAGAGAGAATTTGATGTAATAGTCCAACTGTGTGATTCCCCTCTTTAATATTTCTATTTTCTATATTTTCTGATTCTATTTCTAATATTTCTATATTTTCTCAAACTTCTACCTTCCTTGCAATTAATCCCTTGATGTAACCCTCTGGGCCTCTGCTACTGACGATGATTCTCACCCCTATGATATTCCAATGTCATCAATAAGTCGCCCTCATCATCAACATAGCCTGGTACAAGATTCAGGGGTTTCAAGATTTGAGAAATCGGCCATGGCTTTTCTGGCACAGTAGCAATCAGATTTTTTTCCTCACACATTGGGCAAACACTGCTTCTTTATTATATTCCATATAATTTATGTAATTTATAGTCTCTTATTGTAATAGTCTTTTACAAAAGTTGGAGGGCAAAGTTTTATATACCAGTGAATCAATTCGCATGGACCAATAGACATTCTTTTTCATCTGTAATTGTGAAACTCCTCTTCAAGTGATTCTTTCCTGCCGTGAGAAAACTGTTAAGTATTGGTCCATTATCTTCTATTTCATCAGTTTCTAATTGCAAAAAAATCATCTCTGGGGCAAGCACATAAAAAAATCCCCAACGCCATCACTACTTTTGATAATAACCAAGCATTGTCTATAGCTTCTTTCATGAATTTAAATCTGCTACTTAGGAAATCAATGCACTGGGTTTTTTTGGTTCATGATACATTTTTGTAGTTTTGATTCATGATTCATTTTTAGGTTCATTTGAATCATATTGAGTTATTTCGAATATGATATGCATTTTGGAAAAAGAGTTTGAATCAATACTGAGTTTTAGGTTGAGGCAGCTCTTTACCATATAGAGAATTTGCTCCAAATTGTACTTGCTTTGTTTAACTTGGACAATTTAGACAAATATACGAATAGAATTTTGTCACAAACGTTTGAAGGCGAAAATTTTCTTCACGCAACCATTCTTCGAATTTTTCATAAGGTTTGTTATATTTTGCTTGATTTGGTAAGTAATAGGTGATTCCGGTCGCCCTTTCTCTTCATTTATCTTCTCCATATTTAAAGCTTGGAACTGCATTGATTTCAACAATAGAAACTATGGCGACATTACATAAAAAAATTGCTAAAATATAGGTTCTTTACGTCTTCAAGTCTATTATATTATTTCATTAGTAACAAAAACCAGATAATATGCTTTGCATTCAATTAATTGAATGATTGATCAATTGAATTAACTGGGGTACTTTATATAGTTTTCGAAATACGATAGGATAAAGTCTAATTCTCAAAAAATAGTATTTGAAATCAGAAATTTAGATTGGTAATGGTAGTCTTCACGTTTATTCCCATTATTTTTACTTTCCTCGCCCCTACCTACTACCATAGGTAAGGAAAGTATTGCTTTCCAAAAAATTAAGGTACTCCAATTTTAGGTTTTCTATCCGTTTCAAGGCTCCCCCTGAGTCCAAAAAAAATGGTTTTTGGGTATTGGTCTGTGTGTGTGTGTATGTGTGTGTGTATATGTGTGTGTGTGTGTGTGTGTGTATGTGTGTGTGTATGTCTGTATACACTTATATCTCTTCAATCCCTAATTGACCGATTGACTTGAAATTTGGAACTTAAGGTTCTTATACCATGGGGACCCGACTCTAAGAAATTCAAAAAAATTCATCGAAAAATGGCGGATAATATGCCAAAAATGGTGTTTTTCAAGATTTTCTCGAAAACGGCTCTAACGATTTTTTAAAACTCATATCAAGAATACTCCTATATAAGTCCTATCGACTGCCATGAGTCTCGTTCCTGGCAAAATCGCATAAGATCCGCAGCATTGTTGAGAAAAAATGGATTTTGCAATATTTCGATACCTGATTAACCGATTGACTTGAAATTGGGAACTTAAGGTTCTTATACCATGAGGACCCGACTCTAATAAATTAAAAAAATTCATCGAAAAATGGCTGGGAAAAAATGGCGGTTAATATGCCAAAAATGGTGTTTTTCACGGTTTTCGAAAACGGCTCTAACGATTTTTTTGAAACTCATACCCAGAATAGCCCTTTATAAGCCCTATCGACTGCCATGAGTCTCGTTCCTGGCAAAATCGCAGAAGATCCACAGCATTCATGAGAAAAATGGATTTTGCAATATTTCTATCTCGATTTTCTCAAAATGTTTAAATCTATTCTCTTCAAACTGACACCCTATACAGTCAATAATAAGCTCAATCAACTGGCATATGTCCCCTTTGTGTAAGATTAGCAGGGGCGCCACCCCAGACTTGAAGAGTAGTTTGTAGATAGGCAACCTGCACTACATGAATCTGTATATAGGCAACCCGCACCACATGGCTCGGTAAGTGGAGTTGAGCAACGCGGGCAGCGTGCTTGCCGCTCGTGTACAAAAATTGTGTCAATGCCATCCCGTCAAACTCGCAATCAAAGCAATCCATATCAGGATTTAAGGAGACAAAAATCACATTTGGAAAAAGTATTGGTGTTTCATAATAAAATATTTAATGAGCTTCGCTGAAGCTGCACCGAACTGTTGAATCACATAAATATGTTATTTTAAAAAATAAATTCAAAATTGATGTGATCACCTCTCACAATTTTTTGACATGAACATGTGTTATAGACTTGAATGTAACTCCATTTACTCCAGCTGGATAGCGTTAGTCAGCTAACGATAACAACGATAATAACGATAATACGATAATAATAATAACGATAACTAACGATAATACGTAGTACTTGGGCTTATTCCTGAAGGAATATTTAATTCTTTTATTAATCCGGCCAGAGAGTTTTCCCGGACATGAGACCTGGTGCAATCTTATTTTTTCATCACGGTTATATTACATTTCAAATTTCAAGGAAATCGTTAGAGCCGTTGTCTAGATCCGTGGTTCCACATACATATACAGAAACTGCTTGCTTAATATAATAGGATTTTTGGTAAAATACCAGAGTATGATCTATTATCGATTCCACCTCTTTGATCCTGATATATTGGAATAGGTACCAAAAAATCTACTTTCATTCAAAATCAAAGTCAATTTGCTAAATCTGGGAAGCGCCGACAGGCGCGAGTCATCATGGGCTTGTGGAAGTTTCAAATTGCACATACGATTAGCCGAAGCGCCGGCAGGCGCGAGGCGTCATCGGCGAATGCAAATTTCACTGTTAGTATTGGAGAATGAGCAAAATAGCGTAATGAAATTTGCACTCGCTGATGACTAGGTATGGATAATGGATAGCCTACTTGTATTAGGCTAAGCAAATGTGAATGGCAAGGAAAGTTGTGTGAGTGTACCACACCAGATTTTTAGTGTCAGTTTTCTGAAAGTATTCTCCTGACTGCAAAGTTTAATGAGATAGGGAACGTGTTACGGTATCCCACATTGTACCAATTTGGGATGTACCAAAATTCACAACTTTCTGCAGTACCAATTTGTAATTTACGATTAATTATGTTCTAGATAATTCAGTATATATATATATTTTCTATTACACTTCCTGAAGCTCTAGATCTTGGTATTCTAAAACGTGAATTTCTCTTTTTGTGAGTCACTCATTAATGAGTTATTACGAAATTACTTTATTCAAAATGCAATTATGTTTTACATTTATTATGCTTTGTCTCATAATTTTGTTCCAACTAATCTACTGATTTACTGATGTGGAACTCATTATTCCTCACTCAGATATGCACTCTCAGATACGTGCACATATGAGGAGTCTTCTTCGAAAGAAGTTATTTATATTAATTTATTGTTTATCAAAATCGATGAAGAAGAATAGAGTTCAATTTACTTGAAGAAATCAAGTTCAATTTATATAGATTGCATTAGATTTTTAAATGAATATAATGTATAATAAATGAATAATAATGTATGAATAATAAATGAAAATGAATAATAATGTATTGATTGTATTCGACAAATACGAGAGTGGTGCTTCCTGAAGTGGAAAGAGTGGATCTTTTTTCAATCCATTGGAGTGTTTCTCTTTCTAGTGCTTCACGTCTCTTCTCTGCTCGCTCTACTTGTGAGTTGTGTTCTCCCCATACTCGACGTAAGCTGATCGCAACAGCAAGTTGATAGCTGTGTGCATTTGGCCCAACAATTGTGGCTGATACAGTGAGTAAAGGTGAAGTATGGAGTGACTTACAGGTGGAACACTCACACCGGGCTACACTGTTTCCTGCCGCACGCTAATCCACTTAACGCCGGCGCACGCTTTCAACCCTTTATACCGCCCACAGCAACACAGAAAAGCACGTTCCATATCCTTGCGGAATCGTTTAAGTGCAAAATAGATGGGGTTTTATAAGTTTACTTTCCATAATAGGTGCCATATCGTGTTCGTCGCAGCCTAGAGGAAGATGGCGTACTGAAGAAAGAAACAGAGTATCTGAGAAACAGCAGGTACCTGAAGTTGGGGTTTTGTTTGGAGAAAAAGATGGTGGTGGCAAGTTAAGATCGAGTAGGACGCCTATACAAAATCACGAAACCTATTTTCTTTCACTTTGCCGTCTCTCTCCCATTCTTTCCCTCGGCTACCAGACACAAGCACACACAATTTCTTTCTCATCTCCACCTCCACAGCTTCCAATCTCTTATGCAGCCTTGTCATCCATTCCTTTGACAAAACACTGTCTCTCGCAAATTAAAATTACTTCCATTACTCGAAAGAATTGGATACGGGCTTGCCGACGTTGGTCTTACGTCATACTGGTAGAATTCTCATATCACTCTACAACTGGGGTGGAATAAAAAGAACATTTTCATTATGCCACATGACACAAAAGCGTATGATTTCTCCACTTGAGTACTAACTCCAAAGTGAATTTTCCCTCGCTTCAGCTTTCACGAAAATATAAGACTGAACATTTCAGATTCATGGCGACACTTGTGAATCGGGAATTTACCGAGCATTGCGTGATACGAGTATTTTTTTAAGACAAATGAAAATTTACTGACAAACTGGAGTTTATTTATTTGGAGTTTCTTTTTTTTTTAATTTCACAGTACCTTCAGTGTTAAGGTGCTACATTATTGAGAAACAGATTCGTAAAGTTGATAGTAGATCCTATGAAGAAATAGCAGTAGCGTAGCACGTGTAGAATACGACGTATTTCGATAGGAAAGTAACAGCACTATGATGGTTCTGTATTATCTGGAGTGGTTTCTTGTATCATGTTTTTTTCGATTAAGTATCCCCATCCATTCGGCAGGCCTGAACTATTATTGGTTGTTGATATCATTAAAGTCGTTCTTCAGAATATAGTAGCACTTCAACGCAACTGTTGACATAATGTGACTGAGCAGGTCGCACAAAGGAGGATGTGAAAGAGGATGCATACTTGAATATTCCAGCAACAATTCTATTGTATGATCCTTGAAATAGGATGGTGGATAGCCAGCGCACATCTCATAGATAAGATGTGATATAAAAAAATATTCCAAACGACTGATAATCCACTGACTTTCCATAGCCTTTGTTCAGAATAATTTCAGGAGTTGAATAATTAGGTTTTCCACCCAAAGTCTAGGTTCGAGCCTTGACTAGTCTACAAAATTCAAAATCCATTATTTTCAAGTATCCATTCTGATCAAGAATTCTGTTATCAGGTCTGAGATCTCTGTAAATGGGATCGAGATTGTGACTTTCTTTTCCTTTGCACCGCCTTACCCGTTGCTCAGAATAATTTCAGGATTTAAATAATAAGGTTTTCCACAAAAAAAGTGTAAGTTTGAGCCTTGACTAGTTTACAAAATCAAAAATCCGTTATTTTCAAGTATCCGTTCTGATCAATCATTCTGAGTTGATAAGTAAAGGCGGTTCTGGGCCCTTCGAGGATGTGCAACTATGTTATCTTATAGATTAGCTGTTATCTTATGGGTATGATCGCTCAGCAATGCTTCAAGACTATAGCAGACTCCAACCAAGTTGGTGGATTACAAATAACTGTTGTTTATATCCAGCTCTGTCAGAACAGTTTGGAAGTGGCATGTTGAGTGACATATCAAGTGACTGGACATATCAAGTTGAGAGCATCCTCAGCTCAACCATTACACTCTCATGGACCGTTTACACACTATTCTGTTGGAGTAGAACATCAATAACAGGTATTCACCAACCGCCAATCATGTTGGATTATGTCATATCAAATCTTCTTCTATCAGATAGCACTCCGTGAGAATATTTTCAGCATTTATATTATGATTATCTATTATTTCCCTTGCATCTGTCCTGTGTTGAGATATTGCTCAGCAAAAATAAACCGTAGTGGAGGTACTGGCTTCAATTCATAAAATGGGCACAGTTTTTCCATCAAATTTATTTGTGGTATTTTAGATCTGCAATTGATGTTTATAGTGGCAGAGGTTCCTCTTCATGGAGCATTCATGACACATATTTGAATAGAATATAATCTATTATCTCACTTTTTTAAAAATCACAATTGATTTTATAGATTTAAGAATGAATAAGGGAGGTGAATTGGATTATACAATTGGTTTTCAATAAGTTTTATTTACACATAACTAGATTATATCAACATAAATTAATACATACTTCCAGTAAATTAGATGTTTCCCTCCTAGTTGTCATCAGTATGACTCAAGCCCCTCCACTATGTCAAAGTGGGGAAACTTCAAAGGGGTTAAAAAGAAATATCATTTAAGAATTAAAGGTTGTACTATCCTAATGGAAAAAGAAACTTTCCAAGTAAGAAAAAAATAGATGCATCATCCTTTCTGAATGGAATACTATTGAATTATACTCTTTTTCTTAACCCCCTTCTGCCTTTACAGCGTAGGGGTACCAGCCTCGGTCCATCTCCTCCATGTCGTCCCATCCTCAGCCATTCTTCTCATATCTCTCATTGTCTTGCCTCTCTCCTCCCCCTATTCCTCCAGATAACCTTCCCAGCTCATCCTAGGTCTACCTCTCCGTCTCCTTCCCTCCCTTCTAGCTTCCACCACTTCCTTCACTGGGCGACATTCTTGCATTCTAGTGAGGTGTCCAAACCACTTGAGTTGCCTTTCTTTAATGTCCTCCATCAGAGCTCTCCTTCCCACTTCTCCTCTCACTCTCTCATTTTGCCATCTATCGTGTCTTGTCTTTCCTATTGCTCTTCTATGGTACATCATTTCTGCTGCAGTAACCTTACTCCAATGTTTCTTCAGGGTAACCCAGCTTTCACTTCCATAGATGAGAGTTGGAGCAATAACACAATTGAATATTCTTTTCTTTGTTATGATAGAAAATATTCTTTTCCTACAGATAGCTATAAAAGTGCTTCTTTACACACTGAATAGAGTTTTTAAAATGGGCCATTCTCAAACGAGTGTCTAAAATACTTTACGCACTAGTGCGTAAAAGTAATCTGAACTTTCCAGATTTTCAACCAATCACAGAAGAGGAAATTTTTGAATATGTGTTTCCAAAACTAGTGGATTGTGTACATTCAATGTATCAGTCCATTCTGTTATTATTTTTTATAAGTCCATTTATTCAGTCCATTTCATCATTCCATTAGGCTATCAATCAGTCCATTCTTTCAAACAATTTTATCAGTCCATTTCACTCCCATTTTATCAGTCGTCCATTCTGTCAGTCCATTTCATAAGTGCATTCTGTCAGAACATTTCATCAGTCCATTTCATTATCTATTGTGTCAGTTTTTTTCATTTCATCTCATTAGTCCATTGCATAAGTCAATTCTGTCAGTTCATTTTTTTCAGTCCATCTCATCAGTCCTTTCTGTCAGTTCATTTCATCAGTCCATTCCATCATCAGTCTATTCTGTCAGTCCATTTCATCAGTCTATTCTGTCAGTCCATTCCATCAGTTCATTTTCCCAGTCCATCTCATTAGTTAATTTTTTTCAGCTCAATCAGTCAATTGATCAGTCCAATCTGTCAGTTTATTTTATCAGTCCATTCTTTCAGTCCATTCTATTAGTCCATTAGTATATAGTGTATTATAATCAGTTGAGTGAGATCAAATAATATAATTACCCTTCTTGGTGGCCCTACAACCCCCAGTTTATATGATATAGGTTTCTGAATCAACACCCTTCTAAATCTTTTTCACATTTGATGGAAACTGTAGGAAAAATGTAATGTGTGAATTGAGCTTAAAGTGTACTTGCTGCACTCGTGAAACTTTTTTCACTCGCCTCTGGCTTGTGAAAAAAACTGTTCCACTCGATGCAGTAATCTACCACTTTAGGCACTAGTTACACAAATAACTATTTACCCACGGATTCAGATTATAATTTTTGTTGCCAATTGGTACAGTATTGATTCCATACTCCAATACAATTCTCTTATCATCATTTGATGATAGAGCTTTTTTATTAATGTCTACTGTGTAAACATGATGCTTTTTAGATCTGATTCATGTGTTTATCAGTCTATTCTCTCTATTCAAATTCAGACAGTTCAAAAAATCTTGGAATGTGATACATTTTTTTCAATACAGCTAATTGGACACTCTTTGCCTTCTTTATCTCTTAATCATGCATTCTTATAATACATCTTTGCACGCAAAGCCACGAATTCTAAGATGACCTTGCTGTTTGCCTCATCCTTGAATTTCCCCAATACTTTCTTATTCACAGGAGAATAGCAGCAGTGATCTTGAGGGTATGAGATCTGATGTATCAAAGTGGTCAATCATATTATATACATTGTCATACAAATCATTGGTTACTATTTTGTACAGTAGACTGTCAGTGTCAGTGTACGCCAGCTTTATCTTGTCATTGCCATATTTTGGCACCATTGCATTGTAATGAAAGTTGTACATCACTTTTTTGGAAATATCTAATACTGCTTGACTAATATAAATTTGGTTTGTCAAACAGTATTCGTTTCTAATTGATGTGTAAAGCTGCCAAATTCTCACAATATATGGTTCTGTCAACAAACTCTGGCTTTCTCACCAATTTTTCGACCTTTATTCTATCACTACACACCAATTGCATGTTCATCCTATTGCAAATATTCTCCATGGTCATCCCATACACTGAGTCACGTAGAGTTTATACATGTCCTTTTCGAAGAATTTGTTGAACATGTACGTAAATTTTGTATTATGCTCAATGTAGGGTTGCAGCCAGCATGACTGTTTAAATCTTAGCACAGGTGAATTTTTTGACAATAAGACCATGTTCAACAGCCTTTTTCAGTGATATATAGTGAACTATATACTGCTTCACATAAGCTGTTATTACACTAATGTTATTGAACTATGTGCTGTTATTCACATAAGCACATAATTTTCTCTGATTATTATCAGTGGATATGAGTTCAGGCAGAAATGGGAGATCACTATGATCTGCATGAAGTGAACTTGGATACATCACATCAACTTCAACAACATAACCACATTCATCATGCTCTTTTGCATCAAGTAGGTTATTCAAATTCAAGTCTACTCACTGAAAATCACCAAAAGGAAGTGGTTTACTCATTGCTAGGCTGTAAAGATTGTAGCAGTCGATGTACGAGATGAAAACATTCTCAGCAGTAGAATCATATACTTATTGTTGTTGGCCTTAATGTGCCTGAGTGATGCTTGGCATAACCACCCCTTTCCCCATTCTCAATCATCATGATCATCTCATAATCTGTGAGAAGTTCAAGTTTAATGCCAGCATGTCAAGTGAAACGTAGCATGGCATCCCAAGATAGCCCAGGCAGTGTGAAATAGTGACATGGATCCAATTTAAGTGTTTTTACGGTTATATTTCTGAAATTTTCAAAAATATCTGCTAACAATAACACATCTGTTCCAAGATAGTGATCACTGTATTGCCCCAGAGTTGTGAAACCAAAGGTTTTCCACACATTGACTGCAAGTGAATAATCTTCAACAGTAATGTCTATCTTGGGTTAGATTTGAATAAAATTGTACTTTTGATGGTAAATCCATCCCATTTTGTTACATATTCGTATGGAAATACCCCTTTCCTTGTCAGCAAAGGAATATGTTGAGCTGAAAAAAACTCTTTGATTTCTTCAAGTTTTGGAAGATTTATAGCCAAACTGTCCAAACTACTAGGCATTAAACGAAATAAGTCTAGAAATTGTAGATTTTAATCTATTGATTGTTTTTGAGAATGATATGTATTTCTTCTCGGAGTTAGGAATTACATCAATCTGCTCCTCATCATAACCCAATTCACGTACAATACAATGGCTATAATACCCACTAAGATTGTGGAATAGCACTGGCAGAAAATGTGATGATATTGAAAATTTCAAATTTCAAATTCAATTGAAAATATTTCAAATTGCAGCTACTATATGTTGCACCTCTATAATTGCCTGTCATATGACAGTGATCTCTCACTTTCACATCATGTACATTAAAATATATGTCACACATGTAGTATGTATCAGCAGAGTTGTATGTGGTGACTATTTCAGGTGTCATTTGATTCATTGGAATGTTGGTTTTGTATATTATTGATATTTTCTTAGCCAGTTTTTTCAAATAGTTGAGTAGCACCTTGGCAGCGTCTCTACCCCGGTATAGGAATTGTTCTGAGATCAGTGTATTCTACTATCTTTTTCAAGTATACACAAAAGCTCATCACTTCATGTTTTTGTGCTTGCATTGTGTATGAAGCTTCATCTGGTCTACGACTTTGTACTGGCTTCAGAATGCATTAAAAATCGCATTAAACCACAAACGATACTCTCAACCCTATCTCAAGATGTTCAAACTTCACTGATGGTTTGTCGTGTGGAAGCTCAACTCTTATAGGGTTATTAGTCACACACATTTTCAAATGCTTCTCCAACTTTTCTTCTCTTGATACCCCATGCTGATTATCAAAGTCACTAAAGCAGTGTTTACAAATAGACATGTTATGCTCATATTTGGTTATCAAAATGACTGAATCAGTGTTTACAAATAGATATGTTATGCTCATATTTGGTTTTCCACTTCTGACCAATTTTTCAAAGTTTTTTATGTACATATAGTGGCTGAGCCCATCATTATTTGAAATCAAAAGAATATCTCTATGGTCTTCGAATTCTACGTCAACAACTTTCAGAGGATAAATCTTGTTTTTTTCATCTATCCCAAACAAATTGATTGACATTTTATTCACTTTCTTAAACTCTTATTCCTCATCCAATGGTAACATATTAAAAAAAAATAATAATAGTGTTCGAAAAGATACACAAGTGAAGTCATACGTGTGATTGATATAAGTATAGTTTGAGACTCTATGAGGTTTTTCATCTACCAGTTCAGATAGAATTGTATACTGGAAGCAAGGAGGGTACTTGCAAGCAATGCATCTAATTTTGGTTCACCTCTTGATCGTTTTGTTGGTGGCATGTCTGATTGGCAAGCCTTTACAATCTTCAGCAGATTATGTACATTGATGAAAGTACACCCGCAATGAGAGCATAAACCATTACAATTTTCCAGACACTTCTTTTCATGTATCTTTCTGTTGTCTGAACGTGAGAAAGCTATACCACATTTGCCACAAATGATATCCATTGCAGTATCGAAGTCTTCTCCATCTAAGAATTTAGAGCAGACTATCTCATGATAGTTTCGTGATAGAATGGATTCAAATGAAATATCACAATATCTGCATTTTGCCACATTATCAATTCCATTCTGACACTTTAAAGCATGTCTTTTCAAGGTGAATAAGCGTGAAAATTCACATCCACAAATTTCACACCTCGTGATGGAAATTCAAAAGAATGAGGTGTATTTGAGAGTATATTAATACTACATTAACTTTGAAAAAAAGCTGAAGAATAATATCAATATGTAATGATGAGTGTAGGATACTCACGAAACAATGAAGATCGAGTGATGGACTGTGGAAACTGTACTGAGTGGAAGCACAAAGCAATGATTTGCCTCTACAGAGACTGGATTCAGAATGACAAAATTATGTTTTGCTGAGCACTACCTACCTCAAAAATTGATATAAGGAAGTCAATGACCTTGATAAGGCACTTCTTATCAGTATTTCACTACTGATGAACTAGTTGAATATAATTGAATCAACAAATTTAGTGATATTCGTCAAGTTGAATGATTAGGAGATTAAACTCCTTATCAGAAAAAATGAGATTAAGCATCCCTATTATTTCTTGACACATCATTATACTATAGTGGAAATCAATATCAATGTTTAAATCCATTTATTGTTCTATAAGGAAAAAATATGACAAGTTTATGTTCAATCAGATGTTCCACATAAACTGTAGGTTTGAGTCATGACTAGTTTACAAAATCCAAAATCGGTTATTTTCAAGTATCCATTCTAATCAATCATTTTGTTTTCAGGACTAAGATAGGATTGAGATTGTGTGACTTTTTCTTTGAAACCTTTCTTTTCTCTTCCTATGCATCGACTTATCGTTTGATCGGAATAATTTCAGGAGCAAAATAATCAGATGTTCCACACAAAGTGTAGTTTTGAGTCTTGACTATTTAACAAATTCCGACATCGGTTATTTTCAAGTATCTGTTCTGATCAATCATTCTGTTTGCAGGACTGAGATCTCTCTCTATAGATGGGATTTAGATTGTGACTTTTCCTTTTTTTTCTTTTCCTTTTCATTGACTTTTCCATTACTCAGAATAATTTCAGGAGCCAAATAATCAGATGTTCCACACTAATTGTAGGTTTGAGTCTTGACTTCAAATATCCAATCTGATAAATAATTCAGTTTTCAGGTCTGAGATCTCTATAGATGGCATTGAGATTGTGTCTTCTTCTTTGGAAACTGCCTTTTCTTTCCTTTTGCATCAACTAATCCTTTGCTCAGAATAATTTCAGGAGCAAAATAATCAGATGTTCCACACACAGTGAAGATTTGAGTCTCAACTACTCAACAAAATCCAAATGGTTATTTTCAAGTACCCATCCTGATCAAGAATTTTGTTATCAGGTCTGAGATCTCTGTAGATTGGAGCAATATTGTGGCATTTCCTTTGGAACCCCACTTTTCTTCACCTTCTCATTGACATTTCCATTGCTCAGATTAATTTTAGGAGCCAAAGAATCAGATGTTCCGTACAAAGTTTAGGTTTTAGTCTTCACTAGTTTAGAAAATCCAAGTATCTGTTCTGATCAATTATTCTGTTTCCAGGTTGAGATCTTTCTCTATAGATGGGATCGAGCTTTTAATTTTCCATTGGAACCTGACTTTTCTCCTCTTTTGCATCGAGATAGCCTTTGCTCAGAATAATTTCAGGAGCAGAATGAATATTCAGGTGTTCCACACAAAGTTTAGATTTGAGTCTTGACTAGTTTACAAAATCGTAAATTAGTCTTTTCAAGTATCCATTTCGGTAGATTATTTTGTTATCAGGTCTGAGATAACAATCCCTATAGATGGGATTACAATTGTGACTTTTTCTTTAGAACCTTTATATTTTTTCATCTCATCGACTTATCCTTTGCTCGGAATAATTTCAGGAGCAAAATAATCAGATGTTCCACACAAAGTGTAGGTTTGAGACTTGACTATTTTACAAAATCAAAAATCGGTTATTTTCAAGTATCTGTTCTGATCAATGATTCTGTTTGCAGGACTGAGATCTCTCTCCATCGATGTGATCGACATTTTAATTTTTTTTTTTATCTCGACTTTCCTTCTCCTTTGCATCGACTCAGCCATTGCTCAGAATAATTTCAGGATCAAAATAAATATTCAGGTGTTCCACACAAAGTGTAGGTTCGAGTCTTGACTAGTTGACAAATTCTAAAATCGTTTATTTCCAAGTATCCATTCTGATTAATCATTATGTTCTCAGGTTTGAGATGAGATCAAGAGATCGGGATTGTGACGGTATCCAATGCCTCAAATTTCTTCTGCTGCATAAAATCTTGCTGGAGTCTCCGGGAATTTTCTACTTTTTCCTAAAAACATAAACAGCTTACCTCCCAGAATTAATTTAGTAGAATTAATTTAGTAACCTCCCAGCATTACATAGTAGACATGAGTGTTATCTTGGAAAAGTCATCAATTTTTCTCTATGTTTTTTCATGTTACCTTTAGATGATGTTATAATGAGTCATGTTCTCTCATTCTATTTTCAGTAGAAGAGAAGAGGAAAAAAGATAAAAAAGAGAACGTTTCTTTCTTTGACTTTATTACAAAATTTATTTTCATTCTTACTTTTTTCACTTTGATTTAGAATAATGTAAGTTACTGTATTCTGTTCAAATCACTCATATAATAAAGTTATTCGAAAGATTTGATATTCCCTATGTTATCATTGTTAGTAGTTCTATTTTTATTCAGAGTGAGTGTACATAACTTTGGAACCTTTTCGGACTCGAGAATGACAAAACGCTAACAAAAAACCGGGTTCTCACAAACACACAGTCATTATGTGACAACACATTTGCAGGGTGGCGGTGTCTGTTTTTTCTAGTGCAAGTGCTATAAAGTAGTGGTCAGTCTGGTGGAGTGCCGGATTCATTTGTCACTCTGTTCAAATAAAGTGAACCTAAAAATCCGGCAGTTGCGATAATGGAATTTACTTTTATTGCCGGCTTTCGTTCAGTTCTGGAAGTGGTCGCGGGAAGCGCTGCTAGCTTCTAACATTCCGCGGCATTTGTAATTGTTACCACCGCCATTTATCTTATTTTAGTGTTAGCTGTAATCGATTGTTTCTTTTTCTCAGTTGCACGGACTGTACGGCTTTTAGCATCCGGGTTCTGCGGCCAGCGATGGGGGTTTATGGTGGAGGGGGGTGTTAATGGGGGAGTGCTCTGCTCTCCGATGTTGGAAAGGGGGATGAGAGCTGCGTAATTAATCAACTGGTGCCAAGTGCGGCCATAATTAATGACATATTTCCCCTACATGGCTCAGGAACCAACTCAATCAACATATCGAATGCATCGGCGCCTCTCTAGTTTCCTTTTCACGGCTGTACTAGATAATGGTACTCAATGATCGTACTTGAATTATTCTAGTGATAATGCACAAACTTATTTTTGTTCATATTCAAATAGCTTTTATTCGTGGAGAGACAATTTTGAATCTATAAGTCCCATAAATCTATAATTTACATTACCCATCAGACATAATATCATAATAACCCCAATGAGTAATTTATGATTTTTTGAGGTTTCATTAGTTTGGTTTTTTGGTGCTTTACAAAATCTTCATTGACTCTATTGGGAACAGGTAATAACTCATCAATGAATCTTGGTTGCTGATACGCAGGTTCCACATTGACACTTGATGACATAAATGATTGTTCAATGAAGACAATTCAGAGAAAATTGCTCTTTGGTAATTTCCAATGGTATCTAGATGTTTTATTTTTCGCTCTTCGAAATATGAAAATGAAACACATTGTTAGAAAGCTGATCAATAATACCTGCGGTGGATTTTTTGAGTAATTTTGAAACACATAATTCATACTTATTATATTTGAGCCTCATTAAGCTTTAAAAATGTATATGGTTATCGTTGAGTGTAAATTATATAAAATCTGGAGAATTCGTCATTGTGGCAATGATATTTTTAGCTTGCATTAGCTTGAAGAGTACAATGATTGTACTGGTGTCTGTATTTTTAGATACAGATCCCTATATAGAAATGTTTCTATATTTATGCTCAATATTTTCAAAACGTTGAATGCTGTCTACTTGGGCATGTTTTCTGATACAAAATTGGTATTGATATAAATGGTTTCATTACACAGGACATTATTACATTCGATGTATAACAGTCATATTGATTTCTAATTTATGCAAATCATTTCTCCTCATTAGAAAAATAGCAGAGTTTTGAAACATTCAATATTAGAAAAATATCTATCATTTGAAGTTTGCTGGATGAATCAGGGGAGAAACATGAATAATTATTGATTTGGAAAACTATACAAACTAAAAATATTGAATAATATTCTGCATATGAAATACGAAGACAGAGTGATACATTAGTTGCACTGGTGTCTGTATTTTTTTAGATTCAGATCTGTTGATAGAAATGTTTTTCAATGTTTACATGGTAATAGTGAAGTTATGCTGAATTCTATTATGCTATACTGCATTATAACTGTGGATGACTAATGGGAAATTGGAAGAAAAATCCACAGAAAACGAACGATGCATTACCATGAACAGGTTGAATAACTGTATTTCGCAAAGCAAGTGAACTGAGGTAATTACTATAAAAATGTTGATAAAAAATATTTGTTATGGAAATATAATTTCTCTCAGATCTAGATGACACCCTCGGAGTAGACGAGATCTTGCAGGAGATCTTCTGGGAGACTTGGAAAAATTCTCAACCCTCTTCAGGGGATATGAATACTTTTATTTCTTTTTTCGCTCCACGGTAATTTCTTTTGTGATGGGGCCCCAAAGCGACCGCTTCACTGGTACTTCTCTTGGAGTGGGAGAAGTACTTGTAGTTCCTTCACTGTCACTCTCGTAATTTGAGTTGGACGATGCATACTTTTTGTTTATTACAGGTTGTCTCTTGGTTTTTCCGATGTCTAGATCGATGTCTGATCTTGCAACACCCAGAGCTGGTTGCCTTCTGGAGAGCGTTCTGTATGCCATCTGCAAGATAAAACAATATAAATTTTCTGTTGAATAATATTCTTGTTTATAACACCTTGGTGGTGGGCCTGGACTAAGAGGATAGAAGTAGGTTAAAAGTATGAAAGCGAACATTTTTGACTCAATTTTTTTACACATTTTCCAAATGTGTAATGCTTGGATGATGCAACTGAAGTTGAAAATTTTACTTCACCGTGACTTTGAGAATGTACACATCCATCTCGGATCAGCAATATTTGATATGACTGTTTTCCCAATGTGAAATCTCTGAAGTTATAAATGATTCCAAAAAACAAATGAATGGTGAAAACCGCACATCAATGTCGAAAGTGATGTTATCATTATTATCAGGAAGTATTGCTGTTGCTGAACCTTCTGAAAAAGCATCCACGATCAATGCAGGATCCTTGAGAGCATGATCCACGCTTCCTGAGGTTGTTCGAGGAACAAATTGATCTTGAAGGAAGGATAAATGATTAATTTCCATGTTGATTTTCTGTTATCCCGTCAGTTGAGCTTCGTCTTTTCACTTCCTTCTTTCGGAAATTTTCACGCAGTGACCTCCACTTCTTCTTGGCAGCACTATGTTCTATGTTTAGCTCTTTTGTTATCTCATCCAATTGCTTATCAACGAGTCCTCGGTTAGAGTGCTGTCTCATCGATGTGTCCCAGATTGGACTTTCATTTTTATTTGCTCCAATCAAAGAATAAATCTCTATTGGTGATTAATCACTCAAATTATTGTCAAACTCACAGCTGAGTAACCTGAATCTCAACCCAAGTATCCAATAATTACTAACATACGAAAATTGTTCCTTTCAGTATGCATCATGATTGTTTTTGTGAAGATTTCGTTCCTTTTTTCAAACCAAAATACTAGTAGTTGAACAGTTGACCTCACGCAAGTCAAATCATAGACCTTACTTACGTTCGCTCAAAAACCTGGATTTGCCTTGAACTGAAACTTATATTAGATGTACTGAGAATGAATTGAATGAACAGGACTGCTCAGCTCTCCACTAAGTCCTTGATAATTCCCCCTCATACCGTATTTCATCTCTTATGTCTAATCGTATGTAGTGGATACACTATAGCGTTCAGGAGTTATTGCAGTACCAATGACCCCTTCGCACATAACAGATCAATAGAATGACAACGTTCACATTGGGTCTAATGTAGGCGTGAGGAGAAGGAAAACCTTGTATCAGCATCAATATCATTCTGTTGTGGAGCCAACATTTGTCATCACTGTACATTCACCTTTGTAGCAGCCAGGGAAAAAATAAAGAGAAGGTTTTCCAATCCCATCTGTGTTCAAAAGCAGGAAAATTGAGAATGATTTGGTGGAGAGTTCCAAGAACTTTATCACGGGCAAAATAATTAAAAGAGTACGAATTATTGAGCGGAGCGAAGCGAAGCTCTAATGGATTAGGAAAGTCACTCTTTGTATAACTACTCCTCCGGAACCGCTCGACCGATTAAATTCAAACTTGCCATGGTGATAGTAGACATGGACGACCAGGTTATAGGCTATAGAGCATTTTGAGAATTTGCATATTAAGGACGAAAAAAGGAAAAAAAGGATTGCTTACACACTATTACTATACACATTATTCATGCTATATTCATGTTCTCTGCACTGCAGGATTGCAACCTAACATCAGTTTTGAGAAACGTTCCTGGTCAGAAATGTCTATTATGCTCTTGAAATCATGTTGGTATCCCTGACAGAATCGACTCCCTATCGAACCCTAATAGCCCAGTGGTTAGCGACGTGGACTAGTATTTCTCTGCTTACCAATCAGGGGGGTACGAAACCTGAGCAGAACTTTTTTTTGCCGATTATTTTCAACTTAGAACAACTTCCAATATTATTTTACATAGAAATAAAAGAAATAAACGACCTTTTAAGATTTGTTTGGTAAAGAGAAAATTAAAAATTGAAAATTAAAATTGAAAATAAAAAAAAATCGGTAAAAAATGTTGATATTTGGTGGGCAGGTTCAGATGAGGTCTAGAAATGTTGTGTTAGAATATATTTGAAATCCGTTCAAGATTAAGCAAGTAATAAGTTTTTAAAAATTGTAGATGTATTGCGAGTTGCATATCTTCCACCTTGATATGACAAATCCAAATTGTAAGTTCAATGGTTCAGCAAGATTATAGATGAACTAATTTGGAAGATATTGAATTAAGTTTAAAACTATGTCCAATATACTTTCCAAAGGTTACACTTCATATTAGCGTTTTACTATTTTTCAGAATTTTCGGAGTTTTTCTTAGGTTTTTTGATAACAAATTGGCAGAAAATGTTGAAATTAAGTAAACAGGTCCAAATTAGGTCTAGAAATGCTGTGTTCAATAAATTTCTAATCCCTTCTGAACGGAATTTGCAGGCGAGCAAAGCGAGCCTGTTTGTCTCAGTTGACACTGACAGAGGTTTTGCAGGCGAGCGAAGCGAGCCTGTTTGTTTCACTTACACTGCCTATACTGTCGGGGATCCAGGGGGCGGAGCCCCCTGGCTAGGCGGAGAAGGCGAGCGAAGCGATCCTGCAGGCTAGTTCTGAATAAAATGGTGCCTGATTTGTCAGGATTCAATGATAAATAACTGAGATATGACTATTTTAATTTTAATTTCAACCTTTCACATTCAATATGGTAGTTTGGAAAAACTTAATGTGTAATACGGCCTGCGGCTCGTGCGTAAGTGTATCTCTTGATGCAGGAAAATCACTCTTTGCGTACTGATACACAAATAACTAAATTGTACTGTGTGAAGGAGGCAAAATGGGCTTTTTACCTGATGTCTTTATTAATAAAATTATTTATTTATTTGCATTCATTCAATATTTCTCAACATGCTAACAAACAATGGAAGCTTGTTGTGGAAATACACAAGAAATTTGCCCAATAGGCTTATTTTTTCGCGATTTTTCAAGTTTATATCGATTTTCCTTTATAATTTGCTACTGAATAATTATTTTAAACAATCAGAGCACATTTGAGACCAAAAAAGGTACGTCAAATGCTGTATTTACAAAGTTGAACCACTCATAGAGAAAATGACTCCAGCTCGGTCAATATTGCTTGAAAATTATTGATTTTGTCTCAATTGTAGGAAACATTCTGACCTTCCATTTGAGCCCAATCAATATTTTTTTAACCAATATTGACCAAGCTGGAGTCATTTTCTCATCTTGCCTTATTCTATCAAAATAAACACTCACTTGAGAAAACATTCACTTAAAGGTTGTTGCTCCTATTTTATATTCTCATTTCATAACATTACATGGTAATAGAATGAGCCACTTTCACCATCAGCTAGGTTTAGCTCGGCTTAAAATACCGGGATCAAATTTTCGAGTCTACGCTTCAAAAACTTTTGGACAAAAAGAAAGCTTGCTCCGCTCAATTTGCGGCTGCCTCCACATGCGCTTCCCTAGTTTACATTCCAATAATTCTTTCAATCTCATATGTCTTCTAGGTTATTCGTCATTCATCATTGGCGATGAGAGCTACACAATCCACAATAAAGATTGACATGAGAATGGGATCTGATGTCATAATCTAGTCATCTAAGAAAAATCGGTTCCGCGTCAAATATAGTTCTCCAAGAAACAACGGTTCATCTGTAATGATAATAACGTGATCATAAGTTCTGTAGTAGTAGAAATATTATTACTAGGCTGTTATGTGAGAAATTGATGTAACATGCGAATAGCTAGTTATAATGAAGCTAGAGATTTTATACGAGGGAAAATCAGTACGGAAAATCAAGTCTTTCAAAAAGCCAACAATGCCTGTTCTCATAATATGCCTGAAATCATAATACCTGTTACTCTCATAATATCAACGGATGAATATCGATTGAACTGGAAATATGAAGCGAAATAAAAGAACACGAAGCAAGGAAACAATGAGCGCAACCACTCAGTGCGTTTCAGCGCTCTTTTGAAAATCAAAACAATAACATTCAATTTTCCTCCTCAGTGGAACAATAAATTCGACAATTTATTTTGTTTTCATCGTTTTGAAGAATTGTTCTTGGAAAATTCATTCATTCAGTGAGCGAAATATGCACGGCAACACTTACGTAAACAATATTCATAACAATGAATGTGTTATTATGTATTTTTGATGGGAAATTGAAATTCCATTCAAGTTGCATGAAACCTCTATTGCATTTGCCACTCGATACAGATTGATAATATATCTTTGTATATTCATAACTTTTTTTTATTATTATATGGAAATTGTGGCAATTTGTCGCTCTGACAGACTGACAAAATTTAATTCATTTCAAAACTATGAATCACAAATTATATCATACTATAGAATAGAATAGAAATTTTATGCTATTTAATTCACACTACATTATATATTGCTAGTGCATCGTTTGAGGAAAACAACAAAATATATTGAAATATCACAAAAATACACCTTCTTCCACCAACAAATATTTATATAACCTGGTGGAAATGTTTATGAAGTGATTATCATCAAATTATAATTTTCTAATAAAGTGAGAATGAAGGTGTGATAATAGTGATTGGACTGATGAGAATGAGTGCAGTACATAAAGAAATTAAACAAAATTTGTCTGCATGAGCTCTTGGATGGCGGCATAGGCCGTCAGCTAGAATTCAGCAAAAGAAATAGAAAGTTCCCAACATCACAAATTCTGAAATTTCGAATAAATCTATCAGCCTAATCTGAGTTTTTTCATCTCGCATGATTTGAATGTGGTGTTGTTGATATGAAGAATATTGAAATTGATAACGTTGATATGATATTATATCGATGATAATCGAAAACATCGATAATGATGATGTCAATGTGACCATCCCTCCTGGTGTCTAAATGGCTTCAAAACATGAGCGGTAATTGGGAAGGGGAATCGATATTTCCACAGCATCCTCGAGCTGAAATAGTTTGGAGTTGACTGAGTTCATTAGCTGTTACATGAAGAAATGATAATTGAAGCATTGAACAGAGTGCTGTGCAGTGCATTGGTGGTGAGGGTGGTAGGTGGAGGGAAATATTGTAAGCCTGTTATGGTGGTATATAGATGATATTTATGCGCCAGGAACCAGGTGTGAGCTAAGTGCGACTAAAAGGTGGAGCGAGTGCCAAGCCACTTGCAGTCACGACCCTACTTCATAAACTACCTTGTTTTAAAAACCGTCTTGGTGGCTTGCTGGTCAGCAAGTAGCCAATCACATGCCAGCTTGGCTCTACATTGTTGCTGCATTGGGACCGTTCTGGGACGTTGTACTATCTTGTATTATTATTTCATAAAATTCATTAGTCATCCATTATTAATCCATAACTATGACAAAATCGTTGATTATTATTATAAAGTTTAAAAGAAATCAATTATTATAGCACCTAGTCAGAGACTAATAAGCTATATTCTATTTCAACTTGAATTCATATAAAAATCAATATTTTAAGAAACAGCTATCACTCCGAAATGCTTAGACTGTTCCAACCAGTCGCATAATGAACGCAAATGAAATTTGAAACTTTATAGAACGCTTTTTATCCAGAAATATATATTCGAACAAAACCGAATTTTGTGGTAATTTTCTATAAAATTATTTCTGAACTATTTCTCACGACACTGCAGTCAATAATATTTGACTAATGTCAATGATAATATTGACTGCAGTGTCATGAAAATTAGTTTTGATAATCAATTATTGTCAAGTTATTTGATAGAAAAGCACACAATACATGAGAATAAATTGGGTTTTGTCAATTTAAAAATAATATCTTATCAATAATTGCCAATAAATAAAGATATATTGCCAAAATTATTGAATAAATTTTACAAATATGAAAAACAGAAAGTTTCGTATACTTACATTGAAAAACTGAAAACCACAGTAAAGGTAACTTGAAGTAGAAATAGACCTTCACTATTCCTTTATGTATGATTTCCATGACTTAGGGAGTTGGTTTTCCTTTCCACGAAACCATTAGCAAGTGGGTCCAGACGCTGGTTATCACCAGACCGTCCAAGTGTTGTAATCTCTGTAGGTTCTGTGTTGCTCCACTCAAGGGTTAGCGGCATATAGCAGTTTTCTGGAGCTCTTGCACGCAACACTTCTCACCTCTGACTCTCTCTCTCTCTCTCTCTCTCTCTCTCTCTCTTTAATAAAAGTTTAAATTTTGAAAATCTAAACTTTCAGGATAGCCATGACTTTATATACTTGATTCGCGCCATGCTGTGCCCCTGCCCTTTGTCCTATCTCCTTTATGAGAGATAACAATGCGGCCGCGCCAAACACTAAGGGCTTGAACCAACAGGATTTTCACCGTGCCAACAATTTTTAAAAGTATGCCACGTTAATGCACAGTCACTCCAGTGTCACATTGATGAGTTTCGTGATTTGTTTAGTACGCAGGTATGTGATGTGATTCTAGTTTCTGAGACCTGGCTAAAACCTTCCATTTCATCCAAGGTTATTGAAGTCAATAATTTGAAAATCATTAGGAATGATAGGCTTCATAAAAATGGTGGCGGAGTGGCAGCTTTTGTGAAGGAGGGTTTGGACGTCAAAGTATTGTTCCAGTCTGATAATTCCAGACCTAATACGCCTGAATTCATTTTTTTGAGGTTTCAGCTAGAAACACCAAGGTTTTGATTGGTGTGTGTTACCGTCCTCCTCATATCGGCTACATGTCCGAATTCGAGGATGCTCTCTTATAATGCATGGCGCCAATCAGTCATGTTATTGCTATGGGAGATTTTAACACAGACCTGCTTGGACGTGATACTTTTGATCTGACGCAGCTGAAAACAATATTTTATACTTGCAGTATGTCAATTCTTCCTTTGCAAGCTACACACCATACTGCAACTTTCAATACATTGCTTGATTTAGTTGTTGTGTGTGACGGTGAGGCTGTTAAACATCATGGTCAAATACCGGTACCAGGTCTTTCAGCTCACGATCTTGTTTATTGTATATATGCTTTGCAAGCTCCCAGAACACAGCCAAAAATAATCAGCTAATAATCTATCGATATTATAAAAATATAGATTATTTTGAGCTGTTTGAGGACTTGTTTGGTATTCCATGGCATCTTGTTTGTGAGGCTGATAACATTGATATGAAGTTAGACTTTTTCCAACAGTTCATGTGTGGCTTATTCAATAAGCATGTTCCTCTGAAGCACAAAAAAGTCACACGGAGTCCATGGATTACACCAGAAATTCGACAGCTCATGAATGAGCAGGACCGGAAATTTCGATTGGCTAATAGAACTGGGTGTCCAATGATATTTGGTGAGCACAATTTAATTGGAAACCGTTGTAAGCTGATGCTTAGAAACTCCAAATCCCATTATTTTCGAAACCTGTTAACCAACAACAGATTTTCCTCATTTGTTTCGAAGACTGTGAAGGGTATGGGGGTGGGGAAGGAGAAGGGTGTGGCTAAAATATCACATAGTCTTGAGGAGCTCAACTCTTTCTTTTGCAATATACCAGTCAGTGTGGATGGTGCCCGGGCCTATGCAGATAGATTTGAGATCAATGTTTCAGAAAATGAGTTCCAATTTTCTGAAGTGAGTGAGCTCCAAGTTTTTCACATTCTCAACCGGATCACAAGCAATGCAGTTGGTGAGGACTGTCTCCCTATAAAATTCATAAAAATACCCTTCCTGTCACTCTTCCTCATATATACAATTTCTCACTAATGTCCGTAGTTTTCCCAACTTACTGGAAATACTCAGCTGTCCTCCCTTTGAATAAAATTCTTAATCCTACTTCCCCTTCAGATTACAGACCCATTCATATCCTTTCTTCTTCGTCTAAAGGCTTGGAGAGAGTGGTCCATCAACAGATTAATAGTCATCTCTCTTCAAATAACTCTTTAAGTCAATTCCAGTCAGGTTTTCGAAAAGGACATAGTACCACAACTGCTTTGCTTTGTGTCACAGATGATATTCGTCAAGCTATGGATCATAGAAAAGCTACAATGATGGTTCTGATCGATTACAGCAAGGCTTTCGACTGTGTCCATCTTTCTCTTCTACTGAAAAAACTTAGGAACTTGGGATTTTCAGCTCATGTGGTCCAATGGTTGAGCTCTTACCTGGGTAATCGCTGTCAGTCCGTGAAGTTTGGTGGTCGTTCATCGGGATATTGCATTGTTGAGGGAGGCGTTCCTCAGGGCTCTGTCCTTGGACCCCTGCTTTTCAGTATCTATATAGATGATGTCACCAATATATTCCAATACTCAAAACTACATCTGTATGTGCTGACGATCTACAATTGTACATTCATTTTGACTTGAACATCTTTGCGGCTACAGTTGACAAAATGAACCTGGATCTTGATGCTCTTACTGACTGGACTTACAGGCACAGACTCAGAATAAATGAGACTAAATTTAATCAAAAGCAATAATTATTGGCTACACTAAGCTTACTACTCGCCGAGGGATTGACTTCAGTAGAGGGCCTTTCATTCAAATTAACAATAAGGACTTGCCATACAGAGACTCAGTTAGAAATCTAGGTTTGATAGTTGACAAGAATCTTTCCATATTTCAATTATGGTGACATTATTGTCAATGATATGAGTGTTGTCTTATCTGGAAGGTTACAAAGAGCACACAATTACAGTATAAGATTCATTTTCAATCTTAGACGGGATGACCATATCAGCCCATACTTTCAGCAGCTTGATTTGTTAAAGCTTAGACCTGTGAGGCAATATCATGTTCTGATGTTGCTATATGATTAAATTAATTTTAAACGTCCAGGGTACTTGGCAAATCAGTTCATCTTCATTAGACAGCGAAGTGGAAGGGGCACTAGACATGGTCCTCAGTTATTGGTGATCCCTAACCACAGAACCTCCATGTACAACAAATCTTTTCATGTGACAGCTTGCAGAACTTGGAATCAATTGCCTGTGGCTATTAAGAGTGTGAATGGTCGAGCTCTGTTTGGCGTGGCAGTGTTGAACTGGCTGAGGGGGGGCGTCATGGCTTAGGTGTGGACCGATTTGAGGCTCATCAATATTTCTATCAAATTCTTGAATAAGGCTTTTTCGGTAGCATTATACTGCTTAATTTTTGCTTTCTCAATTCCAGTTAATGCAATGAATTTATTTATTTTTAAAGATAATATTTATTTCAAATTGAATAATTTATCTAAAATTATTGGCTATTTTATTTAGCTTGTGTGAATGTGTGAGTGGATGCTTATTTTGAGCTCAAAGGAATATTTTTCTTAGAATATCCATAATGAAATAAAAGTAATTTTCATTTTTCATCGTTATTTAGTTTCGATTATGTTAATTTATTATGATTATTCTTGATTTCTTTTTATGAGGAATGTATTTGTTTGTTTTAAACTGAAATGATTGTATATATTTATTGTACATAATGTAAAGGGTTCAGTGGTAGAGAGGACCAAGAGTCTTAACTCCGCCCTCAATAAAGGCAATTTATCTATCTATCTCTCTCTCTTTCCCGAAGTTTAAGCGCATCACTTCGATATTTACTGAAAACTTGCGGTCCTCATAAAAACTCGTTTCTGTTGAAAAACTTCGAAGGACCATAATAAAATATCATCACTTTACTGATCATACATTTGAATTAATTTGTTTGATTCCAAGTAAGCTTCAATGCTTTTGAAGATAGAATAAAATTTGCTCAAAAACTAACTCGACACTACACGTGAACTTCACATGTTCTATGTTCATGAATGTTGGATATTGGATGACTCCTTACACATAGATGACACATTAACCTTTATGATAACATCTGCGCCAACGAGATCCAATAGATTTATAAGTTAAATCTATACCGATAGATAGTAAGAGAACTATACCTTTTGTTTTTATAGTATTTAGTGCTAACATATGTGCATCAAACCATGATGCAGGCTCAGCAATATATCAAAATTGGCATTTTAATCTGAAGAGTGATATCGATCAATAGGAAAATGCAAGTACATTTTAGATGATCAGCAAACATGTGATATGATGAGAAGGATAAAATCATGGGAACATTATTAATTTATATGGAACACTGTGAAACGTTTCCTATAGAGGAATATATTTTTAAACTAGAATGGGATGTCTCAATTATCTATAAAATTCTTTCAAGTGTGGACCTTTAAAGGAGTTATGATAAAGCATTTGATACTTCTAGCGAGAAATGAATATTGTGTTACAGCAAAGGTCACTAACTGGAATTCTTTTGATTTCAATAGTACCTGAAAACTTACAAATTTTGTTCCTAAAATTTCATTTATCGCACCATTATTCAGAACATGCACATTCTCCATCAAACTTATACTTATATCTATCTATCACATAGATTTCAGCTTCTATCAATAATAACTAAATTTTGGACATGAATTGTACTTAGCCTATCAGCTCGTTTTCAGTTTTCAACGTTCGATGTTTTGGTAAATTATAAGGTGAGATCACACAAATTATACGGTGAGTAATCACAGATGATAAAATAATGTTGAAAAGTCATGTACTAAGCAATCAAAATCTAAACCCCAACCGTTTCACTCAGTGTAATTAGTAAAAAGTCTCAATACTCTCAAAATATTTTCAAATATTCAATATTCTCAAAACGTTGAATACTGTCTACTTTGATCATGCTTTCTGATATAAAATTGATATTGATATAAATGTTTTGTTACACAGGAAATTATTACATTCGGTGTATAACAGTTATTGATTCAAATATATGCAAATCATTTCTCCTAATTAGAGAAATAGCAGAGTTTTGTAACATTCAACATTAAAACCATTCATCATTCTAAGTTCGCTGGATGAATTAGGGGAGAAACATAAACAATCTGGAGAACTTATATGAACTACAAATATTAAATGATATCCTGCATATGAACATAAAAATAGCAGAGTTTTGAAACATTCAACATTGAAAACATTCATCATTCCAAGTTCTCTGGATGAATTAGGGGAGAAACACAAACAATTTGGAGAACTTATATAAACTACAAATGTTATATTATATCCTGCATATGGACATAAAAATAGCAGAGTTTTAAAACATTCAACATTGAAGATATCCATCTTTCAAGTTCGTTGGATGAAAAACATAAACAATTATTAATTTAGAGAACTTGTACAAACTACAAATATTGAATAATATCCTGCATAGGAGTAGTGACCACCCTCATTACACATCCCTGCTATAGGGTAGATGAAAAACCGCAGCTTGTAATCTTGAACGATGTCGATAAAAAATATTATTATACTTATGAACCTAACCAATAAAAATGAAATAATTTGACTTGCTGCCATGGCTTTATGAGATTTATAGATCGGCTTTCAATTGTAAGTAAAAACTTAACAGTTGAAACAAACAAGAATGTCTATAGGTTTTTGGAAAGTGTTACTTTTCTTGTATTTCAATGACATTTTAAGAAAGTTTCATGATTACTAATGAAACATTCACGTTCTATTTTTATTTTTATCCAGGAAGAATTTCGGTAAGATTAATGAAAAATTTGACCTTGATGACTGGATATTCAGCAAAAACTAGCCGCTAGGTTATATAATAAAAATGATAATCGAATAAAAATTGAAGCGTTGAGAAAAAGTGTTTTGGTTGGCCTCTATGCAATGGCGGCTCGTGCCCACGAAACAGGTGAAGTGCTGTACAGTAAAAGATACGGGCCGCCAGTGCCTCTATGGCCAATGTTGGCAATCATGTTAACCAAACTTCATGTTTGGCTGAAAAACAATAGGTGATTAACTTACTTCTTGTGGAAGATCATTAGACGCGAATTGGCAAGCCGCCATAATTTAATTCAATCGATTAGAACTTGTATGAGTTCGATTCTAATCCCGCGTGATAATTATTATCACTCACGCTATTTACCTACGTTGAAAAAATATTGCAAAAAATGTATGTGCTGTCCAAAATTAATCTCCACTGTTAATACAGGAATAATAAATCAATAGTGGAATCTTCACTAGAATATGATGAGAGTTGTAGATGTATTGCGGGTTGCATATCTTGCGCCCTGATTAGAACCATTTTTAACATAGAATGTGAAGTGTAGATATTGATAGTTGTTTTTATATTCAATTATTTCAATACTTTGAGGTTATTTTGACCAACCTCAACCTTGGGTGGCTCGTTGGAGGAGTGATAAAGCGCCGGTCTGATAACCAGGTGGACCCTGGTTCAAGTCCCAAGCGGGGAAACAATTTTTGACCACAGCACAATCACATAAATACGGCCACCCCGTCTTTCGGAGGAGACGATAAGCCGTCGGTCCCGACTACCTAAAAAGTAGTCGTCATCTATCATCCATTTCATTACCCACGCACAAGCCTATGAGCTCATGTGGGCTTCACCCTCATAAACAAACAACAACAATAAACAAACAACAACCTGTTGTAAATGATTTTAGTTGTAACTTGACGAAAGAGAATAAAATTCTGGCGTTGTAGATTGAAATAATAATTAAGGTGGGCTGGATCAGAAACTATGGTCTAAAATCATTATATCATCTATGGTCTGAAATCATTAGATTATCTATAGTCTTGAATCATTAAATCACCTATTTTCTCTAATCATAAGAAAATGAGTTCAAATCAAGAAATGAGTTCTAATCATTAGATCATCTATGGTCTAAAATCATCTAAAACCAGTTATAAATGAAAAGACATGAGATGAAATGAACTACCACAATATCAATTTCACAACTACTCAAAGAGTAAAACCATTTATAAAAATATATCTCTCTCCTGGAGTAGAAGATAATGTCTTCATCTTTGAATGTAATAAAGTTTGGGCAGTTATGTCCGTATTGTTCACTCTACCATTCAATTATAGATGAATAAAAGTGAAAATGAATGAGATTGTTAGTTAGAGAAACAAATAATTGTGGAATAATATAGAGAATAACAAGGAAAAATCCAGGATCCGTTGGGGAAACCCGTCTTATTCAATGCCATTTACCTAGCCGGCCTTGTATCTGAAGTGAGATTTTTTATTAAATTGTGCTTGGTGCGTGACTTAATAATAAATCAATGTCATATCTCAATGGATATAGCGAATCTTCTTGTGAGGCGCACAACATATATCTCCAGAATAATAACAAATTCTCGAAATTGGTTGTGGGAGTTGGGAAGTGACGGGAAGAAATGATTGTGTCGTTTGTAAACAACAAAGAAAGACGAGAAAGAAGGATGGAGATGACAAGAGGGGGCGATAATAAGATAAGGAAGAAGTCAAGTGGAGCAAGGAAGACTAGAGGGAGGGAAAATAAGATGAAGAGGAAACATAGTAAACGAAGAAGAGAAATGGTCAAATGGAAAGGAGGAGATGGATGGAGAACAGGATAAGAAAAGTACAAAGTAAGACAAGGAGTTGAGGAAAGTAAAGCAAGCGGCTTTGTTTGCCAGATGCTCAAAACAATGATTGAAAATGATACACGTTCACAATCAGTGATACACCTGAGCTAAGCTGGACCCAAGAGTCTTGCGACGTGATTTGAAACACATCTTCAATTGCGTGTCTGGTTCCCGCAACATATATTTCACCGAAAACTGTCAGGCACGATAATAAATGGACTTAAATCAGTGAAAAACAACCTGGGAAAAATACGAGAAGCTCAATCATAAATTCTACATATTGTGCTAGCTGATCTTCATTGATTTTATTGTGGATCCTCATCTTCATTCATTAACATAATTGGTATGCTGGATAGTTGACTTTGTGAAGAATTATTGGATAAAACATAATATTGAATTATGTATGAAGAATACTCATTCTATTACAAATTTCTAACATTTTCTTACAAATTCTATATTGCAAATTATGTGTTGAATTGAAGTTATTCTCATCCATTTAATGAAAAACCGCCTAGAAATGTTAGAAGATCGTGATTGGTTGTATCTGCAAATACCAACTTGTAGAATAATACCCGAATATTGGAATCGAAATGACGGAGAGCTTTTCTGATAGCATAGGAAATCCCTTGTGAATATTGCTAACGACAAAAAGCAGTCGAATTTGAACAGCTGATCGTGAATTTGTCACGATGAGCTATTTCCATCTCGAACAAGCTCGGCCATCTTCTTTCTTATGATTTGGGTTTATTCTTCCAAGGTAATTAGAGGTGACAGTAACAATTTCAAGGTAACAGTCATCAAGACCGTAGCCGGGGAAAAATTTTGAGTTCTGACGTCATCGGAACCACAGCTGTGAATTTCCTAAATTTTATCGCCAGCTAGGTTTGCTTAACAGAATTTTTCTAGTTGATCATTATTGTTTCATTATGGATTAAGATTTTGTGTTGGTTTTCCAACTACGTGTTGGCTCTCAAACAGCAAAAGGAAAATTATTCGAGAAAATTGAGTGAACAGTAGCCTACAGCTAAAGATTTGTGAGTGTATACGAGAGTACAGTAGGAAAATATTTTCCAATCTACTCGAATTGAATATTTCCAAAGTTTCTTCAATAATGGAAATTCGACCGGTTAACCTTTTTAACTCCTATTTTCAAAGGTTTGAAGTTTTTTTCGTGAAACTTTCAAAGGCTCAAGCAGCAAAGTTCATGACTTACAAGCATTATTATCTTTTAAGCTGACAGGAGGCCGAATCTCTTGTAATAGGATTAAATAATTCAAGGTTGGTCAGCTAATTATGGAAATATTGATTGAGTTATATTAATCAAGTTTTATAATATATTTTTGGAATGAGATCAATTCAACAAGATTGATTGTTGGAAGAGATAAATGATCCGAACTCTCAAGGAATTGGATTTGAAATGAATAAAAGATAACTATAATAATAAAATAAAATGGGGTTGAATATTGCTTGGCGTACGAGAGGTTGAATTTTGGATCTTACTCTTCATCTCATGAGAAGGTTTTAATAGTAAAATAATTAAATGTGAAAAGAATAATATAAAATTTATTAATAATTTTAAAAAGATTATTTATCAAAAGACAAAATATGATTCTTAATATATATCTAAGATTTATCCTCAAAAATAAAAGTAAAATGATTAATTTGGCACTCACTCTACCACAAATGGGAGAACCTCTCAGTAGGGAGAAGTCAAGCTGGTTGATCTGCAGTAGATATTTCCAGGTCCCGTCCTTGCCACCGACTGTCTAGACTGCAGTGGTCACCAATTAAGTTTCATTAAGGTCCGTTTCGAAGTCTTAGCAAGCTTCCGCGGTCCGGACGTCCGGTCCATTCAGGGGGAAACCACTGGTGGGGGGTACTCCCCGGAAAATTTTTGAAAAATTGATAGTTTTACTACATTAATTTTAATAATTATTCAAATATTTGGAATAGTTATTACTCTGTATAATTTTTTATTCTAATGTTCTTAAAATATTTTGAAGTTTGATATACTGGAATTGAAATAAAGGCCATTATTTCAATAGGATTTGGCAATAAAAATTACTCTATTGTTTATTCTATTTATATGGAGAATGTTTACTTATTAAATTGTCAAAACTATTCTCGAACTTTGTCCTTGATTATACCTCTTTAGCTATTAGAAAAAATCAATAGTTTTTTTAGCTATTGAAATACCAAGATAAATTGAAACGCTTAACTAGAATAATTGGATGAAATAATGCAACAATATTAAATAAATAGCATACTTTTTATTGAGAGTTGTATGATAAGAAGTGTTTATTTTATTGTTGGAGTTGTTTATCAATAATTCATTTTTATTCAGTCTTTAGAGGGTTACTTATGGATGTTTTGATCTAGGATTTATTTGAAGATTTTTCGTTGAGATCGGTATGACGGTATCGCGGTCCGCACAAAACTAGCTGGCGGTCCGGATGCGGACCGCGGTCCGCCATTTGGTGACCACTGGTCTAGAGCCTCTCATTTTTTCCCATAATTTTACTTGTTATGAATTTTCACCGTCGTCAACAATTCATCTTTTCCCACCACAATGGGACTCTCTTTCATTGTGAAAATTCATGGCAAATAATAAAAATTATGTATACCCTATTCACGATCACTTGAGACGAAATAAAGAAACTTTTTGCATGTACAGGTAGCTATTTTTGTTTGAGCTTGAGGAAAAGCCGAGAACTGGGGTTGGCTACAGCTGTTCGACTGCGGCCGATCGTCGTATAAAGTAATACCTCCCTTTACACGCACACACGCGCAAAAAGTTTGTTCGTTTCGTCTCAAGTGATCGTGAATAGGATATAGTTCTATTACACTCTCTACTGTCACTAACGACGATGAAGTGTGGAACAACTCAATAGACTATTATTTTCGGTGTGCAAAACCAGTAGTGGGCGGTCAATATATCGGCTATATTCATGTGATTTTCATTTTATTTTACGACCTCTCAAACTGATGACCTTTTATGGCTATTTTATGAGCCATCTGTATGGTATCAGAGTAATTCAAGTCGTTCGTTCTACAGGTGGAAAACGTCTGGGATCGAGAATACATCGCTACAAATGTAACTTCTGACCCGACTTAAAACGTTAATAGTAGGAAATACAGGTGTAGTCGGAAGTTCAATCACAAAAAGTATCATAGGCATGAATCAGGTAACGCATGAACTTGATATTTTGATGTATAATAATTCATTTATGTGGAAACAATACAGAGGAATTAATCCAAGCTCTCCTACTACTACTGCACACAGTAGACTCGGTTTCAATATTATTTATCACTCTACAAATTTCATGTGATATAGGATTCTATGATGGTTCTATGAGGTTGCAACTACTATCTTTCCTTTCTAGTAGGTCAGTTAATGCTGAAATTTATTGCTACTGATAATAAAGAAAGATTGAGTGTTGTCTTTGAATTCACAATAATATTGTTGTTGCATACATTTTCCGAATCTCATCAAGGTAATATAATATGCTATATACAACAGTGGCAGAGAATAGAAAACTGATACTGTACACTTAACAAGGAAAAATTATAATTATAAGAGATGAAGTATTTGTGAATCACGCATCACTTGCTGCTTCATTACTTACAATAGAACCCTATTCTACTGGCGAGCCGCCAGTGCATTCTGGAAGATTCCGGTTACGTTGATCAGTAAAACGTTTTGATTTGTTTGTCGTTTTGATCTGAGGGTGGTTGTGGGTTTCCCGCTCATCTTCACATTCCCACATTAAAATTATGCACAATTAGTTCTCCTTTTTTAGCTCAGGAGCAGATTAGCTCAGGCGATTCACACATATAGTGGCGTACTAGTGTCGTACTAGTGGCGTACTAGTGCCGTACCGTTTCAAATGGAATCTCTCAAACGGTCTTTCCATTTGATTAACACGGAAACGGTCGGGAGTGATTCACACATATAGGACTGTACTAGTGGCGTACTAGTGCTGGACGATGAAAGATCGTTTCCAAAGTGATTTCTCAAGGACACGGTCTATGGCGGTCTGACACGGCCTGCGACCGGCATGAGCACAGTCCTATATGTGTGAATCAGCGTAGGACTGTGCTCAGACTGTGCTGTTTTGGTTTTGGTGTTTCCAAATTCTTTTAAATTTGAGATAGAAGAAATCTGATTTCAGATTTGAATTCAGCGTCTTCAAATTAGTTATTTTCCCCACGAAGGCTCAAAAATAAGCAAAATTAAGAGACGTGTTCCCATTTATATCGAGTCACATTAGAAACTGATTATTTTGTTAGTAGTTGGTTCAACTCTGTTCCGTAAAGTATGGGAGTTTCATAATTATTATCCCTTGAATTGAAACATTTATACTTGAGGAAAATAATTCTACAATTCAATGATATATATTTTATACTTGAGAAATTATTTGTAGGGTTACTAGAGTACCTACTAGAGTACCTACCAGAGTTGAAATTGAATATGAAATGGAACTGAAAAACGTTTGAAAAGTTATAACAAGAACTTATTAAGTACTTTGAAACTTATTTGATTCAATTTTTAATTCTTGTTATTATATTAGGCTTCAATTGATACATAGATGTTCATATGTATGACACAACAAAGTCACTTTTGAATAATGGTAATGATATATACTAGCTGATAACTGATAAATTAGATAAACTATATATTTATAAAAATATTGATAATCCACATACATATACAGGGTGTTTCAGGAGGAATGTGCATTACTTCTCAGGCTGATTCCTTACACCAAGTAGACAAAAAAGTTCCATGGGACAAACCCTCAAAAACGCTTTGTTACCGAGATAACAATGGCGGAAAATTGAGATTTTTCAAAACATATTAATTTTTCTAATTTTTTAGAGGCTTTAGTGAGGTTCCAAAATAATCAATTCCTATGTAAAATTAGCTGAAGAATTGAATGAAACCAGTTTCAAGTTTCTAACTTTAGCGGTTATCGAGATAATTGGAAAAATATGCTAAAAACGCCATTTTTTCAACAATAAGGGTTATAACTGAATAAGGAATTATAAAATTGTATTTATTATTAATTGAAGTAGAAGAGAGTCGGATTCTCAACAAAAAGTTGAATGGCGGCGATTGTGTAAATCTCAGAAATAGCGATCAAAAATCGCAGAATCGCGACTAAACACAAATTCATCACTCTTGTCAATTTTGCGATTTTTGATCGCCATTTCTGAGATTTGGGTAAGATTTACACAATCGCCGCCAGTTAACTTTTTGTTGAGAAACCGACTCTCTTCAACTTCCATTACTAAAAAATACAATTTTAGGATTCCTTATCCAGTTATAACCCTTATTGTTGAAAAATGGCATTTTTTAGCATATTTTTCCAATTATCTCGATAACCGCTAAAGTTACAAACTTGGAACTGGTTTCATTCAATTTCTCAGGTAATTTTACATAGGAATTGATTATTTTAGATCCTCACTAAAGCCTCTAAAAAACTAGAAAAATTTATATATTTAAAAAAATCTCAATTTTCCGCCATTGTCATCTCAGTAACAAAGCGTTTTTGGAGGCTGGTCCCACGGAACTTTTTTGTCTACTTGGTGTAAGGAATCAGCCTGAGAAGTATTGCACATTCCTCCTGAAACACCCTGTATACTCGTATCTACTACTACTACTACTACTACCATTAGTTTTACTATACTACTCTTTCTCCTCATCGTAGAATGAGGAACTTTTCCCTGATTCACTACCATGTGAATAGGTCTCATTTCCGTACTCTAATAGTAGTTTATGCAACGGTTGTATAATGGGAGCCTTTATAGCATGAGGTGAGATGTAAGTTAGAGCCACGAGCAAAGCGAGTGCTCTAAATATCTCACGAATGCTATAAAGGCCTAATACAACCGTTGCATACACTATTTTATCTACGACCACCAGTGTAGTTATCAGTATCAGACCAGTATCAAGCTATAGACCACCAGTATCAAGTTATCTGTAAGTGCACGCTATTATAAAAATCAACATACCGTCGTTTATTTAACTTCTTTTGTCTTCATCCTACTTGAACTGTTATGATAATCAACTTATTACTTGTTAAATATGTTAAAAATAACATATCAGTCAGAACCACAAAACGCATTTGACAAGCAACAAAATTGTGAGTGTTGTTGTAAAAGTGAAAGTTATTGACATATTCACTAACAAAGTTATAAGTATATAAAACTATTTAAACTTTGGACTATTCAAATAAGTTAAATATTCAAATACGTAAATTGAAATATTGACGAAAAAATACTGGTAGGCTACTCAATCCCAATCGCAGTTTTGATTTTGAGGTTAGTTGAACACTGTTTACTTTTTATCACCTGATTTCGAAACGGAACAAGGAATGTATCATAAAGTGGAATTTGGACTGAATCAAAAAGTTCCTCCTGAATTGAAAAACGTTCATTACGACACGGTTCTAAGATTCCATTTTGAAATGGTAGTCATTTTGATTTCAATTGTAAAACTGAAATAGGTTTTTTTCAATACGCCCGTAGATAAAAATACATACGATCGTCATGTCCGTAGAATGAAAAGCTTTTCCCTCATTCACTTCCATGTGAATAGGTCTTCTTTTCCAGACCTTTTCATCATGAAATTCATCAACGTCTGGTAATTTTTTGGTAGGGGTGATTTAACTTCCAAAACTTTTTGTTCCTCAATTTCCGGGTTCCTCTACCTTGGTGTCTTTCAAATTCATTATGTTGAAAAGGACAGACAGATATAACATCGTCAGACATCTTCTCAGAATCTGGTCTTCTTTCACAAACAGGTTGTGTCTCCATTTTTATCAACTACTGCAGCTTTGAAATTCCATAATTCTCTGGAAGATTCCTGAAAATTGGAAGCTTGCTCTGGTTCAACCATTGAATAAAGTAGCCTCTCCCAATAAAGTTGAAGATTTTAGACCTATTAGTATTCTACCTGCCCTTTCCAAAGTACTTGAAAGACTAGTTCATGCACAGGTCTCAACTTTCTTAGAAAATAAGAAAAAACTCCACAACTTTCATTCAGGTTTTTGGAAATCACATTCGACAGAAACAGCCTTATTGCGTGTCACTGATGACATTAGGTTGGCCATGGATCAAAGAAAATGTACTATCTTGAGTCTATTTGATTTTTCCAAAGCGTTTGACACTGTAGATCATAAAGTTCTTCTGAAGAAACTAGCTATTCTTGGATTCAATCATAGAGCACTGCACTGGTTCAATTCATATTTATCTGGTAGAAAGCAATGTGTATCTGTTAATGAAAACAGGTCAGATTGGAAGAATGTTGCTCATGGTGTTCCTCAAGGATCAATTCTTGGCCCCCTGTTGTTCACTTTGTATGCAAATGACCTTTCCTCTGTTATCAAGTTTTCTAGTTAGCATACTTATGCAGATGACCTTCAGATTTATGCAAGCTGTCCCATCGCAAAAATCAATGAAACAGTAGATAAAATGAATGAGGATATAGATCAAATAGTTGAATAGACAAAGAAATATGGCCTTAAACTCAATCCCACCAAAACGCAGCCTATAATTATTGGATATTCACGTATAGTTAACAGAATAGATTTGAACTAAACACACAAAATTACAGTTGATGGTAATGAAATACCCTACTGTAGCTCAGTAAAAAATCTTGGAATTCTTATGGATAAAACCCTTGATTGGTCAGAACAAGTAAATAGCACCTGTAAAAAAGTCTTTTCAGCAATGCACCAAATAAAAAAATTGCAAGATATTCTTCCCAGACACATTAGATTGTTACTAGTTAAGTCTCTCATATTCCCACACTTTATGTACTGCAACTCTGTTCTAAATGACATGCAAGTCACTCTTAATGATAAACTACAGCGCTGTCAAAACTACTGCTTACGATTTGTGTACTCTCTTGAACGTCATGAAAGGATCACCCAAGCTCACATTGATAGTTTAACTTTAAAATTACCAGATCAAAGACTTTTTAGAATTTTGAAACTTGTCAGGGATATTTTGGAATATGGCAAACCCAACTATTTCATAAATGGTTTCAAATTTGTTTCCGAAGGTAGAAGATTAGATGTTTCAAGTACGAGGACTGGAGAAAATACGTTGAGGATACCAATTCATCGAACTACTATTTATAATAAATCATTTCTTGTTAGTGCGTGTCGCGCATGGAATAACCTTCCCAACACCATCAAATTCATTGAGAGCCGTGCGGGCTTCAATTCAAAATTGAGAAAACACTTTTTCGAAAAAATGACGGAGTCTTTCCAAAATTAGAGCAACCACATGACAGCTTCCCTTCCCTTTCATCCCTCCATTCATCTTTTCATAGTCAATCGTATTATTTTAAATTCTAGTAATTTTTGTCAATACAAATAAGTGGTTAAATTTTCAATGTTTGAATAGAACAAAATACGAGTGTTGATTATCACTTACTAATTCAACTATTTTACCTCTCAATAATACATTCTATTTAGTTCTATCGATTACAATTGGGCACATGCTTATATTAATTTTATAGTTCCATCGATTAAAATTAAGCCCATGCTTGAATTGATTTCATTATTCAGTAATACTAGCTTTAATTTAACTCAAGCAATTTAAATTCCATTTATTTTTCTCAATTCATCTTCAATTCTCTAAGCAATCTCATCATCATTCCAAATTCCTATTGTTCCCATCATTCTCATCTATTTTTAAATTTATGTAAGTCAAAGCATTAAATTTTTATATATTTCATAGCATTTAATTATCAATTCTTATTCGAATTTATTAAGAAAACATAAGCCCATGGTTGAGTGTTAATGGGAGGTATGTTCTTGAGCATTCCTCTCCAAGAATGGACACTTATATGTCCAAACTCCGCCTTTTTATGTAATTACAGCATCAGTTACAATACCGTTAACATAATTATTAAATCCTACATTTCAATCATTCTCGTAAGTTCTCATGTAGTCTTCAATAGTCCATACTTAGTTATTAAAACGAGCGATGTAATTAGTATCATTTTTAATTTGCATAATATAGGATTTGAGCCGAAGTATTTTTGTAATTTACATAAATAAAGTAAATGAATCTGAATCTGAAATGAATCTGAAGATTTATTTTTTACAAATGATTTTCCAAATCTCAGAAATATCACTCACTGTACCATTTGAGACTTTATCGTCGTGAACACATACGATCATGTCCGTAGAATGAAGAGTTTTTCCCTGATATGACTCAATTCCATGTGAATAGGTCTTCTCTTCGAATTTCAATTATTTTGAATCAGGTACATTTTCATCATGAAATTCATCAACGTCTGGTAATTTTTTGGTAGGAGTACATCAACTTACAACACATTTTGTTCATCAAATTCCCGGGTTTCCTCTATCTTGGTATCTTTGAAAAGGTTAGGAAGATATAAGATCATGAGATCGTAATCATCACTTTAATGAATCTGAGAGTTATGTTTACCGCCGCTTATGTTTATTCCAGTCAGTGGCGGCTCCAGTCCCAGAAAAAAGTGGGAGGGGGGGGGGGGGTTTAAGGACTGGAGATAACCTCAATATAATAACGAGTATGGTTGTAGAGGGGGTGAGTGAGTCCATATATACCTGCTATCTTCTTACTTGAATGGATAAGTCAAGTACCGGGTGCGGCAGTAAAGATGAACGATTTTAAAAATATCATGGATTTGTTAGTTTCCATTCAAAAACAAAGTTATTGGTGTCAAAATGCTCGCATGGGAATACCATTAGAGAAAATCGAGAATGGAAAATCACATCAGGCATGTGGTGGCCGAAATTGTTGATACAGTGCGTCCTTGCATTCTCGCCCTTTTTGTACACTCTTCACTTGTTTATTTCCGTGAGAAGGTTCGTGAAGAAAGCAGCAGAATCAAATATTTCGTTATCTAGAGTATCTAAGGATATCATAACAACTTGATGCTACTCTAGATTCACGACTGGGTCACGTAAAGGCAGATTCAAAATGGTGGTTGCCGCATTCCATAGAAGCGTTCAAAGAACGGGAATCATCAGTGATAAAAATTTCAAGTAAACGGGATTTGTTTTAAAATTCAATTTTTACACGTTTTTCAATAACATATTTAAGGCTGAAACATCATTTCCATCAACAAGAAATCATTTTTCAATTTTTACAACAAAGAATATTTTATTCTGATGGGAATGAAATAAGCCATAAGTCAAAATCAGCACATCTCTACTGACACTACAACACCATCCAATCAATATAGGCCTACATATATACTTGAACCCACAATAACAACAATTAAGAACTACTTACTATAACCTCCTCAGGAACCTACTGAAAACCTATAATAAACAACATTTACTTGACCAATGCATCTCTAAATATTCAAACCATTATCTTAAAAAAATCCTAATGATTTTAAGCAGAGAGCTTTTGCAGAGAGATCACTAAGTTTAACAAAGCCCAAAGACCTCTCTAATACTTTTATTCTGTTAATACATGTATATTTAATCATGTAATTATTATTGTATTCAATATTCTAAGGTCAATCAAAAAGTAAAAATTTGTGATAATGTTCATATTATTACGTTAATTATACATTGAAACTTCTAATCTGTTTCTGGTCAATAATGGTCAATCGTGAAATGGAACTAGTTTTCTCTCGATTATCCGTGGCAGTATGGCAAGATTTAAATACCACACGACAGTATGGCAAGATTCAAATACCACATTACGGTTAGTTGACAATTATAATTGAGTTTGCTCCACTGTAGGACCTCTTGCTGTGAGAGAGTGAGGATGGATACTGGATTATAGCTAGCCTAGTGTATTTGATCTGCTCTATTGCAATCAACCCCTGTCGTACGCGGCTCGCTTTGAAGGCAAATAACGCTACAGCATCCTATGTCCGTTACAGCTACCGGTGGCTATTATCAATACTGAACCATCAAACTATGCTGATCAATTGAGTTTCAAAACTGACTTTGAACTGGTAGCAAACAACCAATGCTTTAATTTTAACCAGACAATTTACACCAATTAAGTGCTTATCGCTGACTATAATTACTTGTATGTGGTTATTACAATTTTTGATTAAGAATTTTTATGATAGGAAACCACAAACTATCGAATCAAAACGAATTATTGAATATGTTAAAGGTTTGTTAGACACTCTGGATCAATAGCAACGTTCTTGCCAGAAGATAGGAGTTGCCTGAGGAAAATATCTTAAGAATTTAGAATATTAGGTCAAAGGAATATTAGGGTTGCTTCTTAAAATAATAACGGTTGACTTGAAGTTAATGTTTGAAGATACTCTGGATCAATGGCAACGTTTTCGCTAGAAGATGAAGAGTTGTCCGAGGAAAATATCTTCTGAATTTAGATTATTAGGCTAAAGAAATCTTAGGTTTGCTTTTTCTAACATCAACTGTTGACTTGAAGTTGAATTTAAAGTCGGTTTGATAAGAAGTTTAGAACCAGTTTTTGCACTGGTGGTGTGTTATTGAAGGGTTAAACATATCTACTGTTTGAACTGAGGAAGCGATGTAGCAACATGGAAATCCTGATTGGAAATAAATGTCTTCCCTGATACAACATACAAAAAAAAAAACAATAGTATACTCCATAATCATGTAGACGTTTTTCTTATTTATAGCCTAAGGCAGCTGCTTTATACAATGAATAATTTTATACGATGATTATTCATAACAATGAATTATGCTCGAGAATAACAATAATAATGTTAATAACCCTGACATGTATTATTTTTACACATTTTATAAGGACTTTGAAATCGAAAATCACGCTTTCGAATGAAAGAAAAGAAGACTTGATTTTGAAGGGTCCTTGACGACTCATTGACGACCACTTTTAAGTAAGTCGGGACCAACGGCTTATCGTCTCCTCCGAAAGACGGGGTGGCCGTATTTATGTGATTGTCATGTGGTCAAAGAATTGTTTCCCGGTAGGGACTCGAACCTGGGTCCTCTTGGTTATCAGACCGGCCGTTATCACTTACTCCAACGAGCCACCCAATTGCGCGATGGATTAAAAGTCTTAGGAAATTTTAGAAAACAATTTGATCTACTTTTAAGACCACATTTATTATTCTTGAACAAATATTGACCAAGCTGGAGTCATTTTCCAATCTTGCCAGGGGGTCTTCTTTGCTTGGACAGACTATATGATAATTGTGATATTCAAATGTGAGTTACTGATTTTCCTGATCCAAGTTTGAACTAATTTGGTACTAAATATCATTAGTATCTATCTTACGAATCTTTTTGAATTAACTATTTAAGACTGAATTATCCAATCCTACAAACACAATTATTATAAATGTTATTGTCAACACCATAACTACATGTATGACACTAGATAAATACAGTAACAATGGATCATGTACATATGACCTAACTTTGAATCTCTTGAACCATTAGAACACAATCAAAACATCAATGACCATTTCTAATAGGCGTGTTCCGTCGCGGTGATATTGGTACAGTTAGGGAGTCCAACTGGCACAGGCAAGCAGCAAGAAGAGCAAACCATGGCAAACGCGGCAATCGATAAGTGCCTCTCTGTTACCCCGCTACCTCACTAGCCAACACATCACTCCAACCTGCCACTCGTGATTAATTAAGTGGACTGAGGTAGACCTGCTTCTCAGTTTAATTTTAAGACCTGCTTAATTTTTCAATTCATTAAGGCCTGACACTGTCTCGTTCAACTAATTTCCGACACACTTCCCTATAATGGATGAGACACCGATGCTCGTAAGGGGGTGGCTTATCCCTAAAACAGTGGCGTATTCTCCGGGCTAGCTAGGCTAGCTGCGAAGCCCAACTAGTTTCATAAAAAAGAATTTTATTATTCAGATATATATTAGAAAATGTTTTAATATTTCAAAAAAGTAGTAGCGATAAAGTATTACCTACATCAAATTCAGCGCATGAGCTGCAGCACGACAAGTTCAAGTGCCGTACACAATGCAAGTTCTCTAATATCAAACAAGCTATGGCTAGCGCGGTAGTCCAACGGCCCATTAATGTAATGGTAATGAACCGTCGTATGTAGGTAGAGTGAGGTGGGGTGGGAGTGAGCATATTATCCACTGCAGTGAAAAAGACTCTAGCTAGCTCTGTGACGAGAGCTTGATTGCCTTGCCGAACATTGGCGATCACAGCCGACTGCAAACGAAGCAAACCGGTCTTGTCGGGTGGCTACCGATAGACCAACACAGCTTCGACAAACAAACTTTTGAATATTTCGTTCATATTATCGTACGTTGTTTTATTTTTTTTAGAATATGTTCCCTAATTTTTTCAACGTTATTTGATTTGCATTTGCGTTGTTAAAGCAGTGCATTCAATGAATTTACACTTTCAAATTTTGTTGATCTTTGGACGTATTTGAGGCACTGAGCCATATCTTTAGCTTAACTGGATTTTAAAGTTTTATAACTGCTATTATGTGATAGTGGGAGGTGGGCGAGAAGAAGGAATTTTACAATCATTATAACTATTCTATATCCTTGACTTGTGAAATGGAGTTTTTTTTAATAACCCTTATTCATCCATGAGCGATTTTAAATACTGTATATTTTTGGCAATTTTTGCTATATTTTGGTCATTAGGTTCAATTTTGTGAGTAGGGGAGTTAATTTCATTGAAAGGAGAGCTAGCCCAAAGTAAGTTTTGAGACTACGCCTCTACCCTACAACATTCATAAGTTTGCTCTTTCCAAAAATATTACCTTTCTCTGGTTACATAACTTGATACAAAGTACAGTAGTGGAAGTCTCTTTATTCTTACTGGATTTTCACATTTCATTTACTCGTTTGATGAATAATCGAATATCTGAGATGATTAGTATTCGGCTCAATCAATATTCACAATATAACTGTAGCCTATATTCAAATTTTAAAGCAAATACGATGTCTCTATTAAATTTCTCAATAATACAGTAGTCAAAGTCTCTTCGTCCCAACTTGATCTCCAAGTTACTATATTTGAATTTTAAACCAAATGCAATGTTGATTCAATACAATTTCCTGTTGAATCAAGCGTAATAATTGCATTGATGTTATTCCAAGAGCATCTTCAAGGAGGTGGAACGTCTTAAAGACCTTCACACTGTATATTAAAATATAGTGGGATAATTTTCAATAACATTGAACTACTGTGAGTAGCTTGCGATCTGAAAACTTAAAAAATGTGTATGAATGGAACTTGAAAATTGTTTATGCTGAAAGATGTAGGATTTATATTTTTCTCTCTGGTTGGAAGAATGAAGGCGAGGAGAGAGAATTGAAAAAATATTTGTCACGTTGTCAAGTATTGTGGCATTTTCAAGGCAGCATCAAAGTTAGAAAATTATTCCAGATTGAAGCCATATTAGACAATCAAAGAGTAAGTTTGTAGAGTCCGCTAACTTCAGCTCGAGGGTGCCTGAATTCAACATACTATAGTTTCCCGGAAAATTTTCAAATTCACCCTGAGCACACCAATTGTCGATGATTGTCAAGAGTTCCAGTTCCACAGCTTCTGTATGTTTCTCAGATTCATGGAGTGTTAGTCTCTATACTGAGCAATAATTGATCATTCACAAAAGCCAGATCATTCTTCACATTAGCTAGATCACCTAAAACCTTCTTTAGAGTACAATTTCATTTTCCAATTATTGTTTTAAGGATCCTTTTTCAAGGATTAGGATTGATAGTCGAAGAGAATTAAATTATCTTGTCTATAAACTCAATCAACCTTAGAACCATTTATTTTTGGAATCCGCAGAAAATTTACGGTATTCCGTATATGGAACAAGAGAAACCAATAGAATGAAACCAATTTTCGCATTTCCCGTACCACAATTATAGTCTCTTCTATGATAGAAGAATCTTTCTATGCACACACTGTACATACTATTGATAGAAATTGTTTCAATATTTCATTTTTCATCTGATCATATGATCAGCTGATCGTCCTCGTCTCGTCCATCTCCTTTCTGTCTGAATCAGGCCTTAGACAGACTATAATTCAAAACTTTGATTCAAAATTATGAATAGCGTTTCTCGTGATATATCTGACACAAAAAAATTAGTATCATTTCAGTGAAACTGTAATTACTGAGATTAACTAATGTTAGAAACAGGCAGTAAGCCTGTTTAATTTACCAGGCAGTAAACCATTAAGCCATGGTTTAATTTAGTACTGAGTGGAAATGAGCCTAGTTTTTCGATCCTTGAAGTTGTTGATATTGAAAAGATTTATTTATATTATTCAACCTGCCGATTTGTGAATGAAATAACGTACCCCTGAGAAGTTTTTTAAACTATAGAAAATATTTGTCGTATCCTTATGAAGTTCTATAAATCCTTTCTTGGCGCGTGTCTTAACGTTTAATTGAACATGCCAGTTTAATGCATTCGGTACAGTGGATGTTTAGTTCTGGTGATGAATCAGTGCCATTTCGCTTTTATAGATATAGACTAGACGGCAGGATTCACAAGTACATAACTTTTGAGAAGTATTTTTCTCACAAGACAAACAAACGAAAAGATCCTATGAGCAAAGTTGTTGTATGCAACTCAAAAATCAGGGAAGATCATCAACGATTATAGAAATAGAAAATATGCAATAATCGTTTCGGGAAAGAACATTGTTCGCTTTTACAGCAGGAACAACTCTCAAATATTTCGACGTTCTATCTCAGGAGAAAGATACATTCCATTGTAGAAGCAACAATTTTGGAACTCTCTCCAATGGAAATGCTTTGAAGGAGCTTTTCACCACCTGTCCTTTACACTCCTCCCCCCCCCCCATAACAAACTCCGAGTCTAGAGCTACCCTCCACATTATCTGTCCATCTATTTCCCTGTCTATATCCTTTCTTCTTTTCCTTTGTAGCTTGAATCCTTTCATTTCCCTTCCTTCTGACAATCCTTCCACCCCATCCTCTCTCATTTCCTGCTACGATATTTTCATTCAATCCACCTGATCTAATTCCTTTCGATTTGGTGAGCTTCATCTTTTTTCCACATCATAATTCCTAGTGTGCCATTTCAATTCGATTCTGATACAGTGGATCTGTACTCTTCCTCCATCATAGAAGCACTTCAACGTTATATTTATACTTAACTGATTTCGAAAATTGGTTGAAAAAACGTATTTATAAAATATTAGAATCGTAGTTTGAATTACATTTCATATTCTTGTGGACCCATGTTGACCCATGACATGGGCTGAAGCCATATCATTGATATCAGCATTTGTTATTGTATGATTTCTAATTAGTAATTGTTTTTCTGGGAAATAAAATTGAAATTAATTCAAGGATCATTTGTGCGATACCAATACAATATGTTTAGTCTTTGAACTTATTCGATCTCATTCAATCATTGTTTGTTATAAAATTCTATAAACCACAGAGGCGTTTTGCTTCTAAATAAACATATGCTTGCCTTTGAGTTTTTAAAATTGAGGTCAAGTGTAAGAGCGGTCCGTTGAGTCCTTACTTCGCTTTGTAAAAATTCAATAAATTAATAAATGAATTCCTAATGATTTTCTTACTTGTATGTTTCCAATGAAATTCGGGTTCAATCTTACACAGGTAAAAAACAGCGACATGATAGAAAATACTGAAATCCAGGACATGAAGAATCTTAGGTGTTTGTCGGTTTTTATTTCCAGGGTATAGTATTTTTTTACTCGAGGTTGGAAGAAAGACTAAATTGGGAATACCAAATCATTTTAATTGCAGTTTCAATTTCAACTTTCTAAGCCAACTACTACTGGAAGTTCACCATTTTGAAAGTAGGCTATTATATTAGTTTACCTGAGGTGATGTGAAGAAACAAATCTTTGAATACTAGTGGCTCTAGTCCCCAAACAATTATATGGTTTTAGATCAAGTTAAAAGCAATGATTCAAATTCAAAGCAATCAATGTTCAGCTCTACATACTCGTTCGATGTATCTCTTTCGTATATAAAATTCATGAAAAAGAAATATAGAAACAGTTAGCCGATGAAAATTTTGACAACAGCATTACAATGCCAGTTACAGCACAAAAAACGAACTGATGGCCATAGTTCCACTTTTCTTATTGAAATGAATTTGCAAATCCTATGTATTTTGACTGGTACTGGAAATTGATTTTTGGGTATGATAAAAACGTTTCTGGTCCTGGTCTTGCTCATTAAGTTTTATTAATGTTAGCATAGATTGCTGGCTTATAAGTTTGACGATCACTGTACTAGAAACTAGACCATTCAAATACCCTGTAAAACTCTTACTACAACTTTATTTGCCTACAGCCGTGCACAGTTCATGAGATAAACATGCTTCAATTAAAAGTTCACTTTTTTAAAATATTGCGACCATAATAATTGTGAATACATATAAGATACAGTGAGAACCTCAGTAGAATAAGATCTCACTAGAGTCTCTTACTGCTCATGTTAATATTATGTAAACCCAGGGATCAATTTGTGACGGTACGCCGTACCGGTACCTGTGAGAGGAAGAGTAAAAACTTCTGTATTGAAAACGACGGTTGAAAACGATTTTTGAGGAATTATTTTTTTTTAAATCCGGACCCCCACCAGCCAACGTTCCCTGCTCCGTACCAGAACCTTTTGTTTTACAAATTAAGCGCTGTGTACATTTGTTATCATTGCTAAAAGGCATGATCATTGTTTCACTAATCACTGCTCTGCTTTTTCTGCTCTTGAAACTAATAGTTGACTACTCATCTCGATTGAGTGGAGGAGGGGACTTACATGCCTCAACTTTGCTCACGAAACGTTTTGTGAAATTTTACAAAGTGGAAAATGAAGGCATTCGTCTATCTAACTATCTATCTATGTTGACAAAGTTCACTACTGATTGACCGAGACGCGGAACAATATGGTAGGTACCCCTCAATGGCGTGAGCGTGGCTGATTATTTGCTGTTAATTCGTTCTAAGCCGGCGGCAGAGGCGGGAGGTATCTATCTGATGACTTCGCAACCAGTCAAACGCGAAAAGCCCGTTGTTGGATTAAGAACAACAGTTAAGGATTATTTGATAGGAATAAATATCAATAGGCGGTGGCGGTAGCAGGTATAGCTGGTGCCAAACATAAAGGCAGTTAACGAATGATTTTCATAAACGCCAAGCTTTTTCAGGACAGTGTGAAGCTGTCTTTGAGAGCGAATTATTATAGATAGGGACAATCTTGTATCGATGTAATCTTGTAGACAGTTCACAGTCTGTCCTGACAGAGTTGAGCATTGATAACAGTTATTTACCACTCGCCACTTTCTTTGACATCAGCTATAAAGAGACGAGGGAGCATGTAGGGGTTCATGTAGTATTTAACGGCGTTGCTAGGCGACTAGTTTTCTAATCAGGGCGCAGACTCCGCGCGTGAGTCTCCCTATAAAAGGGAGTGCGCACTGCAGCGAGGACCACTCGTAGATAGTCCAGCACTGCGTCATCATCCACCGAAAATCCGAGGGAGGACTTCATTCACCATCCGAGGACTTCAGGACCTGTCAGCGGCTGATAGCAGAGTCCAAAGCCGCTCCCCCCCGCTTCCCCCAGTGGCACAGGTGAGTTTCAGCGTCTTTCACACGAGTTTAAAAAGTTGCGACGAGTTTGCGTGTTGCGTGAACCGTGTTCCTGAACTCGTGAACTTGACTAGCGTCTTTAACGGGGTTGAAAAAAATCCGTGATATCCTCTTGGAAGTCATCACTTATTTCTTACTGTATTAAACCTCTCGTAATTTTTCCGAATTCGTGAACTGTGAAATCCTCTTTAGAGTGATCACAGATTTCTAACTAAATTATTACTTTCGTAATTGTTTCTAATTCGAGAAGTTTAAAAGTTGAAATACTGTGATTATTTTTGAAATAATCACTCATTCTTTTTTCCAATATGTTTCTCATGGCAGTTCCTAACTTCAAAAGTTGTTTTTTTTTTATTGTCAAACTGTGATTCTCCTCTTCTAAGTGATACTATTCTCTTATTTTTGCACTTTCAACTTGGAAAAATCATGAGTTCTTAGATTTTCTTTCAAATATTGGAGTAATCACTGTATTTTCCCTACCATACTTGAAAAATTCACTTGTTGCTATACTGCTATACTTTCTACGAGGTTTTGAAAGTATCACTGTTTTCTTGAATGTTGCAAACTTGTTCTTGTGAACTGTATTTCATGTGAACTGTATTGCTTTTTTCATATTTCATGTAATATAGTGATAAACTTTATTTTCCTCTTAATAATTGTTCAACACTCAAAATATTTTTTCTCTTCGAGTTTATCAGTTTTATCCAGACAACTTCCCTATTACTGATTAAACAGATGTTACATATTAATTTAATATTTTCAATGGTTTAGTGACTGAGATGACATTCAACGTAAAGTGATTCTACATATTCAATATTACTAATATACAAATTGAAGTTATCATTTTCTCTCAAATATTGCACTCAGGACACAGTTGAGAGCTTCGGTTGCGTATTACGTTCAAAAATGTTGGCAAACTTGAAACTGCGAAATACTCTGATACAATTGAAGTATACATTTTTAAAACATCTCCAACAACTCAGCATTTGTATAAGGGCGATTAAAATGTGCAGAAAATTATAAATTCTATCTATATCTGAGAATAACATAGGGATCTGAGCATTATTTCAATAAAAATTGTTACATACTTGTCCGAATACCTACTATTTATTGAGTTTGAGAAGGATGTCAAAGTGAAAAATCAGCAGTGGAATTATTTAGGTTATCAGTAACATTATTTGTTAGAATGTGGAATCCTGATAAGGATAAGAATTTAGTTTCTTAGGTTAAACAACCGCCTATGAACAATTATTATTTTCGTCACTGAACCACGTTGAATGCAAGCTCGAACACGAAAATCAGATGTAACCCCAACAATTCGGGGTTTCTATTTGAAATAATAATTTCACGATCTTGAAAATATCTTAGCTTCTTTACAGTTGAAAATAAGACTCATTTGAAAAATATAAATTGAGTATTATTATGAGGCCTAATTCTCCTAGAATGGGATTAATTCCAAGCAATTCCTCAGCGATATCTCATATATGCGTTTTATTTTATTGCGTTGATAACTGTTTTTCCTTCATTTTATGGATACATCTTCATACATTAGCTTGGATTATAGATTTTGTGAGACGGCACAACAATTTATTTTGTCTGCATTCTACTTGAGCTGTTAATTTTATAATTATAAAGGTATTTTCACATTATCAAACTCTCACTTCAACAACTTGCTGATGTGTCAAAATTTTGCTTATCGGACGCGTCTCGACATTCTGAGCCTCATCTTCAGCGTGCAAGGAGTAGCTAGGTAATCCATTCTTGTATGATATTTGTATTATTTGAAAGATGGTGGAAATTTCCAACAAAACCGACTCTTCACCCACCTTCCCAACCTTTCACAATTTTCCAAATAACCAAAGTAACATACAATACGATCATACCCAATCACTCCTAATGAATGAAATCACGAATCACAGTAACCTTTATAATGTTTTTATTTGAACACAACTAATTTCGCCTCCTAAGAGGGATTTTCAACTTTAGCCTAACACTAATAACTCCTTGTCCGCTGAAGATGAGGCTCAGCGCCTCTAAGCGCGTCCGATAAACATTATAGCGTAATTGTGTGCAATATTTCGAAAATGCAAGTGAAATATAACACGAATATCTTTATATCTACACAACTTCTACGATCATTTGATCTCGAAGCAAATCATACTCTCGAAGTCATCTTATCATCTTTATATGTAATGATACTCCACTAATCAATAACTTTTGATCGGGTTACAATCGATTGCTATGTGCTTTTCAATCTTCTTTGCATTTATCATCCTCTTCAGTCACTTAATGCGAAATTTATACTTATACTTCACATTGAAAATTCTCACTTGCATTTTTCAATAATCAATCACTCATTTGAGTTTTTCAAATATCTTATAAGGTATTCATTCACTCGATTTTTCTCCTAAGACCCTACTTGACATTTTGGTCAATTTTTAAACGAGAATTTTCCCACAATAGATATTTTTTCCATAATGTCCGGTAGTTAATCATAACGTAATGGTGATTATATCACAAAACATTTCCGGAACACTCTTACCTCAATAGTAGATAAGAAATTGAAATGGACAAAGATCTCCTTTGCAATAATCGATCAATTTTTCTCAATCGATTCAGCAATTTATCTTAGTTATTGGTGAACGCCCATACTCATTGTTTTATTTATCAAATAATTCTCAGTTACTCAGGAAGAAGACTGCTAAGTTTTTAAAGATTGATAGTCATAAAGATATCTTTCAAGTTTCAAGATATTCAAAAGTAATCATTGCCATTCCACAGAGGGTATCAATCCATTATTGGATAGGTTGAGTCGAAAAGGATTCTATCTAGTATTCTTTACTTTCTTCTGAACCGAGTAAGCTAGATTTCCTTCCTGAGCCTTACAGTAATTTTACGTGATTGATCATCACCGATGTTGACAGAATAATGTCTTAACTTCAACTTGCAACGGATATATCACAGAAGAGACCGTATTGCAAGTGAATTTATCGACTACCTGTTATTACAATGGTTTTATGAGAAATTAAAACCACTGTGTAATCAACACAATCCTGTGTGGACAGTCTTTAAATAAAGAGAAAAAATTTTTTATTCATGGAAACTTCTATACATGATTCAAGTGCCTAATAGTTAATCAGAATAGGTCCTCAATTTTCACATCAAGTCGAATTTTTGTACGGTTCAATTATAAATTCGAAGAGGAACAGTCTTGGGCATAAACCTTCAGTTATCTTAAAGTTAGTGATTGAATAAAAATTATTATTATGGTTTGTTCTCTAGATTTGTTCTAGCCCAGTTAAACTTTTAGCTCATTATTCGTGTAACTCATAATTCGACTACTATTTGTTGTTGAATAAATCACTCCATCATTCATTTAGAGTCTCATATTAATAGTTTATTCATAAAGATTCCCACCTATTCAATTGGTCACAATAACAATTTTCTCTTATAATCATTGTCATAGTCAGTCCCTCTTCAAATCTCTGTTACATTCTTAATCATCCTGTCAACTACAACTGTAACTTATTCGTACACTTTTTAGATAAAAATCTGCCAACTCTGAGAAGAGTCTTTCTCACTTGTTAAGTAGTTGGGGAGGGGTGATATTGTAGTAGTTGGATAAGAATATAAGATAATAAATCTATGGTGTGACAAAATCTTGACTTTTTATTCAAAACTTTTTCATTGTTGCAAAATATGGATTTTTGATTACGGTGTTCAATTATTATCTTAAGTATTGCAAGATATGATTGAATCAACGGTAAATCAAATATACAGTCACGCATTATAGCAATATAATTTCGGGGGTGAAGCACTATAGTGTATAACGCATCTAAATCGCGTATCAGGAGAATTAAATCCGGATCTGTAACCTATGATCAGTAATTGGGAAATTGCTGATTAATTATCTATGTTTGACAACGACAAGTGAGCTAACAGCTCCATCACGGTCGACTTCTACTTCAGCAATAGATTTTGATAATCGAATCCCGTTATACTCAATTACTTAAACTTGACATTCACACATAATCCACTATAACTCGAATCTGAATCGTTACGCTGTTAACAGCTGTAAACTTATTATGTTATCAGTTACTTAATTTGAGCGATAGGCTTACACTCGAATAAATTAAAATTCAAATTCAAATTCTTTATTTGCACTTGCATTCTTTACATAGTTTTCATAATATGTAAAGAATTTCTGCATCGTCAGAAATTACATACATAAATTTTAATACAAACATACTAAAATCAATTCAATTCTTTATTTCCGCGAAGAGGAAATTGAAAAAATTCAATTCGAATAAGCTGCGAAGTCTATTTGTACAATCTCTAAGTTACTTTTTTTTGTTTTCTCGCCATTGAATCAGAAATCTCTAATGAGTAAATGTTTTAGAAAAATATTGGACTACAATATTGGTAGCATTTGGGATATTGGAAAGGGAACTTCTTATACTTGAAAGGTTCGATACACCACAGGTTCAACCAAAAATTTCGTGTATTCCATAATATTGGTATTACAATAATATATTTTTGTATTTTGAAAAAATTAACCGCTATACATATTTAAATACAAAACATTTTTTTTTTTTAAATACAGATATAATGTATATTGCCGCTAAGTATCATGTTCATTGCAGGACCAATGTGGAAAAAACGGGTATTTGGTAGAAATTCCAATTTTATGTGAATGAATATTCCTATGAAGTAAACATTTCTAATATCAATTTTATAGTAATTAAACTAAATGAATTAATCAACTCACTAACGATTCATTATTTCACGAAAAATTCGATTTATTCCTTATCTTATATGAACATTTAATATGATTTCAATAGGGCACAATAATTTGTTACTTTAGTTTATTAAGTGAAACAACATTATTGTTAAATTCATTTATTGATGGTTGAAACTTTAAGGAGTGATGAACGTTAACAGCTAATGCTCCATTGAAGTACTAATAATAGGTTACTTCTATTCGAGCATTGGAGGGGAGCGAAATTCGGGTTATTAGAGAGGAAAATACTCTGATAATTGAACCAAACGGTGATTTATAATGAAGCTGCTGTGATTCTGTTTCATCCATTAAACGGAGCGTTTTCAGTTCATGGAACAACGATGGAGCTTCAACGATTATCGGATGGGAAATGAGTATACCAATTATTCGTCAACCGGGAGCTTCATTTATTACAGATAATTTCACGTTGTATGAATTTCAATTACGGACATTTTTATGATTAGGAAGGTACAATATGAGTGAACATTGATAAGGACTAATTGTTCGTGATATAACACAAGGGTCATAACAGGAAAATAGTCTGATTGTTTTCAAAGATGAACACGTTTGATAATTGGAAAAAGATAACTATCAATTCTATCGAAATAATTATATAATTATCTATAATTTATACAATATTGTATTATCTAATTGTATCTAACTAATTGTATACAATTATTGTTCGTAACTTTAACGTGGAAATATTCCGGTATTTTTTTCAGAAATGAACTCGTTCTAAACCATCAATTCAGAAAATTCTACTTTCCATTGAAGGATAAACGAACATGTTTGAAATTATGATTACCGTTTTTCTTCCACGAAAAGTCTCCTATTTTCCAATATTTTTCAATGTAAAAGTTTGGTTGACGGTCGATTGCTCGAAAGTCGATTGAATTAAATAGATGTAGAAAGTGATTTGATGGAGCTAGATGTGGATTTACCCCATCAGGTGGATTCGCCTTCGTGTGATTGGCCCCAAGGGTAGTTATAAAGAAAACCATATGATGAACATTCAGTTGTAACTACCATGAATTCAAATCAGCCTTCTCTCCCCCATACATTTTTCCGGATCTCACTTGTGTTTTTATTACAGTGTATCACATAAAAACTCACAATTCTCTCCAAGAAACCAAGGAATGGAAGAAATCCAATTCTAATAAGGATTTTCTCAAAAGTAGGCCTAACTCATCCCCAAGCTAGGGGTGATGATGAGGGATGACTTTTGGGATCGGCGGGTGTATGAATCCTCCGAAAGACGGGGATGCCATATCTCAGATTATGCTTTGGTCAAATAATTGTTACCCGGTCAAGAATCGATCTCGGAAACTATGATTACCAGACCGGCGCGTTATCAATTACTCCAACCCTACTCACAATAAAATCTACAGTTATCGTTCTTTGTCTGAAATTTCGAAGTTTTTTCAGCTTCAACGTTTAATGACTCATTGTTCTCAATGTTCTACAATATCGATACATTGGTATACTAGGCAGGCATTGACAGCTAAATATAAAATTGTTTTTGCCGTGGTAGTTTCTCAAAAGGCGACAATTATTAATGATTGCATATAACTGAAATACGCCTACCAATGGATAAAAAACCATGCAGTTTGCTAATTCTACATTATTTTAGAAACAATAAGTCATTCAACGTTGGAGCTAAAAGTAACTTTAAAATTTAGGACAAAGAACTCTAACTGTAAATGTTATTGTGAGCCTTTTTCTTGTAAAATCAAAGTACTTGTCACCTTCGTAGTAAGGTGGTCGATGGACAAATTTCTTCACTGTTGTAACATCGTAAACTTGTAATTTCTTCAACAAAGGATCGTTAAAACCTACGTCATAAAACTCAAAATGAGACGAAAATAAACATGTCTGATGGTCAATAACGACTGACGAACGTTTAAATCCACATTTTACAAACAAAATCATAAATCTCTCACTCCTGTCAATCTGTCACACATCTTATTTCCACAACCACTTTCTAGTTTTTATATTATAAATTAGTATTCCTTATTTTTCTTTAAAAGTAAATGTGAAGTTGATATTGTGGTAGTTATCCAAATTGAATAGAAAGACTTGATATTGTCAAAACAAAAAAATTATGATAACAGATGAGTCGGTGATTTGACAATAAAAGTATTATCTTTTTAACATTATAAGTACCAACTTTATTAACTTTTTCACACATAATTATATACACGCTTTTCAACATATTATTTAGTAGAGGAGGTTCATATTGTGGTAATAATCTATATACAAAAGTATGACTAAAATTTGACATAACTATATAAACTATTTTTTATTTCAAATAATGATCACAGTATCAATTATCCTTTTATGCTTTACATGTTTCGACTATTATTAAAAAAAATAAACAATGCCGGCTAGTGAAGAACATAGGAAAGAAAATGAGCCAAATGAGAGAATTAAAAAGGAATTTTTTTTTTAAATAATACTGGAAACATGTAATGCATTCAAAAATAATAGAAAACGGTACTGTTGATTATTAATTGAAATAAAAATGGAGATAAAAGAAGCCCTGAGATAAAAGAAACACTATATAAAATATCTTTCCATTTATGTCTTGGAACAATAATTATCGGTTGTTACACCATCAATCATCTTCAGGTCACAAGTAATGTGTGTAAATTAACAACCTCAACCAGCATCGAGGACATTTAAAAATATGTGGCTGGAATAGCTTGTGATCGTTTCATTAGATTATGCACAAATTTTTTAAGTTTCAATAAAGCTGTACTATCATTGTAAAAGAATTTTATCAGAGACTGTTCAGTATACTACTCTTTTTACAATCATTTTATATTATTATTCTTTTTTTTAATAAACTTTTTCCCCGTAACAGCTCACTAACTGTAAAATAATTGATAGTCCACATTAAATATTCTTCTCATGAATTTTCAGTCGCATAAAATCAATAAACTTCCCTTAAGATAAATTCCCAGAATATGCTTGATGTTATTTCATTTTTTATTTCTAGAGGGGAGAGACGACCACCAAGTGTTTGGGGTGACAAAAATTGGGCTAGGTGAGAAAAAAGTTTATTATCCATGGAAATGGAGGGAGTGGGTACTACTTCAGACATCTTGTTTTATTATGTACATACTTTATGCCTTCTGATGTGTTGTTCTTAGGACTTACTGTTGCACTCTAGCCAATTTTAGGGAAAATCATTTGCATAGCGAATGTAGACCAACAAGATCACAGTTTTATGTTGCAGTAGTCATGAAATTTACGGGAGAAAGGTGGGCAGCCACATAAATGTAAGGGAAGAGCTTTTCCCAACCCACACACCCACTAGGTAGGGTGAAATACCACCAATGAAGGCAATTCCGAAAACGGTTAAATTTCTCTGGGAGTTTTTCACTCGACTACATCTCACTGCAAGCTTTAAAATATCTCATGGATCGTCACGTTTATTGGATGAATAAGTTTGCACTTCTGAAATACATTTATAATGATTGCAATGTTCGAATAAACAATAAACTACATTAGTTTCGAAATGCTCCTATATTCCAACTTGAGACTGCATGATTCTCTCCATTGAAAAAACCTTCCAGGAAACAACAGTGGACCGGCTAAAAATTTTGACTCTACAAGATAAAGTGTATGTATGATCATGCTGTACAAAAAATCACAAAGCTAAAGAATTATTAATGTAACTCTTCACTAGATCATTGCGTCAAAATTAACTCTTCTTCTCCTTACTTTCCCAACGATAATAATTATGTATGAGAGTATGAAAATGAGAGCATTTAATGATTGGTTGTACTATTGCTTGTACTATTTAGCCAACCAATATCAATACATTTGAATGAACTGTTCAGGAACGTGGTATTAAATGCAAAAATGGTTACTTTTAAATATTTTCTAGGTGCTCATCCTCATCGATGATGCAGATGACGATGATGACGTAGCATTTCAGGTAACTAATTTGATTCTGATAATCATAATTGTCATTTGTGGCAGATACAATATAAATTTAATTCATGATTATTTTTGTTTATTATAAAGGATTGGTAAACCAGTCAAACTTTTAAGTTTTGGAATGAGTTTCAATTATCTACAATGTCAGTTTTAAGAATGGATCGCTTTAATTGATAAAATATTATTTCATTTCTCATCGCAGCAGTTCAAAAGAGTAAGTCAAATTTATCTTCGAGAATCAATCAAGATCAGAGGGGAATCCATTTACCATTCACAGAAACCCTCAAAAAATGGGAAAATTGAGGAGCTCAATAACTTTGCTCTCAGCTTCGAAACTCAAGAAGAAATGGAATATATTATTTAAGTTATGATAATAGTATTATTATTTCACTTGTATTTACTACTTATGTCACTCTTCGATGTTATTCGGAAATGTGATTAGATGGTTCAAAATATCTTCCAGAAGGTTTCCAATTTGTTTTGTAACAATCACAAATTATAAGTGGAAAGCAGAGAGCAATAGAAGGCTGTGGGAAATGGCTTTCAGTAAATAACTCGCTCCGGTCAAAGGCGTTCTTTGAGGAATTCCTGACGAATATATCTATTAATTAATGTAATTCTCTTACCGCGACTACCGTGCTTCGGCCCGCTTTCTCTCGAATAATTCGAGGGCTATTTTGTGAAAAGCGGTAATATGTTTTGCCAGCGCTCGAGTAAACTGCGTTAAGTCAGGAACGCTAGGAATTCATTCGATTTTTGTCATGCGCTGCCTAGATGGTCTCTGCCACCCTTTCTGGCCGTGGCATGCCGGAGAGATAGCGAATATTCGTCACCCTCCGAGCCGTGAGGGCAAACTAGAAATGTTTTAATAGCAGCCAGCAGCCCCTGAACACAGCGGCCTGTGATCATCAAAAGCCATTTGTATCAACAAAGGTAATTCTCTCGTGAAAGTGCCCCTTCACAAAGATGTCCACTTTGCCTTTCAATTAATTCTATTAGCGATATTTTCACCAAAGTATTTCACTTGACATCGCTTGATGTGGTCGTGCTGTTCGTTTTTCATCAATATTCGTTAATTAATTTGAAAATACGCGGTCAAGATCATGTGGCCTGTATGGTATTGGATTTTTTATAGAAACCAATAACCAATATGCTGCTTTATGAGGTTATAGTATTGGATATTTCATATACACCAATAACCAATATACTCATACATCTATCGTGTATCATGTAACCGGGCTTTAATAGTATTTAATAATATATTTCATGAACTTTCAGACGTATTGTATAAGAACTTATTCGATCAATCAATTATTTTCGACTAGCAAACAATTTTACAAGTTCTCCTCAAGTAACATGTCAGTCCACATTTATCATTAAATGCTTCTAATCAAAATGAAAAGTAACTTATGCTAGGACTGGAAGAGATTATTGCACTTACAAGTAGTCTTATCCAGCTTGACTTGACCAATTTATCGGGCAATTTCAGATCTGCCTCCACGTTTTCAAGATCTAACATTTTATGAGCTTCGATTACAACCTACATTCAATAATTATTCTTGTTTATTGAGAAATAACTTTCTCACGACTTGCCGTACACTGTCATTACTTGAAAAAGTTTATACTTGGAAAAGTATTTTAGGAAATCGTATTTATAATTCTAAAGTAAAGTGAAGTGATTCATCACAAATCATGAAGACATCGCTGTACTGCTGCAATAATGAATGATTACTTATTATTATTACTGATTCGTATTTAGAGGGTTGTGTCGTCTATTTTTATCCTAATGACTCTCATCCATATTGCCCTCAAAGAAAGAATATGACTGATTTGGATGTTCTAGAATGATAATAAAGTTTCGTAAGCTGAGGTAGAATAGCATTGAATTCTTACAGGTGATTCAATTTCTATTTAAATTCCGCTAATTGACAAGCCAATGGAACGAAAATATTATTGAGAAGTGACTAGCTGCGTTAGTTAATTCACTTTTCTTATTTATCGTTTCTCATTAGCAGTTAGCCTATCGATATACTGCATTCGTTATTAATTTTAATATAATCGAACGCTGTTTCTCCTTCGAATTCTAGCATTGGGAATCTATATTTTGTTGGCTCTCTCCATTTGGCGCATCGTTAATTAATTTAGCAATCTTCTTGGAAATTCTCAACTGAATCTGATATTGGATTTTGATGGAAGTCGATGGAGAGCCTATATCTAATTAACTGCGTTCTACCCCTTATTTATCCGAAAATATCTCGGATAACTGGAGGGAATTCCTACAATTTCTGATTGATCTCGATTCCCGAAGTAAGCTACATGATTCAATCAGGAATCCCACATGGATTATCTATTATTGCGAATTCTCGTCCTCATGGATAACCTTCGTTAATGGTAGCCATCTCTTGCTCTCTTGATTGCGTTCCCAACTATTCAGGAATTCCCCAATTGAAGAACACTTCAATCAGTCGGCGCTATTATTAACAAAACAAGAACTCCAGCAGAGCGATTTGCTACAGTATACGTATTTCTATAATAACATTATTTTTTCAAGCTATGATAGTGTACGACGAGTTTAAAAAAATGTTTTCACAATAAAGGAGAATAATTATACTTGAATGAATTATGGGATGAAAACATTCATATGGAAGTTATTTCTAGCCTATACGGTAGATTACGATAAGCGTTCCCATGGTAATTAATCCTCTAGAATGTGTTTGATTAATTTAAATCAGTTATTAACAGTACAATAAAGCATTAGCAGGAACCTAAAAGCTATTTATTTCTAATGTCCGTTATGCATTATACATTTATACATTGTGCATTTTATTATTCGCGTGAGTATTTTCATGCTCTCTGTGTGTTTTCAACAGAAGTATGAATACATACAATAATCATTTCTATGCTATTCTTTGTAACTTCAGTTTAAACAAGATAATCAACAGCTGGACAAAAGAAGCACAATGTAGTAGTGATGTAACATTAACGAGAGAACATTCTTATAACTTTGTTTTCCAAACCACAAAACTGCTACAACAAAAAAAAAGTTTCTCTAACACGCGTGAATGTTTTTTTCTAACGCTATGTACGTCAGGTCACTTTGCTTTCACAACAAGGAAACTGTTACGAGCAACACAACACCGAGAATAGAAGAATGTTCAGCGCCACAACACGCGTGAGAATTAGCATGCCTTTTCTTGTAACCTTTGTTCAACAACTGCAAGGGAATGTTTTTCCACTCGAAGTAATAGATTGACGTTGATCCCTTTGCAGAGCCGATCTCGTGTGGATCCGATGGGCACACAGCAGTGCCACTTTATATTTTAATTAAAGTCTCATTTGACGAATGACCTTAGCAATGACTGTTTGTGCACTTGAAGGATGGGAAGCGAGTGACGTGGGAAGAGAGGGGGGAGTTGGTGGTTGAGTTTGAAGTTGAGGCTTCAGTTGGTTTAATGGAGTGAAAAATGTGGACACATGCCTCTGTGGAATGTAGAGTTGCCGCGTTCTCAGCACTGGTCTATGTACCCTCCTGCACAAAATGATTGCTTAAATGAGAGCTTCCTGGGCTGGTGCCTTTTCAAAATGGGGGCAGGAAACATCCTTTAGTGGCATCCTGCCAGTTCATCCTGCCATGCCGATCGATCTACTATAAATTCTGCATATGAATGTGCATAGTTTCATGTTAATATTTCCCGCAAACTGCTGTTTCACTAAGCAAACGGTGGACCCCCTGCTGATAAATTTGTGCACTATTAGACCTTGTTATCAGATTGAAACACTGCTGCGAACTTCGGCATTCGATTGAAACTAAGTGCACATCAAAGGAACCAGCATCAAACTGCTCCTCTTTTACTCCTCTCAGCTCTATTTTCACTCGATTATTTTGAAGATGTTGTCACTACCCTTGTGGTTGTGGCCTTGTACAAGCTCACTTATCTTCTAAACAATTATGTTTGAATCCGTGTTACTCCTTGTAGAATATCACCCGACTTTCACTGAATAATTTCCAATGATATTATCACTCCCTTTGACTATCTGATTGAACTTGTTTTCAATTCAAAATCCTTACTGGACTCGGTGATCGCTTCCTCTCATGAAAATTTCCTACGTTGTTCTATGGTGAGATGGGTTATATGAGTTACGTAAGAATATTTATTTCAAGTGGATAATTTGGTTCTCATATTATCTCATCGACAAATCCACTGATATAGTTTTGCATAAAAATATTGCAGTACTGTACAACAATATAAAAACTTTGAAATTAAATTATTAATTTATTGGACCGTATTACAGAGTTTTAGCTGATAGAAGATTCTTAGTCTTTGGAAATAAACTTCAAGATCTCCGGTAAATGTGAAATGATTTCAAGTTAATTTGATACACTTCGCTTCATTTAATATTCATTTCACAAGATAACTTTACAAGCGCTTCAAATGGCATTAAAGATGGGAAGTAATGTATTCAATAATCAACAATAATGCCGCAGTTAACGTTGAAAAAAATTGCAAGAGAAGTAATTATTTAAAGTTGCAAACTCAATCGTTTGAAGCTGGGAAAGCGTTTTCCTTTTCTGAAAATATTTTTTCTCGTCAAAATAACATTTTCCTTCTTAGAGACGTCGCTGATTCCTTCTCTTGCTCTCCTCTTCTCCTCTCCCCACTCACTCTTTAAAGCGCTTCTTCATAAATCTCCCCTCGCCACAATGAAGAACTACATCTATTTGAGTGGTATTTTATATTGAAGTTTCTCCATGACAGATTTCTCTCAGCTCTACAGCCACATGTTATTGCAATCGTACTCGTAAAAATACCTTTTGTGGACATCCACATTCTTATCTTTCTTGACCATTATTATCATCCCGTTATCATGAATGCACCTATTTGAAAATTCCAACTGAGCTTGTTGTAATAAATTATATATATAATAATTTATATGTAAATTATGTATAATGTAATAAGATAATTCGGAACTTCCTTAATGGTGGACAAAATTTGATGACAATAATTTCTTTACGTTCGAGACTTAACGTGAATCATAACGTTAATTTCCTAACGAAAATAAGACATACAATAATGGAAAGATTTCACAACTCCATCACCAAATTTTATAGAAAATAACATATTCGAAATGCGATAACAAATAGTCTGCGATTCTTATAAAAATATACACTATAAAACAAACTATAAATACACACTATATTTGATTTTACAAAGAATTGAAATAATCGAAACGAATTGACTCGAATCTCTTGCCATTATTGATAGGTCAAGAATGGAATTGAGCCTTTGAAAATTTATCCACGCACACACAGCTTCCAGTGCTATTGTCTGGACTCGAAATAGAAACTCATCTGTTTCAAACAGTTCCTTATCTGACTCTGTTTCAAACTGTGCTTTTTGAGAAATTAGGCGCGTAATTTGTCAATAGTAATGAATAGGCTACAAATCTGAACAATCATGAACCAAACTGAATCAAACCTGTTTCTGGTTGAGGGACAAGAGTACTTGATTCTCAAGAGGAGGACTTCCACTTCATTCCAAACTGCAGCATTTGAGAACTGGATGGCAAAGGATGTCGATGATAATAAATTGAAATCGAGTGCTGAACTTCTCAAAAGCTGGATCATCTCAACCCCTTGAGAAAGTAAGAGAAAGGTTTCAACCGTTGTAAAACGAAAAGCTGAATTGAATTTCTGATTGTTGAGAATGGAAAGCTGGGCCAATGATTAACATTAACAACATTTAGTGAAATAATTTCATGAAATATAATCATTGAAATTTCCAGTGTTTGATTCCTCTTTATCAATGTTTGACCTTAAATGTCGTTCAATGCACGAGAAAAATGTTAAAAATTTTAAAATAATATGTTGACTACTGATTTGGGGTCATTCTTTTATAATTTAACCTTCATAATTAATTTTAAAGCTTGAAATGACATTTTTCCGAGATTATCTGACAATAATACTTATTCAATACATTTTAATTCGCGCCTTGGCTTCCTTTTATTCTGTTAGGACGACCTTTTTGATAATAATTATTTTTCGCATCATTAGTAATTCCGTTAATACTAATACCGTCAATCTGGAGCTACTATGAACTTGAAAGCTGAATTATAATCTTGAACCACTATGTAATAAAGAGCTAACTACTACTATTAAATCAAGAGCTGAATCATCTTGAACTACTGTATTATCTTGAACTATCGTTCCACAAAGAGGTGAACTATGATTGTAAAGTTGAGAGCTTAGCTTTCTGGAACTATTGTACTATCTTTTGCTAGTGATATTGGAATAGGGATTGATCGGGATTTGAAACGGTCCATTGTCTAAATAATTAAGATATCTTTGTGGAGGCAATAGTGGCATGAGGGAGCTACCTCCTATGTTATTGTAGCACCCGAATCGGAGGGAGCTTCAACTCTCTGTTCACAGAAGCCAGCGAACTTGTTCATTTCAGTTAGTAGAGATAAATCTACTCGCTACTCAGACCCGAACCCTCCACTCTATTTCATTGAAATAAAATTATTACAAAACCCAACAAATTTTTCCTCGTTGTTTTAGCACGATGACTCAAAATAATAATGATTTTCAATTTAATATATTTATCTCAGTCAGTACCCTTTTTGAAATGATTTTTATTTTTACACGTTTCAACTCTTTAGAGTCTCTTCAAATTCAACTAATATTGGTTATTCAACATAAGCTTTCACTCCTATATGAAAATTAGTAGCTTAATTACTTAGTTTTCGATTAATACACTCCACGGCGTATTAGTAGCTGCTGTCGCTTCAACTAGTGTAATTCATTAGGCACTTGGACTTAATAAATGTAAGAATGCCAACTAGATGCTGGCTTGACGATGTAGTCCATAGTAATTATTGCTAGATATTGAGTTTCTTTGAACTGAATCTCTCTTCTTGAGATCACATTATCTTTCCCACTTATTTTTATTGTGTCTTATACCAGAGACAATCTACTCTTGGTAATAGTAGTTAGTCTAATCTTATAGTTTTACTAGTACACGTATCTTATTGTGCCGTGTGTGGCAAAGTCACTTAATACAAACACGGATTCAGTCACAGATCAATTAATACAGTCACAGGTACATTTAGGCCCGATCCAAAGAGAAGGGACATAGGACGTGGACGGGACGTTGAAGTGACAGAAGTAACGTGAAAAGGTTGGGACGCAGACGTCCTGATCATGTGTTCATTACTTTTTGGGAACAAGCTTGATTATATTATTCAGTACTAGCCGGCAGGCTCGCTTCGCTCGCCTTCTCCGCCCCCTGGACCCCCGACAGTATAGGCAGTGTAAGTGAGTCAAACAGGCTCGCTTCGCTCGCCTGCAAAACCTCTGTCAGTGTCAGCTGAGACAAACAGGCTCGCTTCGCTCGCCTGCAAATTCCGTTCAGTAGGGGTTTGAAATTTATTGAGCACAGCATTTCTACACCTAATCTGGACCTGTTTACCTAATTGCAACATTCTATGCCAATTTGTTCTAGAAAACCTAAGAAAAACTTCGAAAATTAAAAGAAATATTAAAACGCTAATATCAAGCGAAACCTTGGGAAGTAAATCGAACATAGTTTGAAACTTGATTCAATATCTTCCAAAAAAATTCATCTATAATCTCGCTGAACCATTCAATTTACAGTTAGGATTGGTCGTATCAAGGCGGAAGATATGCAACCCGCAACACATCTACAATTTTGAAAACCTGATTACTGGCGTAATCTTGAACGGATTGCAAAAATATTTTAACACAAAATTCTAGACCTTATCTGAACCAGCCCACCAAATTCTGGTGATCTGGTGATGAATGAATCAGTCAGTCAGTCAGTGCCATTTCGCTTATATAGATATAGATTACTAATGTTTATGTAATGAATAATTTGAAATAGCCTAATACTTATAACTTACTAAATAATACGAAAAGTACTTATTGTACGGACGCTTTGTGGAGAAAATGCATACAGGTTGAGTTACCCGACCAATATTGAGAATTAAATGATTACTGGAATGATATCTGAAAGTCAGATATCACGATGAATTATCTCTTGAAATAATTCATGCTATCAATTCGCTCCAAAATGCAATGCGGTAGAATTTTTTTGGTCATGATGGAGAGAGAAAAGTGATTGAGTGAAATTGTTGGAGAAAGAAATATACGGTGGCGTAGTGTGTACACAGGTAACCAAATGTAATCAATCACAATTGCCCCTCTACATCGGTTTTAGCCGACAGAATGCGACTAAAGTTCGAATGCGTTGTTCGGGTTCTATTCATACAGACGAACTCGATCGCTTCTGCCACAAAACGAACGGATTCATTTCCTCATTGCGATAATATTGGCTATAAACTTGTACGCCAGTCTTATCTTTTTTGCGCTTATCCGCTTCAATATTTGTTCGCGCGCCCTGTTCTACTCAATCATTTCAATGAATAATATAGTCTCGCCACACCTAACATCATTTTACGAGTGAGCATTCCAGTTGAATGAAAAACGTGTTAGTCGTCAAAAATCCATTCCAAAACCTTTTGAGTTTTCACAGGTGAATGTAAACGACGACAAAAACATCAACCGTGAATTCTATTCCAGTTTAAAGCTATTAAAAAGAGCAAACCTCAAACACTGGAATTATGTGGTGGTGATGATGATAAGTATGGAAAAAACCTATTATAGAAGAAATATTAAGATGGATGAGGTAAAAAAATCTCATTTTCGTTGTTACCATTCATAAACTCAATAGGTATTAACATTCATTCAGAGCACACTATAACTTGGATTAATAATAAACAGATAGTATACTTTTAACCCTATATTCCTAGACGTTGCAAATGTTCATGAACATTCATATTTCAAGTCGGAGTATGTTACTACCGTTACAAGTAACGGAGATGTTACTACCGAAACTAAAATTGATATTCAACAGAATCATTTGATAAATTTGTATCTAAAGCAACTCCGGGTCCATTTATTCAATTCATTTTACATAGCAAACTGTGCTATGTCTATTCAGACAGAGTCCAAACCTATATATATGTGAACACATATATATATGGGTTTGGACTCTGTCTGAATAGACATAGCACAGTTTGCATGTAAGGTATATATGTACATATACCTTATATATGTTTACCTTATACAATTTCATGAAACATGGCTCTGATCTGATCGACAAGTTTGTTTTGTTTTCTGAGGGTGAAGTCTACATGAGCTCATAGGCTTGTGCGTAGGTAATGAGATGGATGATGATAATGATGAGAGATGACGACTACTTTTCAGGATAGCTTATAGTCTCTTACAAAAGACGGGGTAGCCGTATTTATGTGATTATGCTGTGATCGAAGAAATGTTCCCCGGTCGAGACTCGAACACGATTCCTCTTGGTTATCAGAACGGCAAGTTTTGACAGAAATTAATAATGGAGTTACAATCTAAACTGAAATTGATATTTAACCGAATTTATTATGTTATATTTGATATTTAGTTATTTTTGGTTGAGTGGTAGAGTGAATATTACCGTTCTAACTTTGCCACGTCATTAAAATAAAGAAGTTATTCTATTTTATTATTGTTATTCTATATTCGATATGTGGATATAGATATAGCCACAGCTGTCCACCTGATCTACAGATCAACAATTTAGATTACTATAATCAAATCTTATCACATGCCCGGTGTTGAACAGCAAATATTGTCAAACACCAACATCATTTGACCAAGTGGGGTCGTCTCTTTACTGATGCAGCTGTAGCGCAATTCAGTTTTAGGATGTGTGAAGGATCATAGGCCACAATGCGTTATTACGCTGAATGCTTCTACAGCGTCACCAGTTCATCAACTGCGCATGCGTGAATTGCCACCCAGTGGAAGTTTGGATTATTTACATAGAACACACGTGTAACTTGCTCGGCCACTGTGATGAGGGGAAACAGCTGTTGTGCAGTGAAGGACCGTGGACCAAACGATAGTGACGTGAGAAATGCGGTGGACTCGGGATAGAGAGAGATGCAAATAGAGTTAGGTAGTAGGAATGAGAGAGAAAAGTATGAAGAGAGCTCACGAGAATTACTCAATGAATTTTACGGGACGAGTGACGATGATAGTACTGAGTATAGAGAGACAATGTGAGACTCCATTGTTAACTTATGGCTAAACATTGTATTTGCCTACAGTATTAGAGGAAGAGGGAAAATAGCAGAAAGTAGGGATGGGGAAAAATGAGTGAATCACACAGAATAGTTTCATGAAGTTTACAGAGGACAGAAAGAACTGTAAAACTTTTTTTTAAAAGGTCTGTGAAATTTGACAATCGTTGGAGTATATTTTTTATAACACTGGTTTAGAGGCATTGGTGAAGGATAGAGAGATACTTTGAGACTCAATTACAAACCTGCAATGTTCAACATGTTCTATTTCAGTAATTAAGAATAAATCAATCTGAACTCTCGAATTATCACATCAAACTGGGCTCTCTACTCAAATTTCTTTCAAGAACGCATCCTTTCTTTCTGAAACCTAAAACTTAGTGTCGCCATCTAGTGCATGAAAATTCTCTAACAACAATCTCTTTTTGATTTATCTCATCAAATTGAGTTTCCCAATGTTTTTTCGTGAGGTCTCCCAAATGGTTTAAACTGAACAGCACCTCTGAAGAGAAATTTGAAACTTCCGAACTTTTTCAATTGAACAACAGCCCCCTTTGCGTTGTAGAGTATAAATATAGCCTGGATGAATAAATGATATATCACGCTTATTGGATGCTTGGCGTGTGAGAACGGTCTCCGGGAGAGTGATTGATAGAGTGCGAGTGAGAGAGTGTGAGTGAGAGATAGTGAATGAGTGAGAGGGAATGAGGTAGAGTGACTATGTGAGGGAGTGCCAGAGTGGAGCTGAGGGTAGGAGATGGTTCTGCTCCTTGCTTATTGATCACAGACGTGGCTATGGCTGGCTCTCTGTTCCTATGACAGTTGGTTGGCCTTTGGCTTATTCCCGGCCTTTGCTTCTCCCCTGCACCTCCACCACATTGTCATTATTCCATAGATAGGTCGACATTACTGCAGATTAGCCAACAGTTTCCGACAAACCCTATATTGCACTAATTAACTAGTCCACGTTTAAGTCCCCTCAGACCAAGCTGAACGCCGTGCCATCACGTTTAGCCACTATTAGTAGCCGAAGCCAACCACTATCCGTAGCCACCTATCGTGTCTTGCCTCCTGTCTTCAACAGACAATGCTGAATTTTGATCGTTCGACTCATGGTACACATGTCATTGTTCGCAGATTACATGCACACCAACAGAAATTTAAGGGTTTAATGTCAGTTAATCGTTTCAAGAAAATTGATGTTTTTGAGTTGAGTTCCATTGTTTATTTCTTTCTGAGGGTGGAAACCACATCAGCTTATAGGCTTCTGCATGGGTGATGAGATGGATTTGATGATGATGAGAGATGACGATTACTTTTTAGGTAGTCGGGACCGAAAATGAGAACCACACCATACAGTATACAGTTTATAGTTTAAACCACACGATTACAGTTGTTGAATTGTGAGAAATCAGAATTATGAGAAAATCCTTTGAAATAAATTGAAAAAAAAAACAATATATTGAGGTAGAAAAACTCAGTCCTAACTTTGATTTAACTACCATGCTCGCGCTTTAATGTGCTCATGCTTTTTGCCATACTTTCCAAAAAATGCAAAGCAATCCGAACTTTTATCCAATGAATCCAGGTGTTTGAGCCTTATTTCAAAGCCATTAAAAATATTCAAAGAGCAATCAAAATCTATGATTGCATTGACTTTCTATGAATATATTCTCTGTTTGTGCTTTTTCCTTGACTTTGAAAGCTGTCTTACGTTCATGAAAATACAGTACATCATGAAATGTACTGCATTCGGAAAGATACTAAAGATGTTTTTATAAAAGGTAGTAAATTGGCCCACTATGCTAAACGGGTATATAGAAGCGCGGTGTTAGCTCTACCTACAGCATATAGAGCGTAGAGTTAATAGAAGAGTAGAGACAGGATAATGTAACCTCAATTTGGTGGAAGTTTGTTCTACCAAAACGGGCTGAGAATGAGGGTTTGAGGTTGTTTTGCGGGTGGTTTGAGTCCAGGAAGGTTGTTTACGATTTTAATCTCTTACGGGTGGTGTGGTAGATTCAGTTTTAATTTCGCTTTGACTGTGGCCTCAGCCAGCGCAGCTAATTTTGAAGATATTTCGGCTCGATCTGCAGTCTATATACAGAGATGCAAAATTGCTGGGAAATGTACAGAATTACAAGCGATGTACTGTGTTGGAAGGCAATATACAGAGTAACAAGAAAATAGAATACGCGAGAATATAAGCTTTGAGAAAAAAGTACCGGTAATCGTTTTTGTGCGTGAAGAGAAAGGTTATTATTCAATTCATACTCAACGTATTCTCATTTGAGACATTTTTAAACTTCCCAAAAAGGGTCGCAGCAAAAAAACTATATAATTCTAATTAGATCTATTCTGATGTGGAATGTGAATTTAATGAAGAGAATAATTTTTTTAAAGATAATCTCGGGACTCTTCTTTTCTCATTACTGACTGAAAAATCGTTTAAAAAAAATACAAAGATTATCTCGAAAACATTATGAGTTCCTGTTCCTGGTGAAATTTTATTGTCTTCTGAACATGATTCTATTTCAGTGCTTCTCACAAATCCATAAACTTACAGTTTTCAAGTAATACAGGACTTATTCTAACGTTGTTCACAGCATAACTGGATTATCCGTGTGATGAACTCCCTCTCAAATGAATTATTTGTTTCATTGCCTTTGAAACTCATTATAATATTAATTTCAACTTCTATTCGATAAATTATTTCGAGTACTGTTTCTTCTCTTCTCATGTCATGTTTCATGTTTCCCACCTGTTTTACACTTATATTAAATCATCCTAATTATTCGAAGTATTCTAACGATGCCGATCGATGTAATGCACATTATTTCATGAATTGTAATTCCGCATGAATAAAGTTATTGTATGTTAAAAAACATTTCGGACTTGGGACATTCTGTACGGAAGTTGTTACAATGCGTGTTCTCATGTGTAAAATGAAAGTAGAGAATGAAACCGGAATGGTGGTAGTGAAAAAAATAAGGTAAGGATTCGTCCTACCGGTGGCACTGATGATTGTGACTGACTGAGATGATGATGATGAGATGATGATGATGATGATGATGATGATGATGGCGTTGATGATGATGATGATGATGATGATGATGATGATGATGATGATGATGATGATGATGATGATGATGGCGTTGATGATGACGATGATGATGTGAAATGGGGGTCCTGCCAGGTTCAGGGCACAGTCATCGCAGGGAAAATGGAAGAGAAAAGGAGAGAGAGAAGAATCGTCAGAATCGAATGCGACTGGCAAAAACAGAACCGAACCTTGATAGGAGCAGAGGGAGCCAGCGGGAACAGCTAATGAGACAAACAGTAGCCGGCCTGTGGCCTCTGTCTCAGAGTATCCCTTTTACCGCTCAACAAATAATTGCGCACCTTGTCCCCTTTGTGCCCCATCTCACTATCCCATCTCACAGTCTGCTCTTTTTCTCATGCAATTCTCTCTGTTAGAAGTTCGCCATCTTTCCAGGAGAGAGCTGTGTCTCTATAGACTCAACAGATGAAGAGTAAAGAGAAGGGCGGGGATTGTAAAAATAGAGAATGTCAGGTGTGATCCCAGCACTAAAAACATGATAAAATACTTCGGGTATGCAACTTTCCCTAAATTATCATCTCTCTTATTCTCATTCTTTTTTTTGTCAGTCTTTCTCACAAAGAGTGGTATAATTCTTTTCCGAGATCATTCTCTCTCAGACCCAACCTCTCTCTCTTTCACACACAAACTCTTTCTCTCTTTCATAGATCTTTTCTTTTACGCTCTTTGTCTCTTCTATTTTATAAATGAAATATTTATATAGTCCATCTTTCTATCAATCAATCTCTTAGTAATCTCTTAGAGAGGGGTCTTTCTCCGGCTAGCGAGGTGTGTGTCTGTTTATGGAAGGGGATGAAGCAAATTAGAAAAATATTTATTAAAAGAAGAAGATAAATGATAAAAGAGATAGTGGAGGATAAGAAGGAATGATTGAAAATGACAATAGAGGAAAGCATTGCAAATCTGAAACCGACTCGAATGTTGAAGAAATCATTTGAAAAGTATTGATAAAGTTGAATAACATCAATTGAGAGCCCAAATGGGTATTATAGGAATACATTTATAGGAGTTCGACTCCAACTAAATCTCATGAACTACTAATGAACATGAAAATAGAAAGAATGTGAAGAAGTAGGAAAAAAGTGCGGAAAGTTTCACATGTTTCACTATAAAATTAATTTTGGTCTCAAACCTGAGAAGGATCAGTGCAATACATGTAAATCCCTCAAGAACGATGTATATTCCATCTAACGATAGGCCTATATCTATTCTTCGATTTATCAATCTACCTATCCATCTATTCGACTATCAGTAGGCTACAATATGTAGCCTATTGTATACCAATACTAATACAATGCTGCTAATATTTAGCAGATTGTATTAGATTGTAATAGATCCATCTATTTGTTTATCGATTCATCTATCCAGCAATCCAACTATCTATATTTCATCTAACAATATACCAAACGAAATATTATTATCCAAGATTTAAACCAATCTATCTATTCTTCGATCTATCAATGAACCTATCCTATTATAATAAATCATTTATTGCTAGCGCTTGTCGTGGTTGTAATGCGCTTCTCAATTCCATTGAGAGCCGAGCGGGCTTCGTTTCAAAATTGAGAAAGCATCTTTTTGAGAGAATGACGGAAACGGTCTACGCCACTTCACATCCTTTTAAAAGTAGAATTAATCATTTTATCTCAAGTTTGTTCAAATCAAATTGAATTATTCAGGTCTTAATAATAATAATAATAATAATAATAATAATAATAATAATAATAATAATAATAATAATAATAATAATAATATTATTATTATTATTATTATTATTATTAATATTCATATTAAAACATAGTACTCCTTCTAAGAATAGATTTCCAAATACCTAGCTCATGTGGTATTAGCTCCAATAATTATAATTCAACTATAATAATCTCATTTGATCAACATTCCATAAACTTCATTCATCATTCCTATCATTTTCATTCATATTTCATGACTTGCAGTATCCATTCCACATTTTTGTATAAGTTATCAACAATTTCATAGAGTAAAATTCATTAATTCAATTTTCAGTCGAATCTATCTATCAGTTGAAAATTCGTTACGGTTGAGTGTTAATGGGAGGGATATTCTTGCATATCCTTCTCCAAGAATGGACATCTATGTCCAAACTACGCCATTTCATGTAGATACATCACAATCATATTATAACAGTAAGAATATTGAATCGTATATATCTGTAATTTAGTAAGTTCCTTGTATATTTATTTTTTATTATAACCAATCGTGTGATTAAATTTATGTTTAATTTTCGGAATCTAGGATTTAAGGTCATAAATGATGTACTCTACTTGAATAAAGTGAATAATCTAATCTAATTTAATCTATCCACCTATTCGACTATTAGTTCATTTTTAAGCAGCCCCAGCAGTATCGACATCCATTCTCGTCCCGACTTTTATCTCCTCATACGCGTTCATAGGATTATGAATGTCAAGACCCAAACAAGTTAGCATTGCTCATTGCACAGATGGATGTGTATGTAGGGAGCAATGGAAGAGTTAGCCTTCCTTCCTCGCTCCCCGAGCCTCTCTTTCAAACTTGGCCTTTGGATCGTGGTTCCTTCCACATTTGCCTCTATACTGCTTGTATCATCGCACTCATTCTCATTCACATTTAGTCTGGCTCGATGAGGGGTCAAGAGTCAAGGATCGCTCTATAATGGTCTTGTGCCAGCGTAGTGACAGTAACACTAACAGTATCAGTCAGGCTTTTCAACAGGCAGCACAGTAGCAACGCATTTCACAGTAACTGCTGAAAGGTTTGTGCTTTTTCAACTAATTGTCAATAAGTTTTATTCCTTTTTTTTCAATTATAACTAAGTTGATCTCCACCTGGAATTTTCTATCCTTTCCATTTCGAGTCCATATCCACTTACTAGTGTAACGAGATCGATGATTTAAAACAAACTCAGAAAGCTTTTTTTACGCCTGTATCTTCGTAAAAACTAAGTTTAACAACAGTATCATTATCTGAACTTGTTTGGACATATCATTGATTCAAACTGAACATTTACATTTTATAACGAGTAACTTAATTTTCGTTTCAGTTGTAACTTGTGAAGGACACTGGCGGCTCGTGCCCACGAAACAGGTGAAGTGCTGTAGAGTAAAATATACGGGCACTTCACCTGTTTCGTGGGCACGAGCCACCAGTTGTGATGGAGATGAATAGTGTAGATAATAACATAGAATTAAAATTAGTATGTACATGTACATGACGTATACATTTGAATCCTATTACGATTTATGTTCAATTTCCTTTCAACTTAATATTTCGTGCACTCTTCAGTTGTTAGAAAAATGATGTATCAATTTTAATTAATTCTGTTAAAGTAATAGAAGAAGTATGCTAATATTCTCAAACATCACTTCACCAAACTTCACATCATCTCAACCGGCCGTGTAATACAATTTTTTTTCTGAGGGTGATACCTGCATGTGCTCCACGCATATGCATAACTGATCGATTGTGAACTCGTACCGAAATACGTTAATGTTCTATTGCTCACATTCCTCTTCCATTGAAACCATAAACTAGTCTGAAACTATGCACTTCATAATTTCTCATCAACATTCTACCCATAATATCATTCCCTTAAAAAGCCCATTGTCATATCTATCGGTACAGTAAATCATTACCATAGAAAACAAATTTTTACTTATCCATTCTTCTTTAACCTGTATTTTCACAATAATTCAATTCAATTTGTAATTCATTGGAATAGGTGACATGGCATCAATACATGATCGTTGTCTGTTGGTCTAATATTATTTATCAGCTGTAGTCGAGGTATGGCAGATGCCAACGCAAACGTCAGTGCTGGTTAGGAAATGTCTGTTTTTGATGCTCGGCTCTATCAGAATAGTCTGTAAGTGGTTCACGTGAGCGGAACAGTTCGGCTGGAATCCATGTCGATTTGATCCCACCGCTATTATTATTGATTCGCCAACCACCACCTTAGATGCCAGCTATACAATCTGTCGGCCTAGAAATACGAGGTAGAATTGAATTATTTTGCGAAAAGGGAATGAGTTCTATTCGATTTGAGAACTATGATTTCAAACATCATATAATATGAATGAGGAGCATCAACTTATCTTGGAAATGTACTTGAAAGTAATACAATTTGAATTAATTTGAATGAGTAGACATTGCCAGTATTTTGAGATAATTGATGAACAAAGAACCCTTGGAAGGATTGTGGCTTGGACAACATGAATCTCTGGAGAGGAACGATGTAGAATTTAGTTTTTAACTGCTTGTTAAGCAGTTTCCAACTCTCATTGATGGCTCTCTTCCCCCAATAAGAGTGAACGGGATAAGATCGGCATTTCTTGTGGTCACAGTCTTCACAATGATGAAAGGTTACTTAAGTTTGTATAACAAAAGTATCAAATTATCCAAGTAAGTAGAATCGTATGTTCGTAGTTTCTTTCGTATGAAAACTCAGATCTGTCTAGATATTTGGACTGAGAAATGTAAAAATGCATTGCGGGTTGCATACTCTTCGCATGAAAAATGAGCAGAATCGTCTTTAGACATGCCCCCTGAGACTGTAACTCATATTCAACAGATGGCTGGTCTGAGGATTCTTGCCTGCTATTGGTTGAGCCATAGACCACGTCCCCCACAGGCAGTGGATCTCAAGTATTTGGAGCAAGTATTGCGGGTTGCATTTTCTCTCCATGAAAAATGATCAAAACCGTTTCTAGCCACGCCCCCTGAGACAGTACTCACATGCAACAGGTGGCCGATCTAAGGATTCTTGTCTGCTATTGGTTGAGCCATAGGCCACGCCCCCACAGGCAGTGGATCTTGAGTATTTGGAGCTCTTGATTAAAGCGTTAGCAATGTTATCAGGGAATCTGACGTAAACATTTTTACTACCTAAAGTTGAGTGTAGAAAAAAAACCTAGTGATTCTAACCTCGCATTTCAATGAAATATAATAAATAGAAAATACATTCATTCACCATGGAAGCTTACCCTATTACTGGAAACGGAATTTTAATTTTTCAATGTAACGCTTTTTCTCTATCAACGCTTGTAATCAACGCTTTTTTCCCTCAACACACACCATTTTCCACTATTCACGTTTCAAACTATGAAAATCTCAATAGTCAGATTAAACCGACTAGAACTGAAGATCCACTAACATTACGAACTAAAACAAGCTACAGTTTAATTTACAGGCACAAGTCATTATGAACCAGTTATGAATAATTTTTAGTTCAGTTCCATCTCGAACTAGGATAATTGATTATTTTTATCTCAACCAACAACTGTCACAATAATAATTCGAACGGAGCGAAATTTGAGTATAATGAACACCATGATCATGACAGACTACATCTTGTTATAACTTTTAGCTATAACTACAACTTTCAAGCCCCACTGCTTTAATGAATAACTTCGATTATTCTTAAATGGAAGATTCCATCCAAAGTTATTATTTACAATTTGTATTCTATCAAGTGATAGTTTTATGGATATCACCCTTCCAGACAATTTCAAAAGAAGTATGATAGCATCTGTTGATGCTCGAGTAATAACCAATGATTTTTTATACATTTACTGCGATGTAACGCAGGAAAAAGCAATGAAATTTAATGAGTACCTGACAGAGAATATCATTAACTTTATTACCAGGTGTAAAATGAAATGAACTTTCAGCGTTGACTGCTAACTGGAGTTAATTCACGCTCCGACTAATCGTTTATTCGTTCAATTTGCCAGATTTATAGGCCAAATGAGCATCACTTTCAAACCCTGTCTTGAATATTCTGATAATTTCTTTTTTAATATCAAATTCAAATTCTGTTGACTGGAATAAGAGAGATCAACTCAGATCATTTTGTATTTTCGCAAGAGACAGTCAGAAATATTATTAAATAATAAAATCTAGCTCTAGTTAAATGGTTCTTATTTTACTATCACTATAACTAGCAACTCGTTACGTAACTTTAGAAGTACTAAAAGTCTTAGCTCAAGAAGCATTTCACTTGACAAATTTTATCAGAGAACTATTCCTTCTTCGGTTACCTAGGATGAGTTCCAATTTCCATTATCATACACAGTACCGGATTTAAGGGTAGGCCAACTAGGCTGGCGCCTAGGGGCCCGCACCACAAAAATATTGAAAAGAAAAAATATTTTTAGAAAAATATATATTTTTTAGAACTTGGCAACTTGCATTCGAGCAAACTAACATCAATAAATTAAATGACCAAACTGTGTGATATAATCTGTACTTGTTGAATGTAATGTATCTGTTAATACAAGTTGAACCTATTTAAACCCCTCTTGAACAAAATCACTGTCTTTGGTTATAGAACTGCGATTTGCTGTTCACCTGCCTGGTTGAAGAGTTGAATTCATATGAATTTTATTTGTTTAAGCTTACATGTGGATTTAAGCTTACAATTATTTACAATCACTTATTATACAGCAAACCGTACTTAATAAATGAGAAATTAATACAGTAAGTTTACAAATAATGGAACTAATAATAAGGCTTTAAACTCTTTAAAAAATATAGTTTCTGGTATTTTTATTGAAAAATTTTCTCACTAGCGGGATAAATACTTCTTCAGTTCACCAGCATTAAGCTATAGCTATTCTTGTTTATGACCGTGGCAGGGAGTATGAAATTGTAGATATATTGCTAAGCTGTTCTGATAGTGAATAATTTATTAAGTTATTATTTATTAAATTATTGTAATAAGTTATATGCTTTGGCAGTTCGCACTATCACACTACCATACCAAAATTGGCAGTTTGGCACTTATTAATTCAATGAAAGTTGAATTCAACTTTGAATAAATAAAATGAAAACTTAATAAAAACTTCAGCTTGAAAATCGAAACAGTTCTATCGGGATCAATTATTTTGCAAAGTAAGCAAGTGAAAAGACTTTTGTTAGTAAAGACTATAGCATTGAAAGAATGAGTTGTATAATTATGAGTTTTATCTCAATCTCATGAATGAGTTTTCAATAAAGCATGCATGTTTCTTGAATTTGTAATTGTTTTTTTTTTAATGAATAATGAATTTTTATTCCCATCGTAAAAAATTACATATTTTCGATTTCAAAAACTAGGAAATTAACTGGCCACTATATCCAGTAGGCCTAAATGTGGCCAGTGTTCAACAAAATTTACAAAAATATAAGGATACAAATTGTGATTCTAGTCTATACAATTTACAAAGTTAGAAAACTGCCTGCAGTACATCGTAATAAAATTAGCAAAATACAAATTTTCAATCACTCATGATAATAGTTGTGACTCTAGCTCCTGCACGTTGAATTATAAGGGGGTTGATACCAACAACATATTACAAGGATTTATTAGAAGAAAAAAAAACAAATAGCCATAAGCTATAAGATTTTGAATCAAGGAAATACAACGATTTATTTAGAAAAATATCAAATATAAGCTAAGAAACATCGAATTCTTACACTAGGCTACTCTACCTTATTACACTTCTGAGAGGGCAAGTGTCGCTCACAGAAAATAACCATCTTTTGGCTCTTTTACAAAACATTGTATGAGAAGGACATATCCTCAATCCTATTGGTATTTTATAAAATAAAAGTGGTCCCAGATATTGCTTTAGAATCTTAAACTCAGTACTGGTATTGAATTGATCTTATATAGGCTATTATTATCAATATTTTATGCTAAAAAATAGAAATTTTCTCATTTAATAGACCATGGTAAGGCCTTCTTAAACGCAATTTGAAAGTAAATTTTCACAAAATTTCCCGGGGGAGGGCCCCCGGACCCCCCTCCCCTTAGCTTAGAGGGCACACCCCCCAGATCCCCCATCGGGGCCCGCACCACAAGCTGAGCTTAGGGGCCCACAGATCCTAAATCCGGCCCTGATCATACAAGTAATAGATACTTTAGTAAGGAAATCGCCTAAATTTTTGGCGGCAGGTATATCACCCTATTTAGGCAACTTGATGAAGAGTAGTGATAAATAACTGCAAACCTCATAGGTAGCAAAATAATCATTACTGTAGTTTCTATGCTTATTTTAGACAGTCAAAACTGAAAACAGATGATCTTGAACTTGACAAAAATTTAAAGTTAGTGAGACAGTTGGACAATTGATGAAACAATACGGCTTGTACGGTTTTTATATGTGGAGTGTGTTTTAGTCTGTTTTATTTCGTCACATCTGGTGTGAAATCACCCTAAAACTCAATTTTGTACGTTATTTTTCTCAATTCCTGCAAAATAAAATAACAAGGAGAAAATGATAAAGGCAAAAATTATTCGGCCATATCCGCTAGTTTTTTATGTCGATGTAATTTCGAGAAAAAACAGCCCAGAGTGAAACATTTTTTTTTTAGAATAAGAGGAAGATTTAATCGTGGAGGTGGGAGAATGGGACGTCCCCGTCAGTAAGCCCAGGGCTAACCTGCACCCGCCGAAAAGAACGGAATTCATCATCACTATCCTTTTTTGCCAGCTTTCTTCCTCTTGTTCCAGTTCACTTTTCACCATTTGTTTCATTTTTGCCGAGTGAGACAGTTGACAGAGCAAGTAGCAGCGAAGGAAAAACGGATACAGCAAGGGGACTACGAAGATTTCCACTTGGAGTTTTCTAGTAAAGCTTTCTTGAGAGTGGAAAGAAGACTTTGGGGGCTGAAATCAGGAAATGCTTTTATGTAATGCCACATCTTACGCTAATGGCAGCAACGGGGTGGTATGGGGGTATACCATTACAGCTGGACCCTGCACTCCATACAATGAGCTCACTCACTTTCTTCTCTGATTCTAATCATGTGTTCCACACTTGACTCACCTACAAAAAGGCTAACGGCGATCGAAACGGCTCTCCACTAACAGCATTGAATAGCTGATTCAAAAGTGATTTTTCACACTCGACATGCTTTTTTCCACAATGCACACTCACAATAGCCGACGTGGTTTTCCAACGATATAGAGATTAAAGTACGGAAACGTTTTCCCACCAGGTAATTCGAGATGGTTTCCAGTGATAGCACCAATTCGGTTCTACTGCTGTATTATCTACTCCCTTTTAGATTTTCCCTCCGATTGACTGTTAATTTTATATTGGTTTCCTACAGTATGGTTACTACGTCTTTTAGATTCTCCATCCAAGTGTTTTCTTTTTTCCTAAAAATTTTCCTGGTTCAGATTCTCCCTATGATTGATGAGATTTGGTTCCACACCATTATACTAAATCCCTCTTCCTGATTCTTGTGTTTAGGATCTCGCTCTGTTAAATTTCCTTTTTTTGGGTTAATCTTATGTCGTTTTCACGCTGATTCATCGTTAATTAAATATAGTTTTTTATCATAGTAGCACAGTCTCTAAGATATTTCTTTTCATAATATTCGCATCTCATATTTCTCCCCACAGTCAATTTAATTTTCAATATAGTTCCTCTTTTTCCTCTTTACAGTTTTTCCCACCCTTCTGATCTTTTTTTAGATTCCCTCCTTCTTGGATTCAACTTGGAAAGTTCTGTTTCTATTCTACTACTTTTTATTACTGAAATATCATTCTCTATTAATTTAGAATAATGTATTAAAAAACCAAATAGAAGTTTTGGAAAGAACAATCATTTTTAAGGCAAATTTTGTTTTAGATAATTACTGTTCAGTGTTCTTGAGGTTCTGGGATGCAACATGCAACAGAGTCTAAAGGAAGCAATCACTGATTCTGGCTGTGGTGAAGACGCTGCTGCTACAGCTAGCTTTTTCTAATTATTATTTAAGGTCACGTAAATTAGGGCCCAAGAAGCTAAGACCCACAAACGACTGACGCTAGTGCCTAATTCTCAGTCTACCAACCAGGGGGCTTTTAGCTACACTATTTCTTTGCGGTGAAAATTTGCTTCCGGAGAAAAGGGGGAATAGAAGACACGTAGAAGGGTGAAGAGAGAGAGGGGGAAAAGAAAAAGAGAGTGAGGAGAAAACTACGTTGTTTGTGCTTTTCTTTCTCCTTTATCCAGTTATCAGAGATTTCCTCATGTATTGCGTTGATATTCTTTCTTTGGTTAGAATTTAGAAGTAGGCTATCTAATGAGAAAACAATAATTAAGCATAAAATATTTTATTTGGAACGAAAGATGGCAGTGATCTTATGGGTAGGTTCCACCTTGTAAATAAATATTTAGATGAATATACAACCAGAACCAGAGAAATTAATTTTTCTACCTGTAAGCAAAAACATCCGTCATTAACCTTTTTTCATCTCGCCTTAACGTGGACTTTAATCCTAGTTCTTTTTAGAGTCGATGGAGATTAGTGATAGACGGGAACCAAGGAGAAGGGGATGAGGAAGAAGGAGAAAGTCCCTTGATTACTGTGGAACGAGGATAAAAGTAGGAGAGAAACTCGTTGAATTTAACCAAATTCGTTCAAAAAGATTTAAGTTTAAGTTGAGTTAAGTTATTGCAAATGATGCCCACATAAGCATTTGAGCTTGTGCGTGGGTAATGGATATTGAGTGCGAAGGTGATTGATGAGGTGAAAACAGCCATGCCACGGGGATTCGAACCCAGACATGGCAGTGCTAGCGGACTGAAGTTTGTGATTCCCTAGCTCACTGCGCCAAACAGGCCGGTAATAATAAAGGGAGGATATAATATAGCGAATGTAGATAATATAGGGAGAGAAGGTAGAGTTGATTATCATATTGAAGACAAAAAAGACAAAGGGGAAATGATTCCTACAGTTATTTTTAAGTTGAAGGATCAGATTTCATGAGAGAACTACCTTGATGGAATTGAAGATATCGAGAAAATCAAAAAAAAAAAAAAAGGAAATTATAGATGAACCTGAGCGGTAAGACAAAGGCAAAACGGAAAACAAACCGCTGATCGCAGAAGGACTAAAAGGAAGAATAGAAATATGGATCGAGTTGAAGAATTCAAGGCCGAGAGAAAGTCGACCATTAAAAATATCTTGAAAAAACATATCTCCTCAGAAAAAATTCATGCAATCATAGTGAAAGGAGGGTGAAGTTGAGAAACCTGGAACGAATGTGTGACAGGAAAAGACAAAAGTGAAGAAAAATCTTGACATACATTATAAATAATATTTATATATTATAGAGTGTGAACCTACTATATAAATAAACCTATAGTCAGGAGTGAAATTGTAATTTTGAGATGGTGAATTTTAATATAACCTCACATCAAAATTGGAAAAGAAGATTTGGAAATGTGTCTGTGTTTTCACCTATATGTGTCTTAGTGGAATCTCTTATAAATAGAAAAATAAATGAATATGTTGTATGAAAAAGAAAACTTGTGAGGAAAAGTTGGAGGAGACGGTGAGGGGAGGCAACGCAAAGAGAAGGAAAGGTCATAGTAAATGTGAGATTTGAGATCTAATGAAAATCGACGACCGGAAAAATATGAGGTAGATGAGAATATGGAGAATACAAAGATTGAGTAATTATCAATAATACATATAATTCAAAGAATTTAGAGAATATAATGTATGCTGAACAAGGACGCAAGGCGGGAGAATATCGTGAAAAGAAAGCAGGTTGGAGAAGGCAGCCAGTTCGAAAGAAAATGGGAGAGAGAGCACCAAGAAGTTAATATTATTAATACTGCAGTTTAAGGAAGGTGGCGTACGTGCCTGCAGGAGTGAATGTGTAGCGCCGATAAGGGTAAGTTATCGTAAGGGCGAATCGCTGATGAGAGGATGGCTCTATGTGCTAACGTTTAAGGTTACGTTAACGCTATGCTAACTAGACTCATCTGTTCCCTGTCTACTCTCTCACTCTCTCCAGTTGCCATTTTCCGTCTGACCTGGAGAAAATCGATGTAAAAAGGCGCTCACCACGGTTGGAGCGTGTTTATTAAATTTAATTCTGTGTCACTATACGCACAGGCTACCCCCAATGGCTTCGGTTATTGCCTAGATGAAGATGACAACAATTTTCAGGTGGAAAGCATATATGCTTGACATGATGCCGTCGATTATAAATTCAGAGTGAAGGCTACAAGAAATCAAGGTCCCACAGTGATTAAGAACATCATTTTCGGGATACATAGATGAGATTTATAATTCCATCTCAAAATTTAGAGATCTTTAAATTTTTAAAGATTCAAACATTGGTTTCCAAATTGGGGTATATGGGGAAATGTTCGGAAATAAAGTGGAATAGGTCTACATCACTTCTCATTATGGCACAATAGTGGGCTGTGTGATGTGACAATCACTTCTACTGTTTTCAATGGCTGTTCCAACACTTCATTCATAATCATTATTACATTTTATCCCAATCATTGATTTTGGTGATCATTTTCCCTTAGCAGAATAAAACAGGTTAATGACGTTCTGTATGGAGAAAATAATTCCTGATATAATTCAGCAAGCCATTCAATTCGTTAGTGTTTAACAGTGCTATAACAGTGCTAAAATATTGCTGTTTCTTGTAAGAGCTCTTATCTTAATCAAGTATTATTGGTGATAGTAGCCTACAGCTGGTGAATGAACTACAGCTGATTAGACGAACTTTTTCTCGTTATCTATCATTATCTTCCTTTAACAGTTTGAATTTACTCTTTAAGCGTAGCATTTGCTGTTTATTGAAATATCATAAGTAGCCCATAAATATTTTCGTTGAAACTGTAGCTTCAAGATTCAGAGAATGGGTGTTTTTTCAACTGAGATCCAATTTTTGGAAGGTTAGGAGAGTATCCACTATTAGGGAATAATAATGAGCTGAATCTCAAAATTGAAGCAAATGCCGTTCTAATAAAGGATGTATCATTCACGTTTTCCTTCAGTAGGTGAATGACGCAATCCTCGAGTTGCGAACTAATGGACATCCAGATCACTGTTCACTGGCTGGATTTTAATGAATCCAAGAAATAATTGATGTGCTGAATCCGACCTGAAAAACTGAAATCTCATCGGGAAGATAAATGAGGGACATCCATCCGTGAAGAATAATTTACACAGCTTGGTTGGAAAATTCCCAAACCGTTCCTCCGATTGAAACTCGCTCCACATTGATACTCGAACGGATCGATAGCTGAAAAATAATTAGCATTTCCGGAACGAATGTGTCGAAGTTGGTGAACATTTAAATGGACATAGTCGGCCAACAGTGACTCAGATGCTGGAGAGGAGACATACAAGGGAGATGCGGCCCTTACTGTATTAGTAACGTTCAGGATATGGGGGTCATCAATTAGCACTTATTGTAGCAACTCCTCCCATTTCCGCCCAGAAGAGAGAAAGACACTAAGAGAGAATGATTAAACGAAAGAGGGAGAGAGAGAGAGTTAGAGTGATTAACCAAGAGAAAGAGAGGGAAATTTGAGTCAACCAGGCCAGATTCAAAACCATTCCAGTCTAATCCCCAGCGATTATAAATGTTTCAGATCTGGAGCTTGAACATGGCGCAAGTGGTGGAAACTTCACAATGCTGGACTGACTATTCGAATATTATTCAAAACGATTGTCGCACGAAGCAGTCATTTTTAGAAAATCAAAGTGTCTAGAAAACTGGGTTAACTCTGATCGACTAGTGGGAGAAATTGATTTTTTTAATTTAACTCACTTTTGATGGAAAGTTTTTTTTCTAAAATCCATCTACCAACAAAAAATGGATTTCAACTTCGATTGACTAGAAGTGGAAATTGTTAATTTTTATACAACTCACTTTCAATGGAACATATTTATGAAATCAATTTTCATAGCAAAAACCGGGACATTTTAGAGCATTCAGGGGAAAAAAAGGCAGTTCTCAAGAAGAACTCAGTTTTCCAGCTTCAGAGGATAACAAATAAAAGCCAGCAGTATTGGTACGTGCAGTGTTATTAGTGTAGTCAAGTACTTGAGTGTAGAACAGTTGGAGTTGAAGTATCTGTGAATGCTTTCATGCAGGAGAATGATCCCTTTTTGGACGTTGCAGATTCAAAACTCGAGCTTCACGTTAAACTCTATGAAAGTTGGGAAAGTACGTTCCATGATGGAAAGTTTCCTTTTTTGAAGAAGTAGAATTAGTACTCAGTTTCCTCTCTGATCTATTATTGTAGACGTCTAAGGAAAGTGTTCTATGGTACTATGATTACTTTCATAAAGAGGATAATCTGTTATTAATGAAACTACTTTTTCTTTCTCATCCTATCCAGCAAGTCTGGAATTCTGGAATGATTGAAGCTTTTAAAAGGAATACTCTCTACTTTTAATAACATTCCTAATAAGAACAGTACAAAAAATGCATGAAAACATGAATAGAACTTTCAAAGTTAGTTGTTGAATGATATTATCATCAATGTTTTCAAAAGCAATATAAAGCTATATCTTAGCTAAAAAGCTATAAAGCTATATAAGGCTAATAAAGCTATAAAGCTATAATAAAGCTATTTCTTGTACTTTCAAAGTTTGTTGTTGAATGATATTATCAACAATGTTCTCAAAAGCAATATAATAAAGCTATTTCTTGTAATTTAGCCCGTACTCAGAGGATAAAATATTATCTATATATGCAACTCTTCATATGAGTTTTGGAATATTTTAAATCTGCAATAAATATTGAAATATAAAGTAGACCTCAATGATTTTATATACTGCGGTTGTGCACGGATATAAGTTTGGAATTTTATTTTGTGATATTTGCTCGTTATGTGTTGAAAGAGGCGACAAATATGCAAATCTAGCTCTGAGGATACAAATAGAGAAGGTTACTATGTATTTCTATGCTGTAAATGTATGAGACTGGTGTGCAGGTCTACTGGTGTGCATGAGACACAGTCTACCTTTCTCCTATATTACAGATCTACAGGACTCCTATGAAAGAGGTCTCTGATTTTCGAGAGCGAGAGCCACACGAAAGCAGAGTCTGGGGGATTAAATTGTGAGCACTGCTTTCCATTGTTCCTCGATTGTTTATCAAGAGGCCACCGGTCTCCACAATCAGCTTATTCGTTTGATACTTTTTTGCAGGATGGCTGAGTTATGAGCTTGTGGTCGAGAGGCACAGAACCGAGTTCGGAGCTACTGCCTGATCGCTAACCATCTACCTACCTCCCGTCTACCTCCTTCGTGGTTGAGGTTACTGACATCACGGATTCATGGGGATGGAGCTGCCTCACCTACAGAGAACAGCGTTCAAGGTATTGTACTTTATCATTTGAAATAATCAGGAATTGGAAACGATTCATTGTTGATTTTGGACTGTGGCCTAAAGTATTCAATCTATAAAAGATTGTAGAAAAATATATAATATACATTAATTGAGAGCGGTTAAAGATTGTTCTTCACTATACATTGCCATCGCTCAAACTTCGTTTTACTAGTAATGCCAATGATAATTTAAAGTGAAAGATGTTTTATTTTAATTTACAGTTTGTCATTGAATAAGAAACTTTTTCTGTTTTTCTTTGTTGTATTTTTTAAATAATTCTGGCAATAAATCCTTCTTTATTGAACGGTTAGAGCAGTTCTCTATTGCTGATGGACACAGCTGTGAAATATTAATTCTACAAGAAATTTCACTTCAAATAATACTGATATCAGAAGTAATAATTGATTGATTTAGAGTGCTACATTATTGTCAACTTACACATCTGGAAAGCATTCATTCTCCACGAGATTATGCTTTAGATAATTTAGATAATTTTTGGCATGAAGTAACACATATCTACATTGAAATACTTATAAAAATAATAATAAACGACTGCTTGCCAAATCCTTTCAAAACTTACTCATCGAATAATCGATGACTGCACTTCCTTTCAATCCGTTAAAGTCTACGATAGTGACTTTATACGTTTTTAGTGTATACATTAAGTCTCTTAATAGTGAATTGATTATCCAAAAAAATGTGTGTAACTGTAATATAGAATCTGTTCTTCCTTACAGAACTGTTATTATCTTGTGGATGAAATTAGTCGTTTGTCTCACAAACTCGAATTCCGAAACATTTGTTCAATGTTGTCAAAATGTATAGCTGAGCTTGTCGAATGATGTAAGCCTCTTCCCCTTCTCACCCCAGCTGAATTGCCTAGAGCAATGTAAATTTGGAAGGAGGATTGTCGTATCCCTTTTTTCTTCCCGTCTTATGAGCTGTACAGTAACTTGTCAGTCATGTCTCTCCCTACATTAAGAAATTTATCCCGGAAAAGAGCTTCCAAGAAAAAAGCGTCTACAGTGCTGAATCCGTATCATGGCAACGTTTCATCCACTTTGATTTGATCCTACTACCTCTTTTCTTTGAATTTCTCTCGAAATTGCTTAGGTGAAATGGGAAGCTCTGTCGCTGAAAAGAACAGCTTCCGAATCGACAGCTGATCGATCTCTTGTCCTAATTCTTGTCATGCTGTTGAGTTGAGTTAGTTGTTGATTTGAATCAAAATCAACACCGTTTTCTGATTTCATTCAAATTCCTTGAATTGCTCGAAGCTATTGCTATTCATTCTCACTTAGAACTGGTGTTAAAGCTTTAAATGAACATTGTTTCGAAGACAGTATAAATTCAGACAGATGCTTGAAAAAACACTGTTTTCATGAAATTTAGACAGATGCCTGATTATAATGGAGAAAATATTCTCGGAACTTTTGAAAATTACTTGGTACTTTAATGATCGATAGGACAACATACAGAATTGAGCAATGGTTCTCGTGCCCACGAAACAGGGGAAGTCAGTGGCGTATTTAGAGGGGGGCCCAGGGCCCCCCCCCCCGAAATGGTGAATGTGAAGAAAAAAATAAGTAACATAAGTTATTTCGATGAATTAAAATAGAATATAATTCAGAAATGAATTATATTTTATGTATTATTATATTCTTTTTCATGTATCTTAAGTGCTTTAAACAGCTATTTTGAACATGTAAATACAAAAATCATCCTCCTCTACTGCCCAAGTAATGACCAAAAAGTGCCTATTGGTGAGGGTTGATTAGCATAAAGCCTCAATCTGTCTATTTTTGTTCAATCATTAAAAATAGAGTTCTAAAATCCTACTTTTTACTAAAAAATACATGAAAAATCGCTCCATCCCCGTCAACAGCCTAAATCTTTAATTCTATTCTGATAATATGCTGAGTATGCATGATATCTATGGCTGTTTTTTGAACATAAATTTAATACGTATTATTTATTGATCAATCTTTAGAAATAGGGCTCTAAAACGGTATTTTGTTCTTGAAAAACTCGATTTTTTGAATAATTCAAATAAAAAATACCAATTCAAATGAAAATAGATAATATTTTAAAAAAAAGATCATATATATTGTTTGTTTGTTTGTTTGTTTATGAGGGTGAAGCCCACATGAGCTCATAGGCTTGTGCGTGGGTAATGAAATGGATGATAGATGACGACTACTTTTTTTTAATGTAGTCGGGACCGACGGCTTATCGTCTCCTCCGAAAGACCTCCGCATTTATGTGATTGTGCTGTGGTCAAAAATTGTTTCCCCGCTTGAGACTTGAACCAGGGTCCACCTGGTTATCAGACCGGCGCTTTATCACTCCTTCAACGAGCCACCCGAGCAACGAGTTTAAATAGATATATAAGAAAAGATCATATTTTATGTATAATAGCCCACTATTTAAAAAAGAGCTCTTAAAAGCTATTTCAAACAATAGAATACCAAAAAATCTGATTGCTTAGAGTTGAACAACATAAAATCTTAATTTATATTTTCATTTAACCTCAAAAATAGAGCTCTCAAACAGTACTTTGGACTAAGAAAAACAAAAAATTTTGTACAAAGACGTTTTGGGCTTAAGTTTGTGTTTTAGCCAATAAGTTAATCATTTTCTGTAAATGGATAAATAAATAAAATCGCCCCACCCTCCACAACAGCATTTGTAATTTGTATATTGAATTTGTAATTTCATTCTGATTGTATGCATCAACTTATTTCAATTCGAAGGGAGTTCTGAAATTTGACTTTGAGAAGACATCAGTTGACTATACGGGTGAAAATTGTGTTTATTGATGAAATGTTCTCTTCAGAATCAGTATAGGAATTACAGGTCCCGGGCAAAGTCACCTGACCCCTCATAGTATTTTATTTCATTTTATTTATTTACATTGCTGTATATACAAAGGCTGTTTGAAAAATAACTTTCCCACTTTTTTTCAAGTGTAAAACAATATCTCATAAGCTTTTCCCCAAAAATAATTGGAAAACCTGATTTCTCCTTTTTTCATTAAATTATATTTTTTTCAGAAATATAATTGTCATTTCGTTAAATTCATTTAAGTTTAAGTATGATTCATTCATGTAGGACCTCTTCAAAAGTGGTCTTGATTATTGAGCCTGAATAAATAGGAATAATTCATTTGAAAAAATACAAATGATTTAAACTATGGTATTTTTAAATTCATTCTACTAATTTTGAAATGAGTGTTGAATGTTTTTGGTTGAGTAGTTCAAGAAATTGAGCTCAATTCAATTTCAATTGAAACAAAACAAAAAAATATATAATTTTTATCATGCTCCTGTATAATCTCATGAGCCCAGCCACCGGCCAAATGATCCGACAAACACCGTTAATACTTCCCTTTCCTGTTCAGATTTTCAATCAATAATAAACGTATAATGTAGAAAATATGAGCAACTATTGAAAAAATACTTTACACGTACAGTAAATCTGTATTATTAATTAATCTTCAGAAATAGGGCTATAAACTGTATTTTGTGCTCAAGAGATTCGGGGGGGCGGTCCCCCATTTATTGTGGGGAGCGGGGAGGTCTCCCCAAACTCCCATAACAGAGGTCTGGATCCGCGACTGCTAGGCCCCCTCGAAATTTTTTTCTCTATACGCCACTGGGGGAAGTGCCCGTATCTTTTATTGTACAGCACTTCACCTGTTTCGTGGGCACGAGCCGCCAGTGGAATTGACTCACTCGAAACTGAAATACTGAAATACTCAATTGAATTAATACTACATGATTATTATTATGCAGTAAAGTCAACATTTATCAATAGTTCTTGTCTGTATTGTGCCCCAGTATGGTATTTATAGGAGTGCCCACTGCAGCACTGCCCAACTTTCTTCAATCAAAGACCGTTTTCATTATGGTGTTGTGTATCCATTTTTTCCACTTTTAAAGTCTGTTGATGACTACCACGACAGATCGAAACTAGTTACTACTATGTAAGTAAAGTTTATTTCCACATGAGAGTGATTTTTATTAAATTTTAATTTTAACCGTTTTCATATTCGAAGGGCAAGCGGACCAGTAGCACTACAAATGGATCTGGGGGTATCAACAAAAGTGGTGGATAATGAATTATAGAATATTCTCAATAAAAATTTTAAGATAACAGAAACATTCTCCCAATGATTCTCTACTAATTAAAACCATTTCCGCAATCCTAACTGCGACAATAGCTTATCACAGCTTTATATTCTAATGTAAAAAATATAATTTTCCGTACTTCCAGTACTAAATTTCTAACAGAAATCGTTTTCATGACTGAGTACAGTACTTATTCAATCGAAGATTCTCAATATGAGATAAGTTACAAAAATATGTTAGAACAATTTCTCATGAGGAAGAAATTGCAATACGCTTGTCAAGAACTTGAAAATGGCTGCCTTCGAAAAGAAAATAGTGGAAACAACTAAAGCAACGATGAAGCTCTGTGATTGGACGAGACCTCTTACTTCCACTCGGGAGAAGCTGACCAATGAGAGTCAAGCACTAGAAAAAGTACCAGGTTTCTTCTAAATTTTTTCCTCAGGTAGACTTTTTCTCAGTTTGTGATACAATTTAAATATTAAAAAAGTGGTTACATCGTTCACATGATTATACATCCACGCCTTTGTTAACAACATTTTTAACATGGAAAATTTTAATTTGAAATTATTTTAAAATTTGAAGGAAATGTAATACGCTAGGTAGATTTATCCATGCTACTCATTCATTACACTAATCATTGAAATTATTCTCAATCTAATGATTTTAATGATAATCCATGGTGAAACGTTCAAGAAACCTTTTGGTGAAGTTAATAACATTGAAATTATCGCGACTTCGCATATAGAGGATGACGTAAGTAGATTTAAGCGCAAATATCGGTTTACAACTTAAAACCTCTGTAATCCGTGTTGGCTTACACATCCAATACAAAATATGTAATGTGTAATAAATATGTAATGTAAACTGTTCAGAATGGATAAATGTCGGCAGAGAGGGGTTTGGTAGTTGTAATCCGATGACCCACTAGAAGGCCACTATGTTGGGTGAACTATAGATGGCTGGGGGTGTGGTTGGGGGGTTATTTGCTAAGGGTAGTAGGGAGAGGGGGGTCCACAACCCTCATACCTTCCTTTGTTCGATGGCATCCGTTCAGAGTTTTGGCTCCATTCCAAAACATCATTTGGTCTGAGAACATGAACGCTTTACTAGAGATCGATAGGCTACCGTCTCTCTCTTTCTCACACATACACTCACTTTCTCTCTCACACACACACACACACACACACTCTCTCTCTCATTCTTTCTCTCTCCACTCGTTGGCCGCTGCGTTCACACAAAATTATTTCAACTTTCATTATGAAACTCGCACAAGGTGTGGCGCGACCCATGTGACAGAAATTTGTACTCTTGATTAAATTCTGTTCGAGGCTCGAATTTAATTCGTCTTGTTATTGGGAGATCGCGATCAGAGTGCACATGTTATAATGGATGAATATAGTTCATAATTTATTATTTTAATATAGGTTTCATCTTGAACTATTATTGCGGAAGTCGACTGTCGACTACATCATAATAAATTATTGTTCAACATTGAGGTATTCGTGAATGTTTTATTACATAACATCTTATGTTGCCGAAATCGGCTGTAAATTTGCACCTTCCAAGTGAAACGCACATGTTTTCCGGAAAAGACGTTCAACAGTTGAAGATATTCACTTTTCAAAATACTTCATCTCCAGAATATGAGTTTGATTGCAATGCATCTGTTATAAAACCTAAAATTATTAGTAAAGTGGTATTTTGGAAAAATATCACGTCCTCTCATGTGATTCTAAACCAAACCAACACACTTGTGTTTGATAACAAATATTATTTTGAAGATCTTGAAGTGATTTTGAATTTTGAAGTTTAGTGCCAAGAAAATCATGTTATTAGGAAGTGAAATACTGGCGTCTCGTGCCCACAAAAAAGTGAAGTGCTATACACAGCACTTACTTGCTTCGTGGGTACGAGCCGCCAGTGGAGTCAAATAATAACATTGTTAATTATATCAATTAATAATCAGTTCATCATATTCAGTAAATAGTCATTGAAGTACACTATAGTCAACATAAATTTCAACTACTGTCATGGTAGAACACCTAACGTTCAATTTCTAAACTTTGTTCTTTATTACATTACAGATTGATTGGGGTTTAGAATATTGATGAATCATAAATTTATCAACCATGATTATTAATCATGATCCTCATAGTTATATGAGAGGGTTTGAGTTTTATTATGAGAAAAAACAAATAATTGAAGGATTGTTGCAATAGTGTCTAAATTTTCTTTCTCATTCTCATTACATTCGTCATCCCTATCCTCTCTCACACAATCACTCTCTCTCTCTCTCTCTCTCTCTCTCTCCCCCCCGTTTCTTCCTTTCTCTATATTTCCTATTTCTCCCTCTCTCTCTCTTTTCTGTATAAATATCCCTCTCTTTTTTGTTCTCTCCTGACACGTCTCAACGGTTATTTTGTGTGATAGGGAAGGGATTATCAGTCACCGCATTCACTCCGTTTCCCTTCCTCATGCGTCTTTGTTCTGAGCGGAAAAATCAAAGAAGGAAGAAACGGAGAAGTTGAATAGAATGAATAGTAATACTGTAGTAGAATGGACGTGGAAGAATGAGAAGTGCAGAATTCGTAATCATGAAGCGTGAAGCATGGTACTCACACTTTGAAGCCTGTATACAAAACCTGTCTTTCTCATGCAAAGTAGTGGCTGACCTACTTTTAAAAAGCAGTTGTTCTTAATATTTGAGAGAATAGGGTAAAAGTTATAAATATGAAAATACTTATTGGTATTGTTTTTTTATGTTCTTATTCAAAGTTCTATGATTTCAGACTGATTCTCGGAAAGGTTAATTTTCAAAATAGTTTCAAAATTTCTTCTCATGCTTAATAAATATTCTGAATGAAAATCATACGTTGAAAACATAAATGGAGAAAATCAGTTTCTTGGAATTCCTACCCCAATCCAATCCAATCGTAAACCAATAGGTCTACGGAATTTTCTTCTTTCAATTCGAGGTGTTATTATTATTACGCTCTCTCATCTGCGATGAATGGATCTATTTTCCTGTGAGCCTGTGAGAACCACTGGCGGCTCGTGCCAACGGAATTGGTAAAGTACTGTACAGTAAAAGATACGAACACTTCACATATTTCGTGAGTAGTAGCCGCCAGTGGTGAGAACCACCATCAAGTAATAGATCTTGTAAATTACTTGATTATGTCTGTGTCACTCAGATAACATGGAGCTACAAATTTATAATTCTTCCAAATTTACTGAATAATGTAACTATAATCATAATACTGTACGATTATATTATTTTCTAAAACTTTTGAAATACATTCAGGGCTTGTTTGAGAAGTTTCGAGTTAGCTATTTCGAGTTTGAAAATCTAAAACGTCTAACCTATAGAACGATTTTGTCAATTAATTTATCATATGCATCGTTCTGTATCTCTTCTCACAGCCTAAAACATGAAATTCCTAGTTACGCTTTATCTATGAAGGTAATTCACCAAGACCTAACTCTCGTATCATTTCAAAGTGCATAATAATCCGTGAATAAATCTCTGATCCATGTTTGTTCCGTGAAAAGCCAAAGTAGAAAGATGGAAATCTTAACGAATTTTAATAGTGGTGCAAATTGATGATACAAAATCAAACTACGGACTCCCTAATCAGTAGTTGCTTCTTTTTGAGGTAGTTCTCACATATAGAAGTACCTAAATGTGCTAGAGTATCATTCACTTTGATATTCTGAACATGGGTTCTGATTATTATCATGCTAAAATCATCAACCCTCACATTACCTACACTTTCAGGTAATGAAATTATCAATTTATGTTATTCACTTGAAGTTTGAATAGATCTTTTAGGAGTGTTATATTAAGCATATATACAATCATGAGTGGTGGGATGATTCGATTATTCATTTCATGAATTTCTCTATTCAAGTTCTTATCTTCAATGTAAGCGCAAAATCCCAAGAAGTATTGTAGAGTAGGGTCATTATTCAAAAACTTCCTATTCGGCGCTCTCAACAGGATGCCATACTAGCTGAGAGGGAATATTTTGAGTGGTGAAGTTGGTAGCGTCACCGAATAGAACCGACTTAGTGCGAAGAGCGTTCTTATTTCATCGCTTATTCCGTTTCCGTAATCAGCTTCAGCTTCCGAACTCTCCTAATGTTTTTGAAGATCTTGTGTTCACCTTTAGTTGAAAACTTCGTTTCCTCAGTTTTTGATGAAGATCGTCAATAGGATGTGGTAAGTCACTTACAACATTGAGTTTCTCAGTTCTCGGCTTTTCTCCTACTTGGGAAATTCAGAGTTTTCTAGAGATCAGTTTTTCCTTTCCTTGTAAGGCATGCTGCATTCTATAACCAGCGCTCGGAAAAATCGAGCTTAAGAGGAATTCATCTCATTTTCTACTGCATCAGCAATATTTCCTCAACGCTGTTATAAACTTTCAAAGTTTTCTTGACAGTTATACTTGATAGTATGTGATCTATTCTCGTCTTTATGCATGATCCTCGACTTGGGAAACAGTTGAAAAACTATCTTCACTTATTCTCACAAAATACATCTTAGTTGAGCGTGAGAGTAATGTGTGTTAACTCATTCAAAATCTTTTTTTGGATCCTATTTCAATAATCAATTCTATAAACCCGCTTTCTTTTATTATTCTGTTATTTTCTCCATCAGTGTATTGCAAAAACATTAGTTTTTTCAGATAAACCATTCTATTTATATTTAATAGTTTTATTAATGATCAAATTGATTGTTGATTCAAACGATATTTATTAAATATAGCATAGCATAATATTCCATGCTTATAATTAAATTTCAAATGCATATCCATTCTGTTGAAAACAAGATTTTTCAATTGTAAGAAAAGATAGCAATTTGTTTCTTATTAAAACATCTTTGAGCTCTGATAGAACTCGTTAGTAGGTTGTTGTTTTGAGCTCTTCTCAAATGAAGTGTATCAAATTATTCAACTATTATCATCTTCTTTTGCGTTCTTTCAATAGAATGTTTGGAAAAAACTATTTCAAAGGTAATATCTATCCAATAATTTAGTGATTGTTCTACTCAGTTCACTCAACCAGTTGTTGTGGATCATAGAGGTCACATTGGAGATTATTTTTTTACCATGTAATGACCAAAACCTCTAACTGACAGAATTCACTCCTCTTCTTCAGACTATAAGAATTTGTTCTGACATTAAAAGAATGTTTTGCTTTCACAGTTTTTTGGTTTCGATAAAATTGGCATTGCATCGGTTCAATGCGTTTAACTCGTTGATGTCCAACTATATACACATAGCTTATAACAAATAACATTCCTAGTCGATTATTATTAATTTATTAAGACATCAATAATTATGAAATCCATAAGACTGTTACTAATATTTAATTATTAGAATCGAATTGAAACTTGAATTCTAATTATAAAAAATATATATGTTGAAACAGTGCTTATTTTGAAAAATCAAAGGCTCCGGTACGGAGGAGGGAACGTTCAAAACTCTTAGAGTGTTTCTCAAGTTTCTATTGTCAATAAAAAATCGAAACTATTGACTCCCCCTCCCTCTCCTTGTTGTAGTTGTTGTAGGTACCGGACGCGTAAAATCACAAATTAAGCCCAGGGTTGAAATTCAGATCCTGTATCGAAGATTGATTTTACCTCCTAAAGCTTCAACTTTCTGGTTCAAACACATGATGTGAGTGGCTGTAGTGCGATTTCTCATAATGAATATTAGTTTTAGCTTGCGACTTGTGATCAAGATGATATTGATATAGCCCGCGGACTGTGTCTTTGACATGATTGGATTGGAAAATTAATTGCAAGCTGATCACAACTTCAGGCTACTTGAAACTCATACTCGTAGCTCATGATTCTCAAATTAAATGTTTGAGTTTTGTAGTTATGGAATGATTGAGATTCACTAGATAATGATATGGTCTGAATGGATCGCTCCCTTTGCTGTTAACTTATTAGATTTTAAACGAAACATTTATAAATTCTAATTCGATTTTGGAAAAGATAGTAGTCTCATTTATCTCAATAGTAGATAGATAGTTCTCATTTAAATCTATTTAAGGATTCATTCGAAAATGTTCAACCAAATTTAGCTCGTTCATATTTATCTGTGTATTTTGAAATGGAATACTGGAGTGATTCACATTGTATGATTCACTGCTTGAAACAAGGTAGTTGTAGTCACAGTAATATGGTTTACTGTAATATGAGCCAGTTCAGTATAGAAGATCATGCTTCTAGAGTTGGATTCTCTGGAAACAAGCTATTTGTTGATCATTTGAGTAGAAGTTGAATAACATACATTTCATCAGTACACAGCATTTGCCTATCTCTAGACAAATAATCTGTTATCTGCCTATTTAGCTACAAGATTTGAGAAAAAGAGATATCAGATACAATGTTTGACATGCGTTTATCACTAATAACTTGCTCGTTGAATGTTAGATAAAAGCAATTATTTCACAAAATTTCGACTATATTGCTACTATCTAATCTTTTCCTGTGGCTGATAGTCTGTAGTTTCGGTAGTGAAGTTTCCGCTCCATTACCATACATTATAGGAATCGTATTTCAAGTTATGTAAGCCACAGTGTGTTACGGATTTACAGTGTGTAACAAAAATTAATGTCCTATTTTTCTAACCGCGTTTTTGAGACGTATCTTTAGATATTAATGATTCAGTAAAATCTATTAGGCTGCATCATTATTATTTCATAATTCAACATACAGCTATAGTGCAGTACGTGATCATGGAAATTCCGGAAATTGCGTTATGATAAAAAATGTTGATTGATTGTCTTACATTTTAAGTGTATGGTTCCAAGGTTTATCAATAATTTAACAAGCATTTATTGACAAAAATTTTTGCATTATAATATCATAGACTGATCATACGTATGATTTGTCTTCGTGATAAGTCTATGGTTATATAGTCATAAGAACATGCATTATGAAAGTTCTGGTGCGTTTTCATATGTAAATAAGTGTGATCAGCTTCAGCATCTATCTATTCAGGGAGGATGGAAGTGAAGTAAAATAGAAGTTCTTTTATTACATTGTGAATTTTCTCGACTACGTTTTTTAGAAAACAAGAATTAATACTCTAAACAAGACGCGCCATCCTCTGAAACATTGATGTGCATTCTTAGCCGCCAACTGCACCAGATGTGCTCCTAACCATCTGAAAAACGCAATTTTTTGTGAGGATTTGTTGAAGAAAGTGTGCTTATCCCTCCCTTTCTACCCTATGACGAACAGCTTGGGAATCTTCCTTGTTGTGAACAGTTCTTCAAGGATTGTTCACATATCATCTGCTTGATCCACATTATGTCCTTCCCCTTCTTACTTCTCTGTGAGTATTCTTTGAGCACAATTCTTATTCAACAGATCATTTATCGCAGTAAAAGGCACTAACTTGTCACTTCCAGGGGTGAATAGAGAATTTTAAAATTTCTATCAACAATATGGATTATAATTCAAATGAGTGCGTATGCTGTATAGTGTTGTGATAAACAACAGAGTAAGAGAGTGATTTACAATGCAGTGAAAAATAATAGAGAATATAAAATATTGTTGGATTGATCCAGTTACAAATGGAACAGCTAAAATTGTTAGATATTATGAGAATTTTATATTGCTTATTAGCTGAATGTACAATTTTATAAAATATCGCTTTACTTTTGAATCTTCTCCCAATTTCCTAGATAGAATCAGTGACCTGTAATTTGTGGCATAGATTCCTTGATACGTACTGAAGCATGTGTATTAATAGTAAGCATTTCTCTCTCTCCCTTCAACTGAACTCATTGATTCCACAAAGTTTTCGAAGAACTCTTGAAAGTTGAAAGTTCAGCGTTGGTTAAAATTCACAAGAATTGCAATCTCAAAAATTACTGTTTCTTCATTCTAGACAACCAAGAAAGTTTCATCTGAGCGTCTCGACTCTTCTCATTTATTATTCAATAATTTAATTCTTGCTACTATCCAAGTTTTTCCAGCTTGATATTTCCGGATGCATTTAATTCCAGCTGCTGAAAAATGCAAGCTGCTCTTCACTGCAGTTACATTTTCGTTGCGGATAAATTCATGATTTATCTTGTTGAGAAGATTCTGTCAGTGAAGCTTTTTGATGTGCGAAAACTTCTTACTTTTCTCTAGACAGAAAAAAAATAGCCTAAGACTAATCCAGTCTTACTTGTTAATCTTAATTGATATTTCATGTTTAAGTTCATTCCAAAACTGGGTTGGAAATTTGTGCAGTTATCTCACTCCTAATACATTATTAGAAATGGCGTACGTTATTATGACGAAATTGTATTTCAACACGATTTCATTTTGTCTATATGAAACCTAGGTGCTTTCATTTCGATTAAGTGGTCTAGATATCGAGAAATTTTCAATTATTGCTGGTCTTCCGTTATTGGAATCAATATTGAATTCCATGATATCAATTCTACCATTAATTAAAAAATGTGTGTCCGTTTTATCTGTTGGAGCTGTCAAATTCAACCTGAATTTCAGAGGACTGTTGCTGTGTGATAAGCTATCGGATTCTCTCACTGACACATTTCTTCTCTAGCTCAATATTTTTTTCATTATTTTTATCCCTTCAGTGATGTGTTTGATTTTTTCAATCAGAGAAACTGAAATATCTCAAAACCGATAACAGACTGGACGTTAACCATATGATAGAAGCCAGATGGCTTGGTTTTATTATAAAGATGGTTCTTCCTCTATCAAAAACATTCTGAAGTTTAGAAATCCAATAGTTCTGTCTCATGAATGCCTTACCATTTTTCAGTAAATAATCTCTTGGTCCCATTATCACTCACTCTTTCCGATGATTATAAACTGTCTCTATCTTTAAACTCTTCCTGTAAACTTTTAATCAATTTTAATTCATATTCATTTATAATCTCTCTCCGTCTTACTAATATTAAAAATATTTTCCTGGAGAGTCACCATTCATTCGCAACGATTTCAACTAATGGGGAGGTAGAATATTTCAGTGCATTTCCTATAATTTGTTGTAGTGTATATAGTGGCCACATTTTAGAGATTGGAACAAATTTGAGAATCCTTGAATTAATTTGGTTGGATGTTATTTTCAACATCCACGTCAGTACACATACAATCATTATCATTCACATCTGCGATTCTATTAGTACTCTAGGAAACATAATTCCATCAAAACTTGTTTGAAGTAGTTGAAGTTGTACTGTGTATTGTATTTATCATTTGCTTCAATTCAAATTTCTTTAACAACTAGAAATATGTTTACTATTTATTCCAAAATAAAATATGTTGACTATTCATTCTTAAGGTTGAGTGTAAGAGAGGACCTGCGAGTCCTAACTTCGCCTGTTATGAAAGACAAAAATGAATAAAATATTGTTCAGATATCAACGATCGGTCGTGCTGAACAATGATCCAAGATCTTCAAGATCAATTATCTTCAAAACTCCAGTGTTATTCTACCCGAAAATAAGGAAATGGGAAGTTTTAAGCTCCTGAGTGGATTTTCAAACATTTAGTAGTTAATAATGTGGTTCTCAACCAAATAAATATTCGTCTTCGTCTATGGATCAACTCATTGAATACTACAGAAGCACAGAATTTGTAAATCACTCTTTCAAAATTGAATAAACTCGGTACACAAAAACGGTGTCTACAATAAAATGATTATCATTGAGCGTCTTTGAATTGAGAAAATAGGGCAGCTTCCGGAAGGCAGTTTCCGGCGGCGGGTATTACATCAGCATCAGCATTCACGTTCGTCGTCAACCCAGGTGTTCTTTCTTCAATTGACTCGGGGCAGGAGTCTGAGACGGGCTATTGGAATCTCGGAGTCTGTTATAGTATTGGCACGGCGCACGGGTGGACAAGCCTCCCCTTCTGTTCACTGAGCCAAGATCAGTGAAAAGAAGAAAGAGAGAGTAGGAGAAAGAGTGAGTAAAGTGAGGAGCGTGAGAATGACGGAAACTCACCCCGGTGGCTTCTCTCACATCTGCCTTTCTCGTATCCCTCTCTGTTCATCTCCCCTTTCTGGCCGCCATAGAACACTGGCAGGGGTTCTATAGAAGGGCGAAAAACAACTTTTGCAAAGAATAAATTCAAATCAGTGTTGAAACTGTTGGGGACCAGACATTACACTTGAATAAGGCTCGTCTGGAATCGGTTGGTGAGTTTTATCTGCCGTCTAAAAATTCTGCCACCCTAAAGGCTTGTTATTTCCTGGTAATCGGGGCTCTAGTGTTGAATGGCGGGTGTAGCCTACTAACGGGAAGTATTTTTTCATTTTTGATTGATCCTTCTCAAATCCAAGGCCTTTCGCCTATACCACACTTCAACATATACTTACAATACCATTACTTCTGAGTGACTGATTTCAGGGTAGAGAAAACACTGGAATCTTTGAAAATGGATCATACTTTGTTCCATCTCATTCTTGATACACCATACCTCTATCGTCAACAGTAGTAGTATTATATTGTACAGAAGTAAACATGATTCAGGTTTTAGTTATAATAAAAATTCTATTGCCTGCTCAAAAGCTGGCTTTGTTGGAGTTTGAGGTCTAATTTTTTGTGTTATGTTTTTTGTATTTGGTTTTATTTCTATTTTTTTTTGGCCCAGCTAGAATAATGCCCAGTCCAGGATCGAGATTGTCTCTTCAATTACTTCTAGTTTCACATCTACCTCAATCACTAAAAGTCTGATTTGATTTGAGTCATAGTTTAGTCTTTGTCATTGTTAATGAGCAAGTGATGTTCAAAACTGGTTCAAATGGACAAGTCCATTAAGAGATTCATAAAAAATTTAATAAATTCATAAAGTATGCATAAAAAATTACCTATTCCTATTCATAATATTGTATCAAAATCTTTATGGATTTGAAACAATCTTGAAGTACTGTTTTAAAAATAGTTCTCCTTCACCATTCATTTCATTGTGAGAAAATTTAAAATTGAACCGGAAATCATAGGCGTAATCTTTGAAAATGCATACGTATACCACTAGATAGACCGCAGATAAAATGGGCAATAACTGTGAGAATGAAAGTCCGAGTAGCCTTATATACTTTCTGAAAAAACTCAACAGAAATTAATACGAATTTCAAATTTAAAACATTCAATATACCAAGTTGATCATAATCTTCAAAAAACAAGAACCATGTACTGAATGATTATTATCTTAGCAGATATAGGGCCGGTTGCACGTTCGGTTAGTTTAATCACCGTTATTTCATCGTGTCAAAGTGGAAAACCGTTTAAATGAATAAAGTATTGAAATGTGGTAGTAGTTGCAAAATATTCAAATGTACTTATTCAAAATAGATATTAGAATCTATATTTCATTGATAATTATCTCAATGTTGTATAAATTATTTATTTATTAAAACAAAAACATGATCTGGAATTGAATGCTGATACAATTTAATTGTTGTCAGGTTGGTAGTACCACAAAAATCTAAAACCTTCAGCTGCTATTGTTTTTAGATATTGAAATTTTAATCATCAGCTGATTGTTATGTTAAAATTGTTAATGCCTTCAATTCTGGCCGATTAGTTTAGTACTTTGAAATTAGTATTAAATTCTATTTAAACAGCTGCTGACCGGTTAAATTTGAAAAAGACCGCCATTGAAATTTTCCATTACCTCATTGATATCATTGACTCAATGATGATAAATCTAAACTTGATTCATGAATTTAAAGGTTAGTAATATTTTTAGGCAATAAAATTTGATGTAAATGATGTGTCATCGAGTTTTGTAAAAGAAACTATTGGAACTCAAGGCTTTTTAATTATTTATATGTTTCTATTCTTTATTTGAATTGAGTTAGTTTGCCTTTGCTACAAGATGTCATTATCCAGGATAATCACGGCGTTAAAACTTAACGAAGTTACGAACAACCGGCCCATAATATTACAATTTCCATCATTCGAAATCAATATATTTCTAGTAGAATAGCTTCAACTCCAATTATCAAAACTTTTTCTTTATTCTTTTACAAGTATTTTTTACATTCAATGAACTTTTAAAAAGTGTATTCAATTCATTTTCAATATTTAGTTTCGAATATACACCTTTGTCAATTCAATATTCAGTGAGTAGATGTGTAATAATGAGTAGCAGTATTGAACAAACAATACGCAAATCAACTTGTTAACTCACACAAATACAATACCGGTAGTAACTTTCTCTCTGAGGGAGAAACTTGACAAAACAACGATTATGTATGAGCACTTGCACATATCAATTCTCACTCAATCGAAACTAACCGCAAGTTGTGATTAGAAACCACTAGTGGACTAATTTGATTACTCCTGTTTCAAGTGTTTCAAACTCTATCTTTCGTCGTTAGATAGTTAGTTGCATACCACTGTGTTCAAGTACATAGGAATTGAATCACACTTTTGGCTCCGTCAAGTCTATCTATCTTGTGTTAAATGTTGCAAATTTCACTACTACACATTTTCAAAGACAAAAATTACACTTTTTACAAAGATTACACAGACTTTTAAAAAGACTACTAAACTTTTACACACTACAATTTTCACTACTTACACTTGAATTCTGAATGGATGTAACTTCCAGATTGGAAAAAGTTGTGTGCACTATCTTATACATGCTATGCCAATACGTGAATTATATCTATTGAACTTTATAGTGAGTGGAAGTTTTATCTCACTCGGAGAATTCAAAACGTGTTGAAACTTGGCTGAGAAAATATTCATGGGTTTGATAGAGGCAGCACACTGCATCGTATGAACATCTGGATTTCTTTAGAGAGAATCTGGGGCGAGTTCAGAAGGATAGAGAGAAAGAGAGATTTATGGAGAGGAAGAGTGTGTGAGTGAAATACTGATTAAGAGAATGTGGGGGACTGAATAGGAGAGGAACAATTTATCGCACGGCTGTGCGTAGTTCGGATTAAATAATGTGGACGGCACAGTCAGTCAGTCGACAATTCCACACATGATATTCAGAGCAGTGAGCTGAAATGAAATTACATACGTGAAGCTGGAGAAGACTGTCTCTAGGAATTTGACGACGAATTATGGAACATACTGAATACATTAAAATGAGTCCGCACTTCCCATATACATCCCGCATACGTCGGTTGAATTTCGCATTCGACTGTCATACTTGAAGCTCTCTTCACATGAAAACTATTGCGATGATAATCTTCATAATGAATAACTTTATAGTTCTTTATAGCTTCTTCCATAACTTTAGAGTGAAATGAATAACTTCAAACTAATTCTTAGCTAAATGTAGCATAAGTAAACATTTTTGACAGTTCTACATGCTGGGAAAGATAACATAACACCATTTTATTCTCTTTGTGAATGCTTACTCAACTACTATTGGACTACACAGTTTTCTCGCCCTTCAATACAAATGAACGTGATCAAAAAGATACTTATTTCTTGAAAAATAGAAATATTTTATCCTCGTAAAATTGAATCCCACGTCACTCACAAATCCACGTATTTTGTGATTTTTAGCTTCGGATAATCTAATCCACATATTATATAGCTTTTTAATACGATGAAGACTTGGTAGTAAAGTATTGATGAGTGATTTGTTTATTATTCCTGTTTTGTATGACCTGGAAATCTTTCGACAATAATTTATTCCCTCTAGTGTGGAAAATACCCTTGGATTGAAAGTCAAGTTTCTCTATTGTATCTTTGTTTTGTGACCTTACAGCATATTTTTACATACTTCTACATCTCACCCCGTGTATATATCAGCCTGACTCATCATAGTCTAGTTTTTGAGGAAGTTTTATGTTAATCATATAAGATGAAACAACACAACAAGCCGTTCAGGAAGGAAGCAGTTGATGTTGATGTGATAACCTTCAACTTTGACCCGATTGTATTCAAAGTGCGCTCTACAATACTTCTTCAATTTTGTCCATTTGTTTCACTCTAATTTATTCTAGAATATTCTTTGTCTACAAATCTCCCTATGCAAGATACATGCCATACATGGCTAGTAAATACCAAAATAGAATTTAGAACAAGGCAGTTATAGATACTGCAGTACGTACGATGTCTCCTTCACAATGGAGTTGACTATTTATCTTATCTATCGTCATGCAAATTATGAAGACTAGGTTCTATAAATTCCCCCAGGCCATCTGTTCAAGCTCAGTATACTTTTATTCGAGTAGCCTGTAGTTTAATAAGCGAAAAAATTTATATGAAACTCAAATTCAAATTCAATTTGAGGATGAATGCAGGATGTTCATGCCCGAATCATTAAATTATCTAAGAAACTTATTAGAAAAACATTTATAATATAAAATTCAATAAAATTATCTATTTTTCATGGAGCAGTAGAGGAAAGTGAGTCATGGAGTAATGCATGTCGATCATATACGATTGTGTTTCAGACTCATGATTTTCGATATTTTTCAAAGTAGGCTGTTTCTTGCGTGGTTAGGTGGGTTTGTTTACATTTGGAGTTGAAATCATACATGTGATTGTCTTCAAAGTGAATGCATTTCGAAAAAATAATTGAATAATGGATTGATTCAAGCAGATTTCATGTACATACCGAATCGATAATGGGCCTGTGATTTTCTAGCCCCAAAATTGGTAGGGGTGTCTCTATGCTCAGATCCCATCAAGTATATGACAAGTAATTTATAATATATTTATTGTATGTAATCCATATTCGAATCTTTTTATTATGTTTCAGATAATGGAATACAAGTTTCAATCTTGATGCGGTTGTGAATCAGCATACATTACAGCAGAGAAAATCAACTTGGAAAAAGTGAGTCTTGTTTCAAAATAATGTTCTTGATTTGACTTCAGATTCGAGTTGATCACTTAGTTATTATGCAATATCAAGATGATGAATGCATTTTCCTTTACATTGAATCAAATGTTTTGTTCAGTATTTCTCTTGAAATGGTTGTAGGAAGAGGGAGATATTGGAGGTTTTTTTTCGCGAGGGGACCAATCCGGGAAACGTTACACCACTGTATGACACACAATAAGCTTCGGTTGACGTGTGAGGATCTTTGAATCTTTGGATCCTTGAATCCGTCCCTTGAATGATATTGTTAAATATTATAAAATTGCCATCTCTATATGTATACTTTGAAAAGCATGTGTTTCCTTCATCTTAGGGCTACTTTATCACTGTTTTTTATTTTAAATTAATCAGGATCGCAGTTCCCTTCTCAATTGATTTTATTGATGCATAACATGTCTCGACTAATCTGAGTACATGCATGAATAGGAATAATTGAAAAGGGTACTGCGATTCTTATTTAAATAGCATAATATGATAAATCGAAGTCCATAATTCTTCAAAGCATAATAATTCAATAATAATTATACTGTTGCATGAATAGCACAATAATTTTAAAACCCCGGATGATTTCTATTGCAAGGAACAGATTATAGATTGTGTAACTAAGCTACAATGGTGCACAGGAGTGAGGCATGTAGTGGGCTAGGCGCGTTGGCTGACCAATGATGAATTACCGCACAATAGTGATGGAAGATGGAATACGAATGAGATAAGACCCCGTGTCTGTACAGGGCCGACAGACCCACATGCGGGTCTTATATATGCGACCATGCATGCTGTGGTCGAGTAGCTCCATTGACAATTAGGGTGCCCCGCCCCCCTCCTGCCACCAGCTGACCATCCCCTTCACACATCAACAGTTTCTGCTCGATCAATGTTTGAAAATTTCATACAACTAGAAGATGGATTCAAATGCGTTTGATATTTATTCACTTATCAATGTACAAAATACTCTGGAATGGTCAACAGGTCTTTATTCAATTTTTTTCTCAAAAGTAATTCAAATGTAGCTTATTCAATTGTGACTGATTTCACTTTCGAAAAATTATCAATGAAAACAAAATGACTAATCAATCAAATTGAAAAAAAAAATTACAATAGTTACTTGAAGTAAGTTGTAGTAAAATATCATAAACCTTTGAAAATAGTCGATTGAGGTGGTGTAAGTGCATTTTTTGGTATGTGTGTGTCGTAACGATTCGTATGAGGTCGATAACACCCTTACATTTTTCAGCTACTGACAACTCACTTGTTTTAAAATTAAATTTTAAATGTTTTAGAGAAACTCCGATGTTTGAAGTTTCAAATAGCTCAATGTCTAAAAACTATGCATCAACTGAAACCAAAGCGTTTTCCGCTTGACTTCTAGAAAGATTTTTTTCCAAAAAGTGGGTTAGTATGGAAGTGTTGGAAGCCCATTTTCAGTAATTTGGGAAAGAATTCTCTGTCCATTCTCCGTTGGAAACATTGATTTATGTGTGAGCAATACATTACATCACTGCCTCCATGAAGTTGGGTTTAAGCAGTTCAGTCGGACAGTTTACTGTCTAATCTTGGCCACTTGTAGTTAGGCCACATACGGCCTCGAACCTCTGACAGGAATTTATTTAAAGTGAAAAGACTCATTTAGAATATAGCCTGCAACTGCATTGTCTCTCGTAATATACTGAGATGTCGACATTTCAATTGAATCATTCTGTTTTTCTACTATACCAACTAAATTATTCAAAACAGTTGGTTTCGAAATGTAATGTTGAATTGATACTTCACACAATCTAGGATGCCTTGTATGGAAACGTCCTATTTTCTAACTAAAATTAAACCTGTATTTATTATTAGATATCGCAGTCAACCAATTTCTGGAATATATTATATTAAATATATATTATAGTACTGATTTCTACTACTAATTATATTGACTTCAGAACTAAATAGCACTGGCGGTTCAACAGGTGAAGTGCCTGTACCTTTTACTGTACAGTACTTCACCTGTTTCGTGGGCACTGGGCACGAGCCGCCAGTGCTAAACAGCGATACGATTTGTTAAATAACAAATTTTTCAGCTGCAAAAGTTTTTAGAATTATTCAATGCCTATAGCTTTTTTGGATTTTCAGTTTATTTATTATTAATTATTTATTCAATTCAACATTATACCAACTTCATGTGAATAACAAATAACAATTTACTATAATCCTTATTTCAAATTACAACTCTATGGAATGAATTTTCTCTGAAGAACTAACAATGTGGCCAACACATCAAATATCTATCTATTTCATCTATTAACTGTGTGTACTCTCATGTTGAATATTTGAATGGTCAAAGAAGAGAAATGTATAAGAATTATTTTATTCTTCCGTTATAGTTCAATGGAAGTATAGTTTTCATGGGGGTATCATCCGAGAAGAATGCGATTGAAACAATAGAATTAAATCGAGGAGAAGCATAAAATATATCAAGTTCAGTAATATCTATCGAATTTCAAAGATTGTCAAATTAATCAGAACAATTTACAACTTTTGCAATTACTACATTAACTTTGGTTAATACAACTTTTACAACAATTCATCATCTTTGGTTCATATTGTAGATGAATTTTTTGTTTCAATGGCGCAACAGCCCTATGAAGGGCCTAGGCCTACCAGCTGGTTGCCAGTTTCATATTCACTAAACTATACAGTCCATCCAAGCAAAGAAGACACTCCGGCAAAACGGGAAAACGACTCCAGACTGGCCAATACCGGCCCAAAAGCCATAAATTCTCAAAAGAACCCACAGCCCCCGAACCAACACCGACTGAGCCGAAGCCACACCCACCCCGCCAGAATGCCCTCCCAGCCAGGACATAAAATACAGAAGGCGAATAATCATCAACCAGAGTGTAATGCAACAATTACTATTCCTCCAGAATCGGACTGTCTCTGCTAACGACAGCCAATCTCCCAAAGGAGGATGGCTGAAATATTATACATCTTTAAGAAAAGCTGAAGTGAGTTTCAATGTCAAAAATAAATTGATTTTCATCCAGATGCCGTGGCTAAATGAAACAATCTACAGTACTTCAATTTTAGCGATTGATGTGCCTGAAACTTTACCAGAACTTAGGCTGTGGCCGCACTGCCGGTGAGTAGAGCCTGGAGGGTGGAGGGTAGTTGGTAAATCTATAGAACATCCACACCATCCAAAGTAATACAACGTATGAATGGTATGTGTTCAGCCGCCATCTTGAAATTCTTAAATATGGACAACATAACCTCAAAAAACAGAATAACGTAATACCATTCATACAATGTATTACTGTGGATGGTGTGTATGTTCTATAGATATACCAACTACCCTCCACCCTCCAGGCTCTACCCACCGGCAGTGCGGCCTCAGCCTTAGTTCCAGTTCTCATCCTGTTAATACACTGGAACAAAGTATCCAGTTTGTAAACACAGAAGCCGAACCAATAGTATGAAGGCTTGAACGGGGTAAACATTAGCTGAATAGGGTAGATTAAAATAGCTTAGTTCTATTTGGACCACACGAGCTTTGTAAACGTCGATCTGCTTTATTTGTGGAGACCGCTTCAGATGTTATATGTGCCTTTGTCACTTGTCAGTTGGCCTATTGTGTTCAATGACCTCCAATTCATGCACTTTTCATCTAATTAATGTTTAACTCAACTGTGAAACTATGAAGTTTTCAATCAATCTAATGAAGAATTGATGTATCACTATTTTTTATATCTCAGTTTATTCTATGGAAAATTTGATTTTTTCCTATTTCCCATGAATAAGAGTACGAATCTAACTTACGATTACTGTACTTGATAATCAATCATTCACATGACATGTGATGAAAAATTAATATAGAGTGGCTATGAATTTATTTTGTTGACGATTGTTGGAATTTGATATATCATGATTTAAATTAATTCATTGTATTGAACTAATCCTGAATAATTAATGAATTGATAAAAAAATTTCTAAATTCTTATGACATTTAATCTGTTTTTCTCTACTAAGTTCCCAGGACGCTCTCCACCTCCTTTTATTCATTGATAGAGATTTTAATTTCAGAGTTTTATTATATAGCCTGAATTCTACTGATTTATATAAATAAAGTTTCACTAATTTTATCATGTTTCATATGACGAAAATTTTACTTCATCTGGCAATTAACTGATGACTATTGAAAATTGTTTTACATCAATTATTATGAAATAATTTATGATATTTTTGATATTCACTGCTCGTGGAGATTAGAATGAATCGTGAACAATTTCTGAAACAATGCAACCACTTTTCTAGGAATGAAGTTATTTCATAAAAAATCAATTCATTATTAGTGAAGAAACCACAAATATGTGCTAAAAAATATGTGTAAATATTTTAATGTAGAATGTCACTATATCTTACCAACCAATAACTGGGTCAGAAATCAATTTGTCATCACAGGTAATCTATAAAATAAAATACAACAAATGTATTCTATCTATGTATTCAGTTGTATTTACCTACGGTATTATGCAGTCTGCAGTCTATGATAAATTAAATCCTGATAAATTGAAAATGAATCATTAGTTACAATCACGTATGTTTGTATACTCATGAAATGAATAGCATGAGTAATTTGAAACTAATCTGCTAATAATGTCAACATTAACTTGAAAAAAGTACGGTGAGAAGCGTGATTATCAACTTAATCTTTGCACTTAGGAGTCCAGTCCCACTGGACAAACAAATCTGTTTCTGTAGAAGCATACCTTTTTTTGCAAACTTCCACCTAGAAACTTTACTCGTACAATATTATTGAAAATAGAATCGTAAATTTTGCGCAACACCGTATTATTCAGAGAAGACAATCTCGAAATTATTTTGTCTTTGAAATCGGTCGACTGTTATCCTGCTTCAGCTCCAATTTATTCAGCAACAATAGTATCATGTGCATCTTTAATTTCCGTCCCTTCAATCATGTTAGAAATTGAATTTTGTGAATCCCATTTACCGCATTTCAAACGCTTGTCATCAAGAAATAACAGTTGATTGTTACTAAAAACTTTGCTAACGGAAGATATCATACAGGGATGTTGTTCTGAATAACTGTGAATAGACACACACAGTATTATTGTCAGTGGACCATTATTTCCTCGTAAATGGACAGTTCATATATTGTTCCACCTTGTACCATTTATTCATTGAATATTCATATACAAATATATAACGTCTACATTACAGTACATCCCATAAACAAATGCATACTCCTTTCAAACAAACATAACTTTTTATTCTCCTAAAATATAACTTCAAAATTATATCTCTTCGCACAGTATATAAAATCTCATATACCTAATTGTATTGCTTGATGGATTTATGGAAATTTGATAACATATATGATAATTGTGATATTCAAATGAGAGTTACTGTGTTTCCCAAACCTAGTTTGAATACTCATAAATATTGATGATTATTGTTGGTTTTTTACAAAAATTACACTTGTCGATCCAGAAATCCAACACAAATATTGAAAACTAAAACAGGACATTTCGAAACACTGCTTCAGTTCTAATTACAGTTCTAAGTATTAATATTCATATTAATATTTGGTATTAATCAGTATAGTATCGAATATATTCATGAAGTATATATATTGAATATTATAGTACATTGAAAATCTATATTATTGATTTTTCAAATCATAACCAATTATCTATTTTGTATGGATAGCTGGTTATTTGAGGGTGATATTCAAATGTTTATAAGGGATGGAAATTAATAGAATTTATTTTTTGCAGGTTATGTAGAAGGAGATTTTATATTTATTCAGAAGAGGATCGAACAACTTGGCTAGCTTATTGGACAGTCCTCGTCTAAAAAAATCAAGCAGAGAAATCAACAAAAAATAAACTAATAGAGCATGCACATTTTTAATGGTAAGACTGAGATACGATAATAGAAATTTCATAGAAAATTTTGCAAGAAATCGTTAGTTTTACCTCTGTAGAATTCAAGAAACTTTGATCAGCCACTTTTAAAACTACATAATATCTTTTTATCACTTTTTTAAACACTTTTAATCAGACGTGTATCATCTGAGCACGTTATTTATTTAGAAAATAAACTTTTGCAAAATTCATTATCTATTTATTTTTTGAAATGTTACATCATACTATTCAATTTTTTGTAGGCCTATAATGCAGATGTCACATATTATATCAACTATAAACCTATAAAATGTTCAACCAGCTTCTCAATTGAGATAGATAGTTGGTTCAGAAGAGTTTAGCTTCAATTGAATAGGTGACCTTGCGAAAATGTTGAAGCTCATACTGAAAAGTAATGAAGTTTAATTCTCAACAAAAATTCAGACTCAGAATTTCTAATCCTTAATCATTTATTCACTATTAATTTTCAACTTGTTTATAATATAAGCTGTCACACATCATCAATTGATTTGAAATGGGAGAGTAACCAACGCTTTTTTATTTCCAATTATGGAGCGGTTTACAAGTTCAATCAATTCATATGCAGCAATCAATCAGCTCAATTGATTAATGGTGCCTAATTGACCTCTTGCAGTCAACCAGTCTTCACAGTGCACTGCTTATTTAGAAGTGACATTATAGAAATAAAAATTGATCATTCCGTCTCTATCTTTAGTTAGTCAACTCTTTCTATACATAAATTAAAGGCTCTGACTCTGTCAGGACAGTTGGCGAGCGGTCTGCAAGAGCATATCAAGTCGAGAGCAGCATCAGCAAACTGCTTAGCAATTGCAGACAGCTTTTAGACTGTCCTGGCAGAGCTGATCATTAATAACAGTCATTCACCATCCACTAGTTTTTTTTGCACCAGCTATTGTAGTGAAATAATTTTCTGTGGAATAATGATGGAATAAAAGTATTAAGTAGAAATCGTAGTAAGTAAAAGTATTAAGTAGCCTCGAAAATCACTTCCCGGTGGTTCGGAACCCACCTAAAGCAGTAGGTCCATTCATCACTCATCATCATCCTTCCCATTACCCACACACAGGCCGAAGAGCCCATGTGGGCATCACCCTCAAAAAAAATATATATAAAAATAAAATAAAAGTACAGTATATATACGCATTTTCATATGAAAAAGTAGCACAATGGTCTCGTTTACTTCGAAACAAATGTATTAGCTGACAAAACCCTAATTATTTACTTGCATTTTTCAGGAATTTGGAACTCCAGCTTCACGCTTGAGAAGTCTGTTACGCTCCCTTATCATTCTCTCGGCCAGTTATTATCACTTACTGGACGGAGAACTGATAAGGGCTTGTGGCAGACGAATACTTCAAAAATGAGAACTACAGAATTCGCAGCATCCATATCAGATCTGGAGAAGAATCTTCATATTAGTTCCTAGTTCGTCCTGGATAAATAAGTTTAATATAGCTCAGTAGTTGAACTTTTATAGGACTTTCACAGTAGGAAAAGTAATAATTTTACAGATTGAGTAGATTTATAATCTATAAATTTATGGATTCAATCAATTTGAAGATTCAATGGAAATTCAAATTAGTAAAAGATTAATCATAATATTTAATTTTAAGATTCGATCAATTTTATAGATTCATGAATATTGGATCTGACTTATCACAACCATAGATTTATTGAACTCTGTGAGGTATCTGTTTCATTATTGTTCCATGCTACTGTTAAGGCATGATGATAGATTAATGGCTCGATCACACACGATGTAGTTTTTGAGTCAAGTCAACTTCATAAAGAAGATACGTTCGATTATTTATTTAGATGGTAGAGAGGCTGTAAGAAGACTATCTAAAAATGATTCCTTATTTGCCTGACTATTTTAATGTTTCTGATTGTTCGTAATTCAAATTTTTCTCGAGGGAGATGCCCACAAGAGTTCTTCGGCTTGTGCGTGGGTAACGAGAGGGATGATGATGATGATGAGAGATGATAAGCCGAAGAACTCTTGTGGGCATCTCCCTCGAAAAAAGTTGAATTACCAACAATCAGAAACATTGAAATAGTCAGACAAATAAGGAATCATTTTTTTAATTAAGAAATAATTTGTATATTCAATATTTTGTACTATTATTTATGCAATCATAAGATATGTCTGAATGACCTATTTTATATTTTGCAGTTTCTCTATCATCTCGATGGAACTACTTGGTTCGTGACTTGACTCAAAAATGTCATTCCGATTTACAGGATATTTATAAGATGGGTAGCCTACTTGTACTTGGTTCAGATAGATTTTTAATTATTGATTCCAGAGATATTTTCTCCCACAATCTGAGTGTTTAAAAATTTCGTCTCTACTTTTAGAGTAGCTTTCATTCGTGTACGGTGTTGTATTTATTCAAGGTTTTATTTTATTTATTCATTCTAAGTTTATATTTGTGTAAGTTCCTCAAAAACATATTCCAGACAATCATGATACCCATATTTGAAATCATTTATCCAAATCTGAACTTCTATTTACACAAGTAAACAATAATTTTGCTGCTGTGTTAATGATTTTATCTCTTTGGTAATAGATTAAAAGTTTTAATAGAGTTTCATTGTCAATGAATGATTAAAATGCCATGGGCAACAATATTAACAACATTGGAAGTGGAAATTACAGCACGTATATACACTAACATTCCCTTTTTTACATAAGAATTGGGTCGTAAGTAAAATAAAGTTGTCATTAAAAAAAATGTTCAACTGATGTCAGTTAAAAATGTTTTTAATGTTTACCAAGAGTTATAAATTTTGAGCTAGACAGAAATGGAGGGTGAATAGAAAGGAAGTTTCAAGCTTTAAATTGATGTACAATACTTATTAAAACTGTGATGGCTTTCTGTTAAAAACATTGTGATGTAATTTCAATTATTATGTTAGTTGACAATTATAATTAAAAAAAAAACAACATTGTAACGTAATTTCAATAATTGTGTTAGTTGAGAATTATAATCAGAATATTGTACAATAGCTTTATAATATGATGTGTTAACTCTATGACCAACATATACCTATACTATTAATCAATATTCATATTGTAGTGATTGATCAGTAATTTGATACTTAATAAACTTTTTTACACAATGTAATTTATAGTTTCTGAACAAAAATTCAGTTTCTGTTCAGAAACGATGAATTTCAAGTAAAGAAACGATCTAAACAAGAATGAGCTTCCGTCCAGGTTGTGGCAAACTATTGTATGATAGGAATAAATAGAGCAAACCCTCGACCAGGCAGATTGAAGTTTGTGACGCCCCCTAGCCAACCTATATTATTTTATATCACATATTATATTCGTATATTCCCATTGTATTTTGTTATGTGTAATAATTCTCATTGTAAATTATGATAATTAGGCATGATTATTGAATAATTATTAAGTTTATTGTAAGCATTGTAGCCAAATATTTTATTTATTTATTATATACGATTTATAAATATTTTTTATTTATTGTATATTATACATTTTATAACATGAAGTTGATCCGTCGTTTCATATTCATTTGGCTAGGTGTTTGGATTTTTCAAATTTCTGATTTATTTCTTTTTATTGTGATTTGTCGATTAAATAAATGAAATGAAATTATTATTTTCCAAATACCGGTAACTGAATTTTTCATCTTTTTCCCAATCTAATTCAGTTTTTTTCAGGATCTGAATCAGGTTTAGATCTTTTTCAGGTTTTGAATCAGGAGTTCAACATTGATGTTTACCTTTCATGATAAAATATTCGAACAAATAATTTGTTCATAATCTAAATTAGCTTTTTCTGAGAGGACATACATTCCTAGGGCCATCCCAAACTCACCAGAAGATCAACAAAATTGGACAATAATTATTCAATTCTAAATAAGCAGAATTTTACGTTCTAACTGATGAACTAATTGAGCAGTCTGTATTCTCAAAAAATATATTTAAAATAAAAACATATTCAATCTTCTTTGGTATATATTTGCAATAGCAGTTGCCTCTAAATCTATTTATAAACCTTTTATTCGATATTCAAATTGATATGCAGTAATAATAGTTCAGACATCTATTAGTAATTAGTATAATAATATTCCACCTTTAAACTTCTATACACAGTAATGGAAATTGTACGGCATAGCGTAGATTTGATTAATTGCATATAAAAATTCTTATATTATTCAAATACCGTATTAACACTATTTATTCCAAATGTATGAAAGTTGAAAATAAGTTTTGTAAGGCAATAAACAATCAAGAAAAACTTACATTTTCAACATTCAATGTTGGTAAGGATTCCTTCAGTTTTCGCTAAGTTAAGGTTAATGTAAAATTAAAATGCAAAGACTCTTTTGTAAATTTTTATTTCGAATATTTATGTTGATTCATGGACACCAAATGAAATACTGTACAACTAAATACTCACACGGTCAGCACATTATAACATTTTACAATTTTTATTAAATTTGTGAAAAACCAATAACTGCACAATACTGCAAAAAGACATGTTGAGTAAAACATTTTACAATGATCAATAAATCAATAATTTCATGTATGGATGGATGATGAAATTCTGTAAAACTTCCTAGGAAAAATGACCACGGTTTATAGAAGAAGGTATGGGTTAAGGATGCGCCGTAGCAAGCATGTTATTTTATTTTATTTCTGACGTTACCGTCACAAAGGGATAGTATTCCGGTTATATGAATGGAGAATATATTACGTTTTTGCAAGCTGTTCTTGTAATTTATTCAGATTCACTTTAAATTTTCAATCACAAAAGCATTAAAACAGCTGTAGCTTGGGTGACAATGAATCAGAGCCACTAGCCATTTTCCAAGCCATGCGCGTGACCCTTATCGTCTTTTTCTTTATAAACCGTGAGCAAGAAAATAATTCACAATTTTCATGAAATAATCAAATTAATTCATAATAGTTTACATTAACCTACTACACTGAACAATGGCATAAAATTAATAAATTTCAATATATTATATTGGACAAACCAATAATTTCATGGATACATAATGAAATACTGTACAAGTGAATACTCTCATAGACTCATAGTAAGCATGACATTTTAATTATGCAAACAAACATTACTCCCCTCATATACACAATTCAAGAAACTATTAAATTTCATTTTCAACCTAACTATACATAACTGGGAAGTCAACTCTAAAACATTTTGTGGTAGCTCATTCTTTGCTGCGGGGTCTCAAAAATCCGGTTGAGGTACATGCCAAGTATACAGGGTGTTTCAGGAGGAATGTGCAATGCTTCTAATTCTCATGGGACACAACTCAAAAACCCCTGTAAGAAGTTTGAAACTTTAACGGTTATTGAATTCCTCAGTTAATTTTTCATATGATTTGATCATTTGACCTCAATAGAGCCTTTAAAAATGAGAAAAATCAATTTTTTTAATGTCAATTTTCCGCCATTGTTATTTCTGTAACAAAGCGCTTTTGCGTGTATGTCTTATGGAACTTTTCTCTTAACTTAATGCAAGGAATTAAGGGCAGTGGAAGTGCACTGTAAATAGACAGTATAACGGCCTGGTTGGCGCAGTGGGCTAGGGCGTCACAACCTTCAGTCCGCTAGCACTGCCGCAGGTCTGGGTTCGAATCCCAGTGGCATGGCTGTTTTTCGCCTCATCAATCACCTTCGCATTCAACATCCATTACCCACGCACAAGCTAAAATGCTTATGTGGGCATCACCGCAATATAAAAAAAAAATCATATTTGACTTATATTTCACATTATATTGACAATTTGTTTATACAATTATACACTAATCTCTCTCTATTCTATTTATTCACTTTCATTTATTGAAATCACCTACTTTTCATACTATTTGTAGAATGCGATGTAAGGCTGAAAGTTTTCAAATTTCCAATAATTATTGAAAACATCACATACCGTACTGTAATAGTTCTGCAAATAAGAATTGAGTACTTCTAATCATTTCATACATGTTTTGTTAGTTACAATGCTGTACGTTATTACTCCCATGGTTCTTAAAGGAATGGAATGATAATATTTATCATTTTTAAAATCTGGTATTGTAGTGAACTAAATAGGGACAAAATGGTGTTGTTTCCAGCTTTATATGAAGAGCCAAACTTGAGGGAAAACTTTTTGAAGCACGGTATTTCCCACTTTCCAATTGACAGCAGCATGATAAGGGATTACACCGGGATAATATTGCTGATGTTCAGTAACTTCTAATAATTCAACAGTATTACTCATTGGAATCCCAAAACCTAAGTTATAAGGGAATTTTGAAATAAATTCATTTCCTAATTGTAACTCAATTATGTGTTTGAAGAATTTGAAAATTGAGTGTTCAAAGGAATGATTGCACTTCTTGATAAAGTTTTCTATGTCAGTACTTTATTTTTACAAGTAATTTCACAGCATTACTAGTAAAACTGAACTACTACCAGAAAATTTCACAGAATTTGACTGGATTCACAATATTCTACAATCATGATACTAATGGGAGAGGTTTGACTTCCCCCATTCATATTGAAAATTTTTAAAGAGTTTGAAAATGGAGTGCTTGAAGGAACACACACACACACACACACACACACACACACACACACACACTTATCGATAGTTTTCCAAGTTAGAACATTATTTTTACAAGTAATTTTACAGTATTATAGTATAAGGAGATCTACCTCCGAGGTAGACTCATACTACTCCCTAGAAATGTATGCTGACAGGATGTATAATTATGTGTATAATAAGAAATAAAAATACTATAAATTCAATAAAAATAATTGGTTACATTTTTTTATTATTAATGAGATCAATATCATGAATGATTTATGATTACTGAGAAACCAATAGTTTCAGAGATTGCTTTTTCACATAGAGAAACTTAATTACTGATTACTTCCAAGTAGGAAACCTAATGATGTGCAGTTACTTTCGTAGTATCAAAATTTGCGATTTTTGATGGCATTGAAAGAATTTGCTCAGCTTGACAAATGCAAAAAATTGGAATTTTCCCATTGAATACAGACGTCTTCTGTGATTATGACTTTTCACCAGCTGATATCAATGACATTCCGATTATGGAAGAGAAAGTAGAGAATCAAGAAACAATGGAAGTGGAAGTTTCTGGACCTAGTGGTGTAAATGATGGTATGAATAGAAACTCATTCAATGTTTCACCTGGAGAAATTTTGACTCTTCTAAAAAAAGCCCAGATTGTGTTACAAAGGCAAAACTGAAGAAAAGAAAGACAGCAAGCAGTCTTACAACGAGAGTCCTAACAAAAATGAGTTGTTGGAGGAGATGCAGAAGAGAAAGGAGTATTTCATTGAGAACATTGAGAAAAAGAATGAAAAGAGAAATACTGCGCCAAAAATGGAGTGCTCAGAGGAACTCACACTGCTTGACAAGGTGTTTCACGTCATCCAAGACACCTGCTATTGAGAAACAATTCAACAGTGTTACTCATTGCAGTATATTGCAAGTATTTGTGAAGGAAGAGCTCAACTTGACAAATCATATAGATCAATTCTAACTTAAGCTGTCTGCGATGTACTAGGTGGGTGCATACACAACTGAGGACTACCTTGTGTTAAAAATAGCATAGAAAGGTGAGGTTAGAGATTAATTCATGTGATAATTTCCAAAAATTTTGGCAAAGACAGCATTCTTACATCACAAATCCTGCTGACACAAGAAATTTTTACAAAACTACAACCAACTTTGATCTGCACGTTTTCAATCAGGACACCTATATAAGACAGTTTGCTAATTTCTAGTTGACATCAAAGCTACATTTTTCTTATAGAACCACACATTTTAAGAAAGTGAAAACGTATCATCAAAAAAAAATCAGTGTTCTAGGTGGGTACTGTGGAATTGCATTTCAGGAGAGGCCAATTGAGCCAAAAATAAAGATAAAACCCAAGTAATCAGCATCAATCTGATAGCATTGATAAGAACACTCACCTGCATATTTGTCAAAAACGTATTCCTCATTGTTAAAATTTAATTATTTATTGTTCATTACACAATTATTTGGCATTGTAGTCAGTGGCCAAACATAACCCTCAATCTATTATCATTGTTTTCATAGTTCAGGATAGCCGAATTGTTGAAACCGGCAAGTTATAGTCAGCTGTCACTGGCACGCCAAAAATATTATATTATATTATAAGCTATTATTGTAACTGTAATCCTCTCTCAAATAGTATTTTCGAATTAATTCTCTTGGCAAATAATTAGTTTTTTTTATTATTCCTCATTTAAATTAACTATCTTAAAAAAATTACATCCCCTACCCCATTCTAGAATCTTCTAGAAGCTCTGAGAAGAAGTAATGTAACTATACTTCCTGAAAGGGGTTGTAACTCACTCTCTCTCGGGCGGGCAAAGAGAAATGATGAAAAGTGCATAAGTGATTATAGGCTGTTAATTTTTTAGGTGGAAATTTAAAAGTGTCAAGTGTGATGTATTAATCAACCAAATGCTCTACCAAAAAATCTGAGGCTGAGTTCAATAGGTGAAATTCTTCCACCCAAAGCAAACATAAAGGACCCAAAGGTTAGTAGTGAGAAAAAATAAATGTTATAGTACATACACAACTATGGACTACCTTGTGTTCAAAATAGCATAGACAAGTGAGGTTAGAAATAATTTCATAAGATAATTTCCAAAGATGTTAGCAAAGACAGCAGTCTTACATCACAAATCCTGCTGACACAAGCAATTTTTACAAAACTACAACCAACTTTGATCTGCACGTTTCCAATCAGGACACCTATGCAAGAGAGTTTGCTAATTTCTAGTTGACATCAAAGCTACATTTTTCTTATAGGACCACAAATTTCAAGAAAGTGCAAATGTATCACCAAGAACAGAAAATCAGTGTTCTAGGTGGGTATCGAATACCTCATTAATTAATTTGTAACCTCACCTGTCTATGCTATTTTGAACACAAGGTAGTCCATAGTTGTGTATGTTGTAACGCAGCAGTGATGGGAAGAAACTTTAAATTAAATTATTTGATCCTTGTATAAATTTATACCTGACCTTACATTATTTCAGATGGGCAATAAGAAGATATCAAAACTTAAAATATTTATAGGTTAATATAATAAACTCTGAAATCATCAAAATTACACACCCAACATAATACAAGGGGATTGTGAATGTAAGAGAATTCAAAATTAAACCACCACAAAAGAAATGGATCTCATCTCTAGAATTGTGACAGAGGTGATTATAAATTAATAACAAAAAGTTATAGTAGCGACATCCTTTGGTTTATTACTAAAAACCAGAATAAATAAAATCAGAAGATAATAGTAATTGGATACCAGAAATACAAATTACATTATTTTTAGAAGTACAGGTTACAATCATTACTTAAATATGTTAGTATACATAAATACCTGGTATGGTGAAGGGCCCCCCATAAACTTTCACACTATGTATCACTATTGCCTTTTAATTGCACTTCACTGATTGTTAAAATATTGGTTTCGATGGAAATTTGAATCTGATCCTTCTGAGGTTTTTCTTTGTAATCCTGATGTGTAGAAGTCTGGGTTTCCTTGGGGCTTTCAACGAAATACCCTTGATCCATCTGCGAAGTCCATGCTACAGTATTGGTTTCCTGGTTAATTTCAGTGAGGTGGATACATCCAGGTTGATACATCAAGGTTGATACATCAACCGCTGAATTGAAATAAATACAAAATACTTATTGTAAAGATACAGTATTAATTTGTAAAACAGCATTTAAGTGAATAAATGTTACAAACAAGTTGAGGTATTGAAAATTCAATTTTTTAATGAAGAGAAGCTTCTTATAATTTTTGAAATGAAAAGGATAATAAAGCATCTTTAGAAAATTTAAAAAATTCAAGAGAAAAAGTACCAAGAGTTTATAATGAAAAGAAAAGATTATTTCAAAACTTTAGAATATCCAAAAGAAGATCATATTAATTCAATTTTACAATGAAATTTAGTAAACCAAGTTGATAACAAGGAATATGTCTTACCTGATACAGCGGATTTGGAGATTGGTAAAATTTGAGAGAAGAATCCAATAACTTAGTAAAATTACATATCAATTAAAAATTAAAATAAAAAAAATCAGGATGAAGCTACTATGTAAAAGAATGAGAATTTAATTAATGTGACTACGTCCTGTACTTCAAAGAACTTTCAACAAATCTTATAGAAGAAAGATAATGTCTATCTGAACTGGTTGAGAACTAGATTCAAAGTGAATAGAAATTAATAGAGGAGCGAACAGTACAAGGCTATCCCCACTCCTAAGAAACTGTTGATCAAGCATAATTTTGTTCAAGAAAGAGAGCAACTAAGCAACATACAAAGTAATGAAAAAGGAGGAAAAATATAGAGAGAAAACTACTAAAAGAATAAGCTTGTAATTGCAAGAACAATGATAAAGTTGTTTTTCGAGTGATTCGATACCTAGAACATGGGTAATTTTCAATACCTCAACTTGTTTGTAACATTTATTCACTTAAATGCTGTTTTACAAATTAATACTGTATCTTTACAATAAGTATTTTGTATTTATTTCAATTCAGCGGTTGATGTATCAACCTTGATGTATCAACCTGGATGTATCCACCTCACTGAAATTAACCAGGAAACCAATACTGTAGCATGGACTTCGCAGATGGATCAAGGGTATTTCGTTGAAAGCCCCAAGGAAACCCAGACTTCTACACATCAGGATTACAAAGAAAAACCTCAGAAGGATCAGATTCAAATTTCCATCGAAACCAATATTTTAACAATCAGTGAAGTGCAATTAAAAGGCAATAGTGATACATAGTGTGAAAGTTTATGGGGGGCCCTTCACCATACCAGGTATTTATGTATACTAACATATTTAAGTAATGATTGTAACCTATACTTCTAAAAATAATGTAATTTGTATTTCTGGTATCCAATTACTATTATCTTCTGATTTTATTTATTCTGGTTTTTAGTAATAAACCAAAGGATGTCGCTACTATAACTTTTTGTTATTAATTTATAATCACCTCTGTCACAATTCTAGAGATGAGATCCATTTCTTTTGTGGTGGTTTAATTTTGAATTCTCTTACATTCACAATCCCCTTGTATTATGTTGGGTGTGTAATTTTGATGATTTCAGAGTTTATTATATTAACCTATAAATATTTTAAGTTTTGATATCTTCTTATTGCCCATCTGAAATAATGTAAGGTCAGGTATAAATTTATACAAGGATCAAATAATTTAATTTAAAGTTTCTTCCCATCACTGCTGCGTTACAACATACACAACTATGGACTACCTTGTGTTCAAAATAGCATAGACAGGTGAGGTTACAAATTAATTAATGAGGTAATTTCCAAAGATGTTGGCAAGGACAGCAGTCTTACATCACAAATCCTGCTGACACAAGCAATTTTTACAAAACTACAATCAACTTTGATCTGCACGTTTCCAATCAGGACACCTATGCAAGAGAGTTTGCTAATTTCTAGTTGACATCAAAGCTACATTTTTCTTATAGGACCACACATTTTAAGAAAGTGAAAATGTATCATCAAGAAGAAAAAATCAGTGTTCTGGGTGGGTATATACACAACTATGGACTACCTTGTGTTCAAAATAGCATAGACAGGTGAGGTTAGAAATAATTTCATGAGATAATTTCCAAGGATGTTAGCAAAGACAGCAGTCTTACATCACAAATCCTGCTGACACAAGCAATTTTTACAAAACTACAACTGACTTTGATCTGTGCATTTCAGTAGTATAAAAAGGACAGTTCTGAGACATCATTCTAGGAGTAAGTATACTCCAGGAGTAAGTATGCTCCTGAACTATCCTTTAACCAGAATTAAGTATGAATTGGAAGTAATCTTATTCCAGAAGTGGCTATGTTTTGAAAGTAACCTTCAACCTAACATAACCTAACCTAACCTAACATAACCTAACCTAACCTAACCTGCAACCTACCCCATTCATCAACCCGATCAAACAATCATCCTAACCTAACCTTTATAAATGTTTTTGTGACATCTTAAGAAGAGTGTCCAGTAGTTAGG